>JXTC01000041.1:1297239-1314690 GCA_002914845.1 Trema orientale | reverse complement strand
CTGCCAAAAAAGTAACAACCATAAGAGGAAATCCATTTGACAAAGCATACCAAATTAGACATTCTAAGGGCAACTTTTATGAATTTCACATATAAGCTGGACTAAAACTTGATACCAAAACACTATCATATCCTCGAAAGACCATATAACAGATAAAGTTTTAGTCCTATGCCTGAGCAGTGCAGATGTTGCTGGTAGCCTTGTCCCTCCTGATATGCTGCTCCCTCGTTTGCATAGCCATACGTAGAGCAGGCTTCCCTGAAGAATCAACACTAACACCAATGATTCTTCCAGGCATCATCCTCTTGTACTCTTGGGAGGTGGCCAGAAACGCAGCATGAGGACCCCCATAACCCATTGGAACACCAAACCTCTGAGCAGAACCAACAACAATATCTGCCCCAAATTCACCAGGTGGCTTCAACACTGTCAATGCCAAAAGATCACTTGCCATCACAACCTTAACCCCATTAGCATGAGCATTCTTAATGAACTCCCCATAATCCAAAACTTCACCCTCAGTGCCCGGATACTGGACAAGAACACCACAAACATCACCCGATTTGTAATCAATGTCCTTAAGATCAGCAGTAACAACTTTCAGATCGAAACCATCAGCTCTGGTCTTGCAAATATCAACAGTCTGAGGGTGACAGTTATTGGCGATGATAAAAGTCTTCTTCTTTCCCTTCTGAATGTTGTTACACATGGCCATTGCCTCCGCAGCCGCGGTTCCTTCATCGAGCAGCGAAGCATTCGACATGGGCAGGCCAGTAAGATCCGTTATAAGGGTCTGGAAGTTAAGCAAAGACTCAAGACGCCCTTGGGATATCTCAGCCTGGTAAGGGGTGTATTGGGTATACCAAGCCGGGTTTTCCATTATGTTCCTCAAAATTACAGGAGGGACATGAGTGTTATAGTACCCCATCCCAATATAGGACTTGAAAACCTTGTTCTTAGAAGCCAAACTCTTCATATGATCAATCATTTGGCTCTCTGTTAACCCCTCATCAAACTTAGAAAACTTCATCGAATCGATTCTAATCGATTTCGGCACAGTGGCATCAATAAGCTTATCAAGGCTCTCAAACCCACACAACTCGGCCATTTTGGATTGCTCATCTGGGGTGGCCGAGTTATGGCGGCGAGCAAAAGTGTCACTGGGTTTCAGTGCCTCAACCGAAACCGACCTGGTCTGAACATTATAATACGACGACACATTTCGACGAAACGACGAATCTGATCTAGCACCACGCATATGGGAACAAGGAGCCAACGATGAAACGTACCTCGAAGGCGTGTACGACATCGGCGAGGCTGCGTTTAGCGGAGGAGCCTCATTCTGGCGGTACTTCTTGGCCTCTGAAACCAGTCGTTTCACGAAAGCCCTGTTCGCCAACCGCCGAGCCCGCTCCATTGACGAATGCAATCAAGCCAAGCTCAACACCAGAAGCCTTATGAGGACGAAAATGGAAATGGGTTTTCTTGGTTTTGAGGAAAAAGTCTTATCTTTCTGGTTTTTATTCCATTGGAGTGAGTGAAGCTCTGTAATGGGGTGGTGGGTTGGCTTTGGTTTGGTTTATGAATTGTGATAACACACACCCAATTGTGTCTTTTGTCTATGTATTTATAATTATATATTATTTATAGGCAGGAATATACTTAACATGCACATAAAATAATAAATTAAAAAAAATGTGGTAGAGTGGAGTCCCAAGATCTGGTTTTTGGGGTGGGTGGTGTGTGACTTAACACCTACGAAGAAAATGACAGTTTATTTAATTTTTTCTATCTCAACTGACAAAAAACTACAAGACTGTTCATGAATGTATGGAAGAAATTGAACCAGAACAAGATTGAGTTTCAATGGATCTAATTCAATTCAATTCCATCCCCAGAAGATTGAAACAAATTGAAATAGAGAACAAAAACTTAGAGATTCAAAATTGAAATAAAGAACAAAAATTTAGAGATTCTTTCTTTGTTGGCAGATTCTCTTTCACACTAGGCTTATCTCCATGCCTCAGTGAATTAAAGAATCCAAGTTATTTCTTCAATTTAAATATCCAATTTATGTCTAAGTAATGAACTCATGTCACATTACAGTACAAATTTAAATTAAAATGATAAAATCATGTTATTGATTCAATATTTTTTTTTGGGAAAAATTAGTATGTGTCCTTTTATACTTTGTTTTTCTTATTTTATAGTTATACGACCGAATATACATATTTTTATACTGGATATATTTAATTATATACCAATTTTAGTTTATATACTGAGTATACTAATTTTAGTATATTTTGTTATAGCATTTGAAAAAATACACATCCTAAAATTATTTATTTTGCTATAAGACCCACTTTTCCCCCTTAAATATAGGCATATAGTAAATTAATTAGCCTTAATTGATACACCAAAATTAGAGAAAATTCTATGAAGCAATGAAATAGACCCAGATCAGATCTGAGTTATCTAAAGTCTAAATCATGTTATTTGTACCACAAAATAACACGGGTTTTCGGAACCATCACTGTCGGAATTATCACAAATTAGACTTGAAAAATTTCCCTATTTGTGGGAATTTTTTGTGAATTTGCTGGGTGTTTGAGCGGGACCCGTGTTGATTTGGTGGAGGGTATTATGGGAATCTGACTCGGATGATCATCCTTGAAATTAGGTTGTGGCTGACATTTCTACGCAGAGAGTAAATCTAGTCAGAGATATGAGAAACGACAATTGTTCTTGTACGATCTTGTGGTGGATACGACTCCAGTCGTGTTTATGTATGGAGGACCGTTGGATTGAAAGACCGTGCAGCGGGATTAACGGTCGCTGATTTGACTTCATTATTTTTCTTTTCTTCTCTTTTTTTTTTTTTTTTCCTTATGAAAATCCAACGTCGAAAACATTTTGGACCCAAAAAGAAGGAAAAAAATAAAATAAAATAAAAGAAGCAACTATCGAACCTGCAGTAGATTTTTTTTAGGCGAAAAACAATTCAGCTATCAACAACACAATTAATTGAAATAAGAGATTCTTCTAATAAAATATATCTTATTATTAATTATTCACTTAAAACTTGATTAACCTTTCAAAACCAAACGAACTTAATTAAATTATGTGTTTGCTTCATTAGTTTTATATGAAGTATGATACACATGCTCAAATTAAAACAAACTGTTACCAAGACAAAAAAGTGAAAATGTAAAAGGTTTTGAGAATAAAATATCGAAAAATTGGGTTGGTAGCTTGGTATGATTCTAATGAATACATTTATAAAAAAAAAAAATCATAATAAGAAGGGATCTGATGGACCATAAAAATGATGCCATCGCTTGATTTTTTTTTTAGTAAAAAAATTTCGGTCCTAATTATATTGTTTTATGGTTTATGAGCTTAATTTATTCATTTTGAATTTAATATGCTCTGAACTATTGAGAATATAAAAGTATCCGTCAGAGAAGAGAAAAGGGAAGAAAGTTGTTGAAATGGTTAGTGGGGACAAATCATAAAATGGGTAAAGGGCAAAGACTCAAAAAGAATATCTGAATTAAATATGGCGATGCTGACTAGGGAGTTAGATACATGGAACATCTAAGAGTCTAAGACTAAAGTATGAGAATATGTTTTTTCTTTTTTCTTTTTCTTTTTTTTTTTTCAAACAACATGAAATAGTAGAATCTTGTATGGTAAATCAAATTGTCGGTTGGCATTGGCCATTAGGCACTGATACAGTGTAAATATCACTTTGTTGGGCTACTCACTATTTTATTTGATCTTCTCAATTTAAAAAAAAATAAATAAATAAATTGAGATCCCTTTAATGTACTTATATTTAATTGTTCTCTCTTTCAAAAAAAAAAAAAAAATTAATTGTCCTCTCTCCTCATAGTTCCAAAACAATTTACAACGCTCAAAAGATTTCCCAACTGAAAATTTTCTAGAATTTGTCTGTTAAAAGTGTATAGTATATCGATCATTACATACTTTTAACTGTTGCTAAGTAATGAAAATCTGCAATGCATGTTGTTTTTAGTTCATTACATATTTGAGTTTTATTGTGCAAAATAGAGATACGTGTGATATATATATATATATATATATATGAAAAATATATGTGAAATTGGTTGAGAAAATGAGTATGATATATGAAATACCAGTTATACCCTTCAATTTCACACTATAAAAAGATTTTGTTACAATTTAGATTGTCAAAATTCAAATTCTCTAATTTTAAGATGTTTTGCTCCAAAGAATGAGTTCAGCATTAATTTTACAAATTAGTTTGAACTACAGGGTGTTTTTATATCAAATAGCCTATACAAATAATGGTTCTCATTTTTTTCTATTTTATTCTGATTCATTTCCCTCATTAGCTCTCATTTTTTCCGATTACGATTATAGCAAAATAAATGTATTTAAGTGTTTGGCAATATAAATAAGGTAACTTGAAAAAAGATCTCGAGTTTAATGATGAATAAATCGGTCAATTTTATAGACAAATAATATACATTTGCAGACATTTTAAATGTACACATATAATTTTTTTTTTTTGGAAAGGAAACAGTTTCATTGACACTCAAATAAAGATTATAATAGCAAATCAAGTTACATATAACATCTTACAATGAGAATCAGAAAATCGATTCATAAACTTGAAGACAGAAAAACTTTCAAAGATCTTGAAGTAAAATTAATCCTCGTCAATGATCTTGGAGAAAAACTCTATGAAGGATATGACAGAGCTCTTTAATAGCTCGTTAAAATTCTTCAATATCTGAATTGACACTTCTAATTGATTCACATTAGAGATTCCGCTAGCTTTGTTCCATGATAGTAACCACCTATCTAGATCTGAATAAAAAATAATATGACAACCACACTAGTAAAAGGAAAAAAAAAAACTAAAAATGACCCAAACTACTATAGATCTAGATCTTGGTTTACTAAGAATACCATAAATCTAGATCTTGGTAGACAATAATTTTCATAAACAAAAGGATTATTTGGAAATAAAAGTAAAAACAAGAAAAGAAAATGAGAAAAATTCATACTGGAGAGGGGATAGGCACCCACTAAGAGAGGAAAAGAAGCGGAGGCTAGCTGAGAGGAAGAAAGAGAGAGACGGGAAAGAGAGAGAAGCATAGAAGTAATTTTACGCAAGGAGGCTAGCTCAGATTCAAGGAAGTCTATTTCATGAGACATCTTCCTTCTTGCTGGAGGTACTGTGTCTTGGAGAAACACTAAGCAGATCATGGTTGCTTCATCAACTATGGAGGCAGAATTCATTACTTGCTATGAAGCTACATCATAGGCATTATGGTTGAGGAATTTATCACAGGGTTGAAAATTATCGATTCTATAGCAAGATCTTTGAAGTTTTACTGTGATAATTCAGCTGCAATATTCTTTTCTAAGAATAATAAGAGTGGAAGTCGCAGCAAGTATATCAACATTAAGTTTTTGGTTGTCAGAGATTATATCGAAAAGCAAGAAATAGTCATTGACTATGTAAAGATTGAGCTCAATATAGCTAATCCCATGACTAAAGGATTGCCGGCTAAATAGTACAAAGATCATGTAAATCGTACGGGATTATCTATTTAGACTTGTTTTTGTATTACTTTTATTCTCTGACTATGTACGTACTTATTTAGCTATTTCAGTTAATGAAATATATGTACACATAAATTTTGTAATGTTTAACCTATTAGGATTATTTAAGTAGGACCCGAATAACTTATAGGAAGCTTATTCATAAAGTAATATTTAGAAATTTTCATACATGTGATATATGGAATGGAATGGACATATTGATTAGTACACGACTGCCATGATTCATGCATTGAAAATTTCTCTTAAGTGTTTCACTATAAAGTGACTGAGGAAGTTACCAAAATATCTTATGGCCATATCAAGTTTGGTTAATACTTTTATTATGTGGACCAAATAGGAGAATGTTGGAATTTATCGCTACCAAAATATCTTATGGCCATATCAAGTTTGGTTAATACTTTTATTATGTGGACCAAATAAGAGAATATTAGAATTTATCGCCTGAAAATGGTCTACATGTCAAAAGATTATGACTTAATTTAAAATAATAATAATAAAAATTAATTAAACAGATAATGGGTGATGTGGTATAACTGTTCAGTTTATGGAACGTGAAAAATGAAAAACTGAATGGATATTTTTAATATCCAATAACCATCAACTTTTTTGATGAGAGAAAGTGGATAAAGAGGTTATAAAGGAACTAAAGAGTCCCTATCCTAGTCTAAGAGAGGAATACGCTAAATTTTTAGCCTGTAAAAAATCTATCTCTGAGAGGTCTCTCATAAAGAGGAATAAGATAGAGGATCTGACGTTTATCTGCTACTTGTCTTACTTGAATAATAATAGCTGGAGATACAATCCTTATATTGTCTTAAAATTTTTTTTAACATAAACCCCTTTCATCTTTATCTTTAAAAAAAATAAACCCTAAAAAAACTTCTTATGATAAATAACAATAAACAATATGTATATAATGTTGTGAAGTATAAATATTAAAAAAGTTTAGAGCAAATACAAATTAGCTATATTGGAATATTTTTGGCAACAGATGTTTACATAAGTGATTTTCTTTAATCCGTTTTGGTAATTTCACAACCCTACATTATAACTGATTTTTTATGTCAAGAAACAATAACACATGCCTGTCAGTAAAAAAAAAAGAAAAAAAGTAAAAATAAAGTGCCAAAAACCGAAGATAAAATTATTTGCAGCCTTGAATCGCTAAAAATAAATTTTGAAATCTTTATTTTTATATAGTTAAAAACATTAAGGTGAACTATTTTATTTTACTTTTATTATTTTTTTAAGAATCTAATCTTAGAATTAAGCATGACGCATGATTAAAATTCATTAACTAATTTATTCTTATTATTATTTTTATAGTAGAACGTAAGTTATTACATATAGGACCTTTCAAAAACAAAAAAAAGTTATTACATATAGGAAGTTATTGTTGGAAAAATGAAACTGCTAGACCAGATTAATTTTTGGAGATTTTAAGACTGTCAAATTTATTTTGGAGTTACAAAATTTAATCTAGTATAAATTAAATTTGTTTAGGAAAACAGGTCGGTTTCACGCTTAAATATTTTTGTGTAAAACATTTTTGGTGAGTTACAAAATTTAATCTAGTTTAGATTAAATTTGTTTAAAAAACTGATCGGTTTCTAAATGCTTAAATGTTTTGTGTAAAATATTTTATTTGGAATTAAATCTTAGTTAATTCCAAATTTGTAACAGCTCCCATATGAAGCCTATAAATTGACGCTTTTCTTTAGGAAGATACGATCAGAAGAAGTCTTTCACAGAAGAACTCTTTCTCTTATCTTTCCTCTTTTCTCAAAGTTCTCTAGAGTATAGGCCTTAGTATGATAGAGTTTGGGCATTTTCTTTCAATTCGCCAGAGTAGCACTTGTGGTGCAATAATCGCCGCTCATCAACCTTGTGTCCTAGGATACAGACGCCTAACGACCTCAAGCACCGAACGAGAGGAGGCAAATATGTTTTAAGGAGATTGTGTGATACACAAGCCTCAGTTCCTCATTGTTATTTGAGTGTCCTATTATTTTGGTATTGTTATTATTATTTTGTTATTCTATTGAAATTCCAGTGTTTTGTTTGTTCCTTTATATATCATATATATATACATACTTTGGCTAACATTATTACATAAGTTATTATTACATAAATTATTTTTATAGTAGAATTAAGCATGACCAACAATTAGAATTAAACAAGACGCACGATGAAGGAAGTTGCCTTACCCTTGATCTGATTTTAACTAGAAGTATTGACGAGTACTTTTGTCAGTGACTAGAAACAAATATTTTGTCCTCTAGTTATAGGAGAAATGTGTAACTCCCTACAACGTGCTAGGTGGACAAACTACGCAGAGTCATTGTTGATTGGATGGGATGACTTCAGAGGTACGTGTAGGAGATTTTCGAAGAATGATCGATATGGGGTTAGGCCACCCCTGTACAAACTGGTCGATAGCTGGAGCTGTTCCTCTGAGGAGCCCAAGCCAAAGCGAAACTAATCGATATATTTATGAGCGCGTTGCTGATGAGAAGGCTGACCCGGGATGTCAGGCGCTGCACGGGCGTGATCCATGCTTGAGGCATGACTTGTCCATAGGGGTACACTGTTGTTTTCCATAGATAGGAAATCACCAAAGGTAACCAAACTTCTACTGAAGCCAAAAATAAAGTGAAATGCGATACGACCTACTAGATTCTACATCTACACTAAGAGCTCGTATTGGTGACTCTGCTTACATGATATGCAGACCAAGCGAAAAGAGTAGACAAGGTATAGCACTTTGATGGTGATGGTTTCATGTACGAGGGCGCGCATGCTTTTTCAGTGGGAGAGAGTTTGTAACCTCCTACAAGATATTAGGTGGAACAAACTGCACAGAGCCATTTTTGACTAGGCGGGATAACTCTAAAAGTGCGTGTGAGAGATCTTTGAAGGATGATCAATATGGGGCTAGGCCACCCCTGTACGCATTGGTCGAGAGCTGGAGCCGTTCCCTTGAGAGGCCCAAGGCAGGGTGAAACCAATTGACGTATTTATGAGCGCATTGCTGGTAAAAAGACTGGCCTGAGGTATCGGGTGTCACACTGGCGTGATCCATGCTTGAGACATGACCCTCGTGACAAAAGGCTCCTATGATTTTTTCAGCTAATTGCCAAATAATCAAATCAGATATTGATATGCAATAAATTATATTTAATGCTAACATCAACATTAATGTATGGCCCTTTAAACAAAGGATGGAGTTTTTCCTTGAGTTTTCCAAAAATTGATTGATATAATTTCTAAATTTATACTAATATGAACTAAGAGTGGAGCTTTTCTATTTTGGTCCCATTACTATATTAAATATATGCACATTTTTCTTCTCCAATATAGAAAACTCGAGTTGGCTGGTTGAGTTAAGTGGGGCTGGGAATTAATCAACCCGCCACCCAAATTTTAGCTTTGATTTGTATTTTTTTTTTTTTTTTTTTGAATTGAGATGGATTGATGTACACACATGTAAGTTTAACTAGCTTTGTTTTTTTCGACGAGTTTCCTTTTGGAGATTTCTTTGAGCTTGAAATCTGTTAGACAATTACAACGGAAAGTAGTCACATGGAGTTGGAAATTAACTCCAGAATGATGTTTATCATTGATTAAGAAAAACGAAATTTATATTATACTACCACCTTTCCTGAGGAAAACAGACAATAGGGGGAAAAAAAAAGAAAAAAGGAAAGAATGCTATGATTAACCCGTATATCAAGCTTTGCGAATCACTTTTAGAATTTCGAAACAAGAACAAAACAACACATAGAGATCTACATTCAGTTTGCCGATGGCACTATCGATCCATTATCTTCTATGGAAAATTACAGAGTTTACAGCTAATACAATCAGAACCAGAGCATCACTCTTTCTCACTACTCTTATCTCATTACAATCCTTTCTCTCACAAGGAAATTTATGGAAAAAACTCTTAGAAGAAAAATACTCAACTGTATCTTCTAATTTCTTTCTAACCAACTCTCTCTCTTTTCTCTCATTATTGTGTCTATATATACTACTCACTCATTTATGAATGATATAAGAATTTGACTGTTGTTGGACCAACTAATACAATAACAGAAAAACTAATCATACAACAGAAATAACAGAAATAACCAACTTATCTATGGACAATCTTAACAAAAAAAAAAAGATTAAGATAAAGTGAAAGTACTATTACTATTTTATTTTTTTGAAAGGTTCTCCAAAGGAATTAAATTAATTACTAGCTAAATTGGCTACAAGAATAGTACAAGCTTCTATTGGAGAATAGAAATATCCCTCAAACAAAAATCAGTTTCATTCAAACCTTCATATTTTTATTATAAGAAATATGATTGTAATATACCATCTCCCATTTATAGAGAAAAAACTCCAAACAGATCCTTAGAACCATCAGGCAGAACTCCTTCAATTCCATCAGTAAACACCAGAGTAGTCTCATCTTCACGACGTCTATCAGTAAACATCATCCTCTTCACGGCGTACATCAATGAAAACTATATGGTAAAATCTTTCAAATATGGCTCTCAAAAGTTTTAGATTTAAAAGAATACCAATAAGATACATACAAAAAAATAATAAAAAACAACCTCTTTAGATGTGAATAAAAAAAGGTACAGATCTGAAGGATAACCACACTGTTATGCATCAAATTCACATCTGCTCGAAGATAGTGAGTAGATTTTTATCCTGAGATTTTTTCCCTCCAAAATTCAAATCTCCAAGATATTAAGGATTATATTTAGAATTTATGAGACAAGATTATTCAGATAAAGATTTTACTAGATTTTGGGGGAGATAAATACGAATTCAAATTCATATTCAATGTAATCTTTTTTGATATTTGAAAAGATCTTATCTGTAACAAGAACCTATCTCCTCCGGCCTATAAATACAAGGCTCTTGAGCAGAGAAAGGAACAACTGAAAGCTCTCTTATAATCAGTATACTAAGAAAATAAAACTAGCTATAGTGGACGTAGGCATTTCGTTCAAAAGACTGAACTACTCTAAAATTCTTTGTTCATCATTTTCTCTCCTATTTTTTCTTTAATCCGTAGTTTTCTTCAAAATCTAATAACCCCATTGTTATACCAATTTTTGGTATCAACACATACTAATGGAAGGATTATTGGGAAAGAAAAGCGAAAAAAAAAAAAGAACTCATACTGAGAAAAGAAAAAATTCCTTCATAGTTGGGGAGACACTTTACTAAGAGAGGAGAAGAGGAGCCGGCTATGGGGGCTACATGGAAGAAAAACGCTGCTCTCTACAAAAGGGCATAACACGTTTTTAAGCTATTATTTAATTAAGGGTATATTTACTCATGAATTGAAGATTATTTACTATTGCTACTGCTACCAACCATTTCAGATGCAAATATCATATATGTACTTATATATCAAGTATACATATATAATATGTATATTCCTTCTCTAACCTTACCTCCTACCACCAACCCCACCGCCCATAGCACATAATCACTGATGTTGTCATGTTTGATATTCTTATTTGAATATTAATGGTATTTACGAATATTAACGTCTGGAGACGAATATCAGCACAAAAATTTCGATTGAATTTTGCCAAATATTTACCACCAAATCACCAGAAGTGTTTTATTTATTTTTTCTTTTTTCAGTTTAAAACCAGTTTTCTATTCCCTCAAAAAAAAAAAAAAAAAAAAACAAGGCTTTTAGAAATATGACCAAATTTCAAATTTTGGGCCTAATTTCAGTAAATATCCTTTTGTCAAATGTTATAGCAAAATGTCCGGTATATATGCATATATACTAAGTGTAAAATTTTATATACCAAGTATAAAAAATTATATACCCAGTGCATTTCAGTACAGTAACTAATATATCTACCAAGTGTAAAAATATATATACCTGGACATTTAGCTATAAAATTTTAAAAGTGGACATCTACTTAATCAAATTTAAAATTTTGAAAATGGCCGAATTTTGGAGATTATTTTGGAAATGTCAATTCATCAAATTCTTTAGTAAAATGACCAGGTATTTCAATTCTAGTTTATGTATAAGTAACAGTATTTCACTCGTAAAATTGATGTGTATTACAGTATTGGCATTATAATTGATATATTTAGCATAAAAACTGATATATAATATAGTTTAAAGAATATGTTACATATATTCCATTTTTTTAAAGGGTTAATGGTACAAATGGTCCCTGAAATATGCAACTTTTTTCTTTTCTCTAAATTCTTTTATTGAGTTTATTTTCCTTTAAATACACTTTTAGATTCTACTACAATAACTAAATTACTTTAAATCAGAAAATTTCAGGACTTAATTGCTGCAATTAGAACTTTAATTTGAGGACCAAATTGCCACAAATTAGATATTTCAAGGACATTTTTGCCATAAACCCTTCTTTTAAAGGTACATATATTACAACTAGTTTTTCACTTAAAACATGAACACTTTCATAATGATAAAAGAAAACAACATACTTTGGAGTCATGTTATATATACGGCTTTCAAATTTCATTTAAAGCGTGTAGCCGAAAACTGAATTCATTTTTCTTAAATCAAGGTCGTAATCATTTTATAATTTTGGTGTGAAACGATATAAATATTAATTATAAGGAAATTAAAAATAGAAAAATACAAGTGGAAACATCGGGTCATTTTCAATTTTAACACTTTTTAAGTACGTAATAAAAAAATGGTGACAAACTCTAAATCATTTATAAAATTAGAATTTTTATTTAATAAAAATTTTGAAATTTCAAAATTAACACTAACTCAACCTAAGTCAAAAGTTTACGACTACAGTCGAACTTGGCTAATGATCCTAGTCGTTTCGATTGGGTTGAAAATTTTTCATTGGTCATAGAAAAATTTTCGAAAATGACAAAGTGAGAGATGTGTGACTAATCATTTTCAACCATCGACTAGAAATTTTTTTATCACCGGTAGAAAATTTTTTATCAGATCAAAATGATTAGAATTAGCGGCCGAACATATTCGACTGTGATCGAAAATTTTCGACTCCAATCAAACAGAGGCGTGGCCAGAATTGGCAGTGGTGACTAGGTGTTGCAAGTGACAGCAGTGGTAGAAGTAGTATAGAATTTGTTGGAAAAGAATGTATTTTAAGATTTGCTATGATGTAAGATATCTAAGTAATTTTAGATGTGTAGTATGGTAATGAAGGATAGTATTGAAAACATTTATACATGAGTCCTTTTTTTCATCTTGAGGCCCCTAGTAGACCCGTTTATTTGTAAATACCCTTAATCATCTTATTATATGGATATATGTTTATTGTGCTAATAAAAGATCCAAATGGCACAAAAACTTATAATTTATCAAATACTCAAATAATATATATTTTTTCAAATAGGAAATGAGTATAATTAAACGTCTCAACAAGTACGTCAATACGATTTGAATGAGATTTCCTTCGTCTAACAAATCTACCCTAAGAGTATACTTTGTCGAATCCTAATAAATAGTACTTGAAAAATGAGATAAACGTAATCATCAACGAGATCAACTCCAAGTGAACTTATGAATTGATTATCTTCAACTTGAAAAAAAGAAAATAAAAAGAAATCTAAGGAGATCTAGGATATTCTGATTTTTTGAACGTGTTCTTTTATTTTTTTTAAGAATTTTTTTTCTTTTAAAGAAATGTGGCTTATTTCTAGGGTTTTTGGACAACAATTTTTTTTAATTACAAAAATTTAAAAAATAAAGTCAAAGAAAATTCTTGTGGATCTTAAGAGGGAATCAAGAAAATATTCGGATAGGTAGTGGAAAAGAAACTATATTTTTGGGATAGAAAGTAAAAAAGTACTAGACTTTAATACCAATTAATATAGGACTAGATGAGAAGAGAGAATATGAAGATCAGATAAAAAGCGGATATACTTGAGAGACTAAATAGAATTAAAGATAGAGAATTAGACATCGAGAGAGATAAAAGAGAATCAAGATAGAGAACTCAGAGATAGAAAAAGAATTATAGAAAGAGAAAACTCAACAATTTATTAATAAAATTAAACTAATTATAGAAAATATTAAACTTTAATCTAGTTACCCAATATTAAATAAAATCTAATAGTAAAGTAACTAACAATATTTTATTTAATACTGATATTATATATTATTAGAATAATGCTAGATATGCTAAATAGTTTACCAAATTTTTAATACCAACAAACATAGCAAGTGCGTAGTCACTATTTAATTGGTAAATGGTAATATATTTCTTTGTGGTAAGTTTCAATACATCAATTTAAAGGTGACAATTTACTTGTCACATGTGTTGGTATAAAAATTTTAGTAAACTAGTTGAGATAGTCGGCATTATCCATATTATTAAGCCCTTTCTTATTCCACAGAGCAGATATGTTAATTTATAATAATATTCTTACTGAGCCAAAGAGTATCAAAGATGCTCTTAAACAATTAGAGTGGTTACACTGCTAAAGAAACTTTTTAACGACAGTTTTTGGACGTTAATTCTACGACAACAACCATTAATTAATTTACGAAATCTATGTTTAAGTTAAAAAAAAAAACCATTAATTAACTACCGAACAGGGCCTTAAATATTCTGTTTATTCCTTTGATTTAGAGATAGTACAGAAGCAAACCGACATTATATATTGTACGGTATGCAATATGCATGTTCAAAACATCACCGACTCATGATCATCTCTCTCCAAAAAAAGGAAAAATAAAAAATAAAAAGAAGATAAATCCTCCAAGCTACAGCGCTAAAATATTAAGAATAAAAGAAAATGAAGACATTATTGAGATTTTCCAATTAAGGAAAAATTTCAAGAGTCAACAAAGCCACAAGAAAGTTCCATAAGCAAAAGGGCGGCTTCAGTAACGTCCTGGGGAAACACTCCTGGAAAGGCCGAGTAATTGCGGTAATTGTAGTTGTGGTTCACCCCAAAAGACAAATTTCTGAAACAAAGTTTATTGTTGTTTTTATTATTATTATTATTAGAAGTAATACTAGTACCACTAGTGTCTAGGAGCTTGGGGTTGTACTTGTTCTTGAGATTTCCACGCCAATGTTTCTTCTCCTTGATTTTGTAAGAAGCAGTAGTAGTAGTAGTAGTGGCAGAGGTAACTACCAAATTAGCATTTGCGGCCGCTGCAGCTTCTGCCATGGCTCGTCTTGCCTTCCTCTGCCGAATTCCGCAGGCGTTGCATAGTGACTGCATGCACCATAATATATATATATATATAATATACTTATATCAGTACATTTACAAGGTATATAATCTTGGCTTGCAGTACAACTCTCTCTGATCTATACTACAGTGTTCTCTATATCAAGGTAATCATGTATTCCCGCTTGGTATGGCTGGTCCGTTCCACATAAAATAGCATGAATGTGATTTTGCGCAAAATAAATGTAACTGTATAATAGATCTAGGCAAAAAAAAAACACATGTAAGTTTATTTGTACATAATTAATGTAATTTTATAACATAATGAAGTAACATTATATAACTCCACAAAATTATGTACATATGTGTTGTCGTGTGTTTCTAATTTTATGTGAAGATTTACGGGGAACTGGATTTAGTCCCTATAGTTTTTGTCTTAAGTAGACTGCATACAATGCCCTCTATATACCTCTATAAATATGTTGGCGTACATATAAATTTATATTGTGCACGTATATACTGCTATATATAATATATCTGTGTATCGGTGTAAATATAACGTGTCAATGATGTTGTAAATTAATTAGTAATTGGTAATTCACATATTAGTTATTGGGAAAAGACAAACAGAAAAAAAAAAAGGAAAAGAATTATAATGTATTTTACTATCCAAGAAAGAAACACTATGCAATGAGATTCCCGAATATGCTTTTCTAGAAAAAAAAAAAAANTTATAATTCAGAAAAATATTATCGCGATGTACATTTTAATTTCCAATATATAAACATCAACTGCAGTAAAGGAATTCAAGTAAATAAATATAGTTACATACACGAGTAAATTAATACCTTAGGACCTCGAGGACCGCTCCTCCAAAGTGGCGTACTAGTGGTGTTACAATCGGAACAAACCCTAACAGTGGTAATACTAGTGCTGATCGCGTTGTGAGGTTCAGAGTTGTGATCAGTTATTAATGTGGTCGCGGTTGACCCCGTTTGTGGGTTATTATTCGACATTTTCTGAATCAATCTCATCTTCGAGGACATCCATTTTACTGATGACGTGGACCCCTTGTGATTATAATTTAAACTACTAATTTTATCCATCATGTCCTGATCCTGATCATGATGATCAACTCCGTTGATTTTATCCATCATGATATCCTGATCTGATTTTTGGCCACAGTTGGAGAGTTTATTATGGCTGCTAGTACCATCAAATACTGCAGGCTGATTATGTGACGAAGATGATGACAATAATGCTTGATTATTAATCTTGGATTCTTCATGCCATATAGGATTATCCACAGCCTGATGCTCGGATGATGAGAAATTAATTAATACATTAATCAGCAAAAGCAAAATTTAATTATATAATTAGCACAAAAGCAGGCTACACGAAAATGTGATTGATATATATCATATTGTTTATTTTTAATTTTTTTTTCTCACGAGTGATTATTGATTAAGTTCGAGGATATGAAAAGGGGTTTTCAAGTACTTACAAGAAATAGTCCAACAGATCAAAATTAACCTCGCCAGGTGGAAAGCAAAATTAAACTATACAATATATAGTAGTTATTATCCACTACTATGAAATTGAGATGATATACCACATTATGTTATTCAATTTCTTTGCACTAAAAAATTATAAGAATATAGGTAAACCATATGATCATCGAATATACAATTATATTTATCGCATAAAGTAACAAGATAACAATAGGTTAATTTACAATATTTTACAAACCCAACATGTACTACTTTGCACGATCTTAATTCTGAAGTACGGATAAATTCGTTAAAGAGATTCAAGGTTGAACTATGAATTTGAAAAGGAACTAATTGTATAAGTTATATAAGGAACTAATTGTATAAGTTATATATACCCTATAAATATATGTGTATATATATATATATGAGATGTACCTTTTGATCGCGTCGTTGTGATTCTATAACATCCTGAGTCCCCTTTTGATCTTGGTACGGCGAAAGAAAGAGTTTAAGGTTTTGATCTTCTTGTTTCTCTACAAGAGAAAAAGAAGAGGACGGTGGGTTCAGAAAAACTGGAGTCATCGAGAGAGACGTTATATCAACCATCCAGCAAAGGAGGAGAATATGAGATAGGGTATTCAGGGAATATATATAACAAGGTTCAAATGGGCCTCCTCATAAATACAGTTCTTTTTTAATTAATATATATATAATATTCATATATATTTAATTGCTTTCCTTTTGAGGCTAGAAGACTCATAAGGAAGTGAATACTAAATTTTTTTGAGAAAGACTCATAAGGAAGTTATTAAGAAACGAATATTAAAAAGGCTCCAAAAATAAAAGAGAAAAGAAATTATAAAAAATAAAGAAATAAAATAGACAAATAAAAAAGAAAAGAGGCAGAAGGAGAGCGCCTGAAAAGCGGTTCACGTGACTTCATGTCATCCAGACAAAACAACTTAGGAAAAGACAAATAAAAAGGAGGTGTAGAATGCTACTACTCGAAACCCCTGTATGACAACCGTATCTGCTGTTTCTCATCTCCCATACCACTTGATCAAATACACATATGTACATACATGCACTACACATCCCTATATTATACATATGATATCATATATGTCAATATATATCTCACACACTCCTTGATTTTGTA
>JXTC01000041.1:1258436-1285313 GCA_002914845.1 Trema orientale | reverse complement strand
CTTCAGGTGTGAACCCTTGGCCTTGACTTTGGATATAACACGTGTTTTGGCAGAAATTTTATTACTCATAAATTTTTGGCACCAAAAAGAAAGCGGGAATATTTGGCTACTCCCTCCAAAATTTACAGAGACGAGATTGAAAGTTTTGTCTCTAAACCATTTAGAGATCTAATCAACTGAAAAAAATATCAAAGTTTAGTTTGGCAACTAAAAAACTAAATATATATAGAGACGAATCTTTAAAAAAGTTTCGTCTCTGTTACATTTACATTATGTACGAATTTAGGAGTCTATCTGGCTAAACTTTTAGATACGAGAATCTAAACTAATTTCGTATCTATATCCATTTTGTGGAAATTTTTGTCCCCAAGAACTTTTAGAGACGAGACTTTTAAAATTTCGTCTCTAATTGATGTACTATAGATACGAAAAGTTTTCGTCTCTAAATATTTCGTATCTAAATACTACTTTTCTTGTAGTGAGATCAACGGTATTGCCAAACGCCAAGATAGCAGCGGCTTTGGCTTTAGCGATCTGAATATGTAAAGTGAGAGCTGACTACAGTGGCCTCTGGCCGTACTCTCTAAACTCTAAAGAAAACAACGTATATTTCTTTAAATAGAAGCCTAATTAAAACTCTAGCCTTAAACTTGAAAACAATAATAATCGACAACATATATCATATAATATATGGTCCTAAACCTATACACAACGAGAGCTGCTCCCTAGTGTGAACCAATTAGTAGGACACAGAGGCAGTACTCCTAATATCAGCAATGTAGATAAGATAATGGAGGTTGTAAATAGTAGCTAGGTTGTACATGGAGAACCAGTACAGCTTTCTACTTTTGAGACTTCTTATAATGACATACACAAATAGGTAAATAAATATGCAGTACAATAATTAATTAAGTTTAGGTTGGTCATCTGTCGTCTTTTTTTATTTTGTATATATTTTGTGAATTAATTGCAATATATGTCACATCTTTTTCGAAAAAGCCACGGGTCATACCTAGCAAGAAAATAAGAAAAATGCCAGGGAAGCAAGAATAGCAAATTTACCAGGGAGTTTTGCATCGTTATCATGTAATAATTTTTACCAACCCACATTAATTGTCAGGGGCACGTTTCGGGGCCTCTTTAAGCGGTCTATTGGTTCAGTAAGTACACGCCCATTTCATGGTGAAATGCAGTAACATGTAGTCTTTTTCAACTTCAGTTTCCTTGGGCTAATTAATTAATCATCATGAATAATGAGGTCATTAGAACACAAATTTGAACCACCATATATATTTACATATATCACTAGCCAAATCATTCAAGAATTAAGCTTAATTGATCGTGTGATGTGAAAATCAATCATTTGATGCTTTTCGGTTACTAACTAGCTATAGGAGTTTTCTTCTTCTTTTTTTTTAGACTTCATTTGGACATATAGATTGAAATGATCAACTAATTAATACTCCACCGAGAGTAATTGATTCGGAATAGATTTTTTTTTTTTTTTTTGGGCTGAAGGCTGCTTAATTTGGTGCCGCATCTAATCAATGTACATCAACATAAAATAAAATATCGCACTTACGAACTATGCAAAGTAACAATAATTGATCTATATATTCCTGAAAGCTGCTAAAAATCATAACACACTTCGTAGATTTATAATTTAAGTGGCTTTTAAAATGGTAATTAATAAGTATGAGTAAAAAAAGACGTACATCAAATGTTTTCTAGTTATACAATGCCACACATTTCAATGAAATTATTACTTTTAGATATTTTGTCGTAGCATTACTCTTGATTTACATATTAATATACAATATGTATGATCAAGTAATGGGCTAGCAAGTGTGTACTTTATATCTTTTCTATGGTGACATGTGGTAACCAGACTGCGAAAAGACTAATGCTTTCCGCTTTGCAACTTGCAATTGATAGAACTCAATTATGAAATTCTTGATGCTACATACATTACATTACATTAAATTCGTGATTTATATTAATTTTTTTTTCTTAAAAAAAAAAGTGAAACAAAAATTTAAAACGTTATATATACGCATCCATGTGAAACGTTTGCGTAGAATCATACTAGTATTAGAGATAAGTAGCTCTACAAAATAATTATGGTGCATACTGGTAATTGTTAGTATTGTTACTGTATTTTTTGCTAGAATATAAATTTGTTACTTAAATATTCTGTATCAGTTTCGAGCATTTCGAAGTGATCATTTTAATTATTTGCTTACAAAACATATATATATATATAAGACAACAATCCAATAGGTATTTTTTTTTTTAATTTACTTATATATAGGTATCAATTTGATCAATAATAAAAATTTATCATGTATATTTTTTTATAGTAAAAAATAAGAGAGAAAAATATCATTAATGATACACGTCTTTTCATATACTTTATTATAGCCGTTGGATCACCATTAGATGATGATCCAACAGCTAAAAAAGAATATCTACATATAGGTGAAAAAAAATAACTACTGAATTGGTGCCCATATATATATATGTCTATATCTTTCACTGCAATGCATGTGAATATATTCTTAGTTTAATTTGCGCAGCAATATAATTAGGTGGACGTATGCATACGTGTAGGAGAAGGGATATAACATAATGTTGCATTTAATATCATGATTAGGTGAGAAAACGAGATACACGTTCTACTGTATCTATCTATAGAGAGAGAGAGAGAGATTTGTAGTCAGTACGTAGTCACTATTTAACAAATGTAAGTGCTACCGCTACGTAATCAGCCACTAATTAATAAACGATTTAGGTGCTTTATGAATTATCGCATTTGTCATTAAAGTGCAATTGACACATTATAATTTGTTTAGTGAAAAAAAGAAGTGAATAATATGCTTTGTTGCTTTGATCATGGAAAGTAGTTTATAAGTTTTGCAATTTAGCAACATAATAGTTTCACTTTTCATGTCAAGTTTTTACTGTTCTGATCATATTACTGCTTCATTAGAAAAAGCATAACTATTATATATTCTTTAGTTTGACAAACTCTTGAGCCTACTGTTTCAGTTTTACTTTATCTTTAAGCATATATATGTAAGAAATTACGCATAAAATATATTAGTTAGTTCGCATACTCAAAAACTCGATGTCAACGTAACCTGGACATACAGTAATTGTACTAAAGAAGAATCTGCATATTATAACCAGTTTGTCATGCGAGAGCTCACAAACTAAAATTGTGGTACTCAAGGTTTCTCGTTACTTTCCCCTTTCTTTAATTTTTGCTTTCTTAAAGAGACAAAGTTATATATAGAGACAAAGTCATAAAAAGTCCAATATTCACATGTTTGAATTTTAAGACGAGTACTTCTAACTGGAGGATTCCTCTGGTTGCTTTGCCTTATTCAATATGAACCAAACGATACCAAAACTATGTACCACGAAAATAAATAATGTAAAGATTAAAGAGAGACTTTTTTAATTTCATTTTTTTTTTTTAACTAAAAACGAGTACTGAACCTTACATTACCTTAAGTAGCAGCAGCCTACACAAACCTAATTTGAAGCTCTTTAATTACGAGTACTGATCATCACTAAGATGATATGATCACATAATTAATATATTTACCTCTACGGCTATATTAGTAAAGAGCATCACCTTAAATGTAAGACAGCGGTCGGCCCCACAAAATCATTCAAAAGCAAGGATACTCAAGCTCCACTGGGCCCCAGCTGAGAACTCTTGCCAGCCACTCATCGTCAACCCCATGATGATCATCACCACCATCATCACAGCCGTCCATTCCTTCTCCCCACTTCTCCACCTGATCACGACCATGATCACCACCACCACTACTCTCTCTCCACATTGTCGTCGTTTCGAAGGGGAAGGAGAACCCCCTCCTCGTAGAAGTGGACCCCACGAACTCGATGCCCGCCATAACCGTCGACGCCGACTCCGAAACACACGCCCCGCAACTCTCGCTCTTCCCCTTATAACCACCCACCACGGCATCATCACCACCAAACGACGTCGTTTCGGCCCCAGACGATCCGGGCCCACCACCGTGATCCGAAGCGCCATTTCTTTTATTATTATTAGTTATCTCTCGGTAAAGCTCTTGCATGAACTCCTCTATTAGCTCCTCCCTGATTGGAATCTCCGGCGAGATCTCGACGGCGCCGTCCTGCTCCGCCACGAGCCCGGTTAACTTTCCGGTAATTTCGCCGGAGGTTTCTGGACTGGGCCTGGATTTCGGGGCTGCTTCTTCCATTTTATGAAATAGTCCGGCCCAAAAACAGATAGAGAGAAAAGAAGAAGAAGAAGGAGTTGAGTAGTAGTAGTATTAGTAGTAGTTGCAGACGCACAGCACATAGACGGAGACTGAGACGCCGGTTTTGACTTGAAACGCCTTCGTATATTGTAAAGCAGGTGCCACGCAAGCTCCTAGGTTCTGCCACGTAGGATGTTAGGTAGAATAGGTGATGACGTGGCGAATTAATGTTGTGATGGGATTGATAGTACAGCCAAAAGTACTGTCAGCTCAGTTGTCAGTTTTTAGGAAAAAGGAAGACCCGAAAAAGGGAGAGTGTTCCGGTGCTGTGAGAGTCAACATTGTCTTTGTTATGGGCCGTTAGATTGTCATTTTGTTTTGACGCTGTTATGATCCGACGGATGAAAGTAGCGGATTGTCTACGCCTTGGACGTTTGGTGATCCAACTCCGATTAAGCGGACAAAACTACCTCGAGAAACACAGTTTTGCGTGCATTGCCTAAAATACCCTTTTAGTACGAGCTTGTAACACGACACGAGTCTGCTTTCGCCAAAGTACAAGTGGATAGCATCTCATTGAAGATTACAACTACGTAACTATAGAAGACAAGTGTACAATAAATGGGCAGTAATGCTTAAAACACTAATAATTCATGAGTAATGTTATAGAAACTTTAAAATAACAAGCATTATAAGAAGCGTTATGTTTTTATTGGAAGATAAAATAAAATTTCAAGTGGAATCTAGTCAGGTCACAGGTGATTAATTTTATCTTCCAGTATAAAATTGACACATTTTATTTAATACTTTAAGGTATCCGATAGCATTATCAATAATTTATACTAAAAAATTGCATGATATGAGATGGCATTAGGAGATAAGATTACGGGTGTTCATAAAAACCAACAACCACTGCAGAAACTGGCTGGCCGCATAATACCAAACCAAACCAAAACAATCTGCATGGTTTTTAGACATAAATGGTTCGGAATTGTTTGATTTTTTCTCAAACTGCACGGTATAGTTCGGTTTGTAGTTTGGGATAAAATCTAGGCAGTTCAAACTGAACATGCAGCATATGCACTTAAGTTTTTTATTTTTATATATATTTTTTAAAAATTATGTTTTCTTAAAACTCAATCTAGCCCAAATAATAACAAGTCCAACAGTCCTTTTAAATTAATAAGTCCAGCAGACCATTTAGAATAGCAATCACTTCTGCCCAAATAAAATAAAATGCCCAGTAGGTCATTTCATATGTTTGGTTTGGTTTGTTGGAATGGAATAAAAATAATAATGGGAATAGCAATGGAATAGAATTATAATAGAATAAGAATAACATTCCATTATTTACTTAAATTAGTGAAATGAAATGAAATAGATATTACATTGACAAAAATACCCCTAATTTTTGGTATCATTGTGGGGCAAAAAAAGGAAAGTTCAAGTTTAGACAATTTAATAAGTTTTGAAATCATGATTACAAAAGTTTTTGGGAGGAATTGACATTCCATCACTTGATCGAATAAGCATTCCAATTTCTTTGTCTAAAATGCAAACTAAATAATGGAATCGGCATTAAATAGGAATGAGCTTTCCATTCCAAAACTCATTTTATCAAACCAAACATGGCCATGGTTTCCATCTCATCTCATAAATACAACCGACATTTCCTCCTTCCTAAACCCTATCAATTGTGACTGCTTTCTGCCTATCTCTCTCACGTGTAAGTTCCGTTTAGAATTTGGATTTTCTGAGGAAAAGAAAAAAAAATTCTACGGGATTCCATTTTCTCTTGTTTAGATGGAAATAAAAAACGATAAATTTTTTTTTCAAGAAAAACAAAAATTTGATTTGATGTTATTGTTTAGTATATAGAATATTGACACATTAATTAGTAAAACTAAAAGTATGAAAATAAAATTCTATAAACTTTTTTAAAAAAAAAAATATATTTTCCTCTTTCTTTTTCCATAATTTTTTCCTTCAAAATCCATATTCTAAGCGGAGTCTTAGACTCCCACAAATCTAACAGCCATCATCAACCAGTATCGGCCTCGTGTTTAGATGAGCTCTGCGACTCGTGCCCAACTCATCTTCTTCTATTGCAAGTAGCAACTAACTCTTCTCATAAGCTTAGCTATCTTCTCACTTTTTTGTTCTTTCTTATGTTCATTTTATTTTCATTTTATTTGCATCTTGTATAGTAGAAATTTATTATGAATTTTGTCAAATATATAATTGGTGAATTGGTAATCTTTAAACTCTTATGCGAAACCATGATTTCACACATTTTTTTTTTTGCTTTATTAATTGTTATTTGCTAGATTGGTATCTGTGATTAATTTCTAATGCTGAATTATAGAAATTACCCAAACTGCATCACAAAATGCAAGTATAGTTTGGTCGGTTTATATACGTTGTTTCAGATCGCGTAGTCTATGTATAAGCAAAACCAAAGCTACGGTTCGGTATGCTCAAAGGGGGTTCAAACCGGCCAAATCGGACCGTGAATACCCCTAGATAAGATAGTAACTGAAATGAATGCCACTTTGGTACAAATTTTTCATGTCCAATAAAAATTTATAAATAGGTGACTTTATTGCTATCTATTTGTGATGATAAATAAGACAATAGATAGGATTTATTTACATTTTTAACCTTGTAAGAATATCCTAAATTTCATTTGAACCTTTAATTTCAGAATCATAAATTATGTTTTTGTTTTAATTTGAGTAATTTTGTTATAAATCAGGGGGCCAGAGCTAAAAGGAAAAATTAATATAATTCAAAATAATAAAAGGTAGTTTGGTTGTCACACTCTTGTTGCTCTTTCTACATGCATTGTTTTTTAAATAAATACTTATCTTTCTATTTAAGCCAAAGGGAAAGAGAAATAGAGTAAGAAATTAATTCTTTGTTGTTGTGTATTAATAACGAGTACAAAGGCCTCTATTTATAGTTTTAGGATACAATTTATAAAGGAAAAGAAATCATACAATATGAATAAGGGAATCAATAAATCATTCAATTTAGGATTAATAAAATCAATCAATAGAGATTGATAGTTATCTATAATCACAGATGATTTGCTAATCCTAAATAACGTTCACACTGTTATATTTATAACAGTAAATTAATTTTTGAACCATCATATCCGTCGAATATATCGATTATTTTGAAAGACAAATCTATTGGTCATTGATTGTATCAGATAAATATTTCATATTTTATCCTTTGAAAAAAACTGAAATTAAGACTTTAAGGTAAATGGTATTTACTTTATAGATTAGTCTCTATAAAACTAAGTCAAGTTTAATAACTTGAATCAAATAGTTAATAATATATCAATTCTTTTTAAATATTGATATATATTTTTGCATGTTTAATTTTTTATTTTATTTTCATGTTCGTTCTAAAATACATGAATTCTTCTTATAAACTTGACATATCAAGTTTTGAAATTCAAAAGAAAAGTCTAGATAAATTGAGTTATATATCTAATTTTTGAATCGCTACATTTTGATAAATCCCATGATTCAATAAAAAAAGAAATTAAAGAAACATGACCACAAATGTATTTGGAACTATCAAATTTGTCTATATATTTTTAGTCTAATCAAATGTCAAATTCACGTTGAGATCTATTCTTTCTAAGCATGCGAATAAGGTGTGAAGTTAAAGGCCATGTATAATTTCATTACCGTACGTTGATATTAATTGAATGGAAATATATATGAAATACAAATATAGAATCTATATAAAAAGATATGATTATTCGTTCATTTCAATTGAAAGCGACCATGTCGGGAATTTCATTTTTAAAATTAAAAAAAAATTAAAGAACTAAACAAACGTGAGATAGCAACAATAATAAACTATATAAATACAAGTTTTTTTAAAAAAAAATTATTTTACATTTACCGATTGAACGGTAACAATTCACGTATATAACACATGCATTGGCATAGAAAATTTAGGATAATAATAGTTAGAATCCCTAATATTATCTTTTATTGTATTTTTATTTTTTTCTCTGATAATAGAAAATAATACTACTTTGGTTTTCAAAAATAGCAAAACAAAGCTAATATAATTTTTTTCATTAAAAAAAATTATAACAGTACGTCTTGATTTATCTTTTTAAAAAGGACAAATCATTATCTTATTTTGAAATATATATATATATCGATTAGAGATTCAAGGAGGCCTTATGTTAAATATAAATGCTAACATAGTATAAAAATAATGTAAAGCTACTTATGGCTAAAATAAGTTGGTACAATTACTCAACTTCTTATAGCTTTCAATAGGTAAGTATTACAATATCTATTGAAGAAATACTCATATTTATATATATAAATATAAATATAGAATCTATGTAGAAAGATATGATTATTTGTAAATTTCAATTTCTTGCTGGAAAGCGACCATACTGCGCATTTCATTTATTAAAAAAATTAAAGAAATAAACAAACGTGATATGGCAACAATAAATAAACTATATATATAAAAACAATCTTTTTTAAAAGAAAAATCTCTTATACTTACGTAGCAATTCACGTATATAGCACATGTGTTTCTATAAAAAAATTTAGGATAATGGTTGGAATCCCTAACATTATGTTTTATTTTATTTTCATTGTTTTATCTGATAATAGAAGATAATATCATTTCGATTTTAAAAAATAGTAAAACAACGGTTTTCATCAAAATATATGTATATAACAGTAAGTTTATAACACCATTCATTATCTTGTTTTGAACTATATATATATATATATGTATATATTTCTATATTGGTTGGAGATTCACGGAGGCCTAGGTCAAAAAAAAATCGAAGCCAGAAACGGTCCTATAGTCTACCATGGCTGTTTCCAAGATTGATAAAGGGCTAGAACTACCCTTAGAAGGCGCAGCCTCTAAATTCTGGTCTGTGGTTGGTGACGATTTAATACGTGAGATATTTTACCGACTGCCTCGTTACCGATTCGTAATCCGATGTGGCATCGTTTGCAAGCGTTGGTATTCTGTGATAAATTCCAACTTCGATGAATTAGTCTTTCAAAATCATAACCGCAAACACAAACCATCATCCTCTGATGATCATTCTTCTTCCGGCTACTTCTCATCTTGTACGCTTTTTTTATCCTTAAACAAAATCGATCGTCCACTCTATCTACTATTTCTTGATAAATCAAACACTAGCTCATCAATTAGTACTACTACTTTCCTTAATTTTGTCCCATGGCCCGAGCATGACCTGGTTATACAGTCGTCTTTGGAGGACTTGCTCCTGGTGTCGCGCAAATGCAATCCAACAAGTTTCTGCGTTTGCAATCCCCTCACCAAGAGGTGGATTGCCCTCCCCGAGGCTCCGAATGACAGACCAAGGCGTGGATTAGTCCGCGACGATCAAAACAGGTTTAGGGTTGTGCTACTAGATATTAAGTTTGATGGTTGCCATGACGTATATTATGCCACAATCTTTAGTTCGGAGACTGGAAAGTGGAACGAATCAAGTTATAACCTTCCTCCATTAATGGTGCCAGAAATTTTCGGCTTAATACACGGGCCCTATAATCAAAGCCAAGGCGTCTCTACCACTAACGGTGGTGGGAGAGTACACTGGTTAAGAGCACGAGACATCATCGAGTTCAGTTCGTACGTGGAACGGGGTCCTCGTCTCTTCGTATTGCCGGAAGAATTTGGCAATGAGCAGGATGTCCGCCTTAAGTCGTGCCTCGGTGTCGTGCGGGGGCAGCTGCGGCTGTTGGAGATATTTAAAAGGGGTTTCGGCTTCGTTTTGAAAGTCTGGGAATTGAACTATGAAAGTGGAGAGTGGAATTTGGTGCATCATAGAGTGAAGTGGGTGGCATCAATGTTCAAAATGCTCGCTCTCCATCCAGCCGATGGAGATGAGATTTTCATGCTACGTGACCACGATATTTGGATATACAATATTAGGGAAGACACGTACAAAAGACTTGGCGAATTTCCAAAAATTCCTGATGAGGAAATTGGTTCAACATACTTGAATGGGATTTTCACTCTTACGCACCCTCTATGTCCTACGTCACTTTTTGCTCTTCCGCCTTCTCATTAAAGCCCAATTTAGAATTGGTCTATACGTTTTTAAGATTTAATTATAGCTATTGTTTTTCTTTTTCCATGGTTTTCCATATGATCAGGTTTTTGTTTTGTTTTGTTTTAATCTTATTTTCATTTTTTTCACTCTTCGCTATACTACTAGTGAAAATAGACCTATTATTGATTTCTATTGTCCCTCTATTGAGTAACCCCCAGTTGCCAATATAAGGAGAGAAAACCAGCCAATACATGATAATAAATCCCTATTATGAAGATAATAAATTCCTACTTTTCATCGTTAAGATGGGAGTTTCATTGCGCTGTATGATGGGACTCTTAACTCTTACACCTTTTCCTGATTGTAGAAGCAGAAAGCCATAAAGTTTTAACACATGACCAATGAGTTGCTAAGAAGGGAGCGGAAACGCTGTTTTCAACGAAATTTGTTGTTGAATGTATTTGCTTATTTTTCTTTTCTCTTAAGGTCGTGATTAACCATGCATTAGGTCGTGATTAACAATGCATTAGCGTGAAAGCTTCACGTGATTTGGCTAGTTTGGTTATTATGAGTGAAGGATAAACTTATTTAGTTATGTAAATATATATTATTCAATAGGAATATGTTATTGTTAAAATTTATACTTTTTTAGTAGCATATTTGTTTATTTTTCAATCAAAAATTCAAAAAACAACAACAACAGTAAATATGAACATTATAAAACAGTTTCAAGCAAAAATGAACATGATAAAACAGTAAATAAATAATTAGGATTTATTTATTTTATTTTATTTTATTGTGATTGGATATCTTTACATAAATCAATAGAGCTAATAATTAAAGCACGCCGTGGAGCCGGAGAAGAAAAGCACGCCATTGTCCCAGATCTTGGGTTGCGTTTTTATTTTTATTTTTTCAGTTAATTTTCTTTCCTAAACGTGGCTTAATGGACTTTGATTTAGAGGACACAGGGTACTATATTAAAACTGGGACATGGAATGAGACAGCCGACTCAAATAGTGCAGAAACTTGTTCTCCCTGTACAGAGATGTGGTTTCTACCTTCATATTTTCATATTTTGTCCTTCATGCTAACCTTCAAGTATGTATGCGGTAATTATATAGTCAACGTTCTCAGGAACCAAAAATGATGAATACTATTTGAAGAGGATGATGTTGTGCAAATTAGACGCAATAATCTGTCTGTACTACAACAACAACAACAAATGGGATGACAAGTGATTCTTTTCTTCCTAATCTTTCCCAAAGTAACAGGACAACAGAAGGAGTATGAATGTTTCCTAATTAGAATCACTTTGACATAGTAATGGGTAAAGAGAGAATATACATAAAAAGACAAGAAAAGAAACCAAATTTGCATAAGAATAACATCAAGTACCAAGTTAGATTCTAAAATCACATCAATAAAGAAGAATCTTTCTAAATTATTCAGGCTTTTCCAACTATAATTCGAACAAGAAATCTCATCAATAATGTTGAAAAGAGATTGGTCGATTGGTATTTTGGAATAGGTTACTATTTACTAAAATTGAAATAGTATACAACAATGAGTCTCATCTCATCCCATATCTTTCTTACATTCCTATTATAACTATCAAAATCTTCTGACATTGAAGGAGAGATGATCCTGCTATATATCTAAGGAATCAGAATTCCAAGACGCGAATGGGGCGTGGGCAAGAACACAGAGGATAGGATCCTTCAAGCTTTAACATATAGAGATCTAGTCCACTTTGTCAAACTTGAACTAAAGCCAATAGATCAAAACAATATATTTTGATACTTCAGCATCTAAATGTCTATAAGGGCAGAAAACTTAAGCACATTACACACTAACTCCTGGAGATGTAGATAGAAAAAATTACATGCATATGAGATACTGTATAACCATAATTACTTCATTAGCCAACTTATTCTTGAGCACTGTGACAAGAATTCAAGGGCCCTGGTTCAAATTTAGAAACACAGTTTTGCATGCTTTGCCTGAAGTACTTAAGTACGAGCTTGTAATACTACGCGAGTCTGCTTAAGCTACAAGTGGATAACATCTCATTGAAGAGTACAATAAATGGGGAGTAATGCTTAGAACACTAATAATTTATGAGTAATGTAAACTAGTTATGGCTGCTATAGGCTACCATGACTCTTTCCAAGATTGATGAAAAGCTTGAACTACCCTCAGATAGCACAGACTCTAAATTCTGGTCTGTGATTGGTGACGATATATTACTTTAGATATTTTACCGATCCCTTGTTACCAATTTGTAATACAATGTGTTGTTGCTATGTTTTCAACCGACAATGCCAAAAAAAGATGACAACCGAAAAGCTTAAAATTGGGCTAACTAACATACATATGAAAGGGAAACTACTAATAACAAATTTGAGCATGGCCCAAAATTAATTTGCTTAATTTAAGCCACAGTTCCAACAATCTCTATCTTGACACAAAATTAAGTAAGTCCAAAATAGTAAAAAATTTTCGCCATCTCCTCCAAAACCCTAAATAACTAATCACAATTTGTAACACCAAATAAGTATAAGCAGTACTTAACTTCCAAATGGTACCCAGCTCGGTCACTATATTTTTCGCAATTTATACAAAAGAAACTAACTCTGCAAAACCATACCAATGAAGTAAACCTCTCTCTCTACTAACAACAAATAGATTAGTAGAACTAAAAGTTTTTACAGAAGTTTCAACTGAAAGCTCCACCTACTCACAAACACATACCAGAATCTTTCTCTGCAGATATTAACTCCCTTGTATCAAATATGATGACGAATTCACCAAATTCAAGAACTCTGCTAACTAACAAACTTAGTGACTATGGCTCAACAAACCACAACCAAAAGCTGTTCATCCCAAACTCAAATCCATGGAATACTGTTATCAATTACTCAAGTTTACCATCATACACATGAGCAAATATAAGACAACCAAATAATTTAAAATAAAATTAGTAGAATTACCAAGCTATACCTCAAACGGAGTTTTCAAGCAAAATACAGTTGATGGAGATCTTTTAACAAAGTAGCAGGTATATTCAAAGGCTTCAATCCAAAAGCCTTTCAGCAAGCAAACAATGTAAAGCAGGTTGCAAGCTCCCCCCCCCCCCCCTCCCGCGAAAAAGAGTCCTATTCAAACATTCTGCAGCCAAAAATCACAGTGGTATCTTCCAAATAGTGCGGAGTCTCACTATCTCTTCCTTCTTGTAGAATTATCTCCCATAAAATTTTATATTTTAATCATCTTCAAATGTCAGAAAATAATACGAACTACCCACAGAAAAATTAGAAGAAGGATCCAAAAATTTTGAATGGTTTGTGTCCTTAATCCTACAAATGGTGGAACCAAATTTGACTATACATTGCGTCCGATAAATAAAATAGTTACGAAAGTCAAACTCTCTAATTTTCTAACCATCCAACGAATTCATAATATCGAAATCTGGAACAAAATAAGATGATGCCATAATTTTGTTATGTTCTTTACCTCATTCGTATGAGCACGTTGTTCATACTATGTTATATGAGAGAGACGCTATTAGTATGTAAGATATTAATGTGTCCTTGAATTCTAAGGAATTGAAGAAAAAAAGTGTCCGAAAATTGAGATAAAAATCAATCACGTGCATCAATTGCTAGAGGTAAAGAAAAAAAAAAGGCAATAACAGAAATAAAGAAAGTTCTAAGAATAGGTAGGGCAATTGCAATTATTGTCATCAACCAAGGCACTAGAAATTTGAATGTCCAAAGATTAAAAGAAATAAAGAGACTGACAAAAAATTCTCTACTGCAAATAATCATGTTAGTTTTACTGAGGATGGTTCTAATAACGGTGATTATGTTCTATCTATTTATAGTAATTGCTTAGGCAATTCTTTGATTTTTGATTCGGGTTATTCCTATAATATATGTCTTATTATAGATTGGTTTGTTAACTATCAATATATTGATAGGGGTTTTGTCTTTTTGGGGAATAATGTCCTGCAAAGTTATTGGTATAGGTATTATTCAAATTAAGATGTATGATAATGCTGTAAACTTTGACCGATGTTAGACATGTGTCAGATTTAAGGAAAAGTCTTATATCTTTGGGGACAAAGGTTATAAGTATTCAACTAAAGGTGAAGTTTTGATTGTTAGTGAGGGTGCTCAAGTGATGGTTAAGGGAAAATTGCATAATGGTCTCTATTTTCTTCAAGGTAGTACGGTTGTTTCAGTAAATATGACCGAGAATGAGACTCTGATGTGTAAAGCCAAACAATGCTTAATTGTATGCTTTTCACTGACTGACTTCTTTGAAAAACTAATCATTTATGACAAATAGATCATTGTTATAATAATTACATAGTTTAAGATAGTCCACTACATAAGTTAAAAATTCGGAATAAAGTGGTACAAAAGTATACTTCAAGGCTGTTACTATAATTAACCATAATATTAACTAATATTTGTAGAAGGGATCATAAGAAGTAGATATAGAAAACACCCTAATTTTACTAGTTACAATGGCAGTTGGGGGTGTTATTTTCATTTGTGGTACAACACATGGCAGTTGGGTGTTATTTGCATTGGTACAACACATTTTATAGTAATCAAAATTTACGGACATTTTCCAATTGAATAATAAGAAAGGATTTTCAGTTCGTACACCGAAAAGAAAAGGATTAAACTTGGTACCTCTAATTAATACTAATGATATATATATATATTCGAGTGAAACAACGGAATACCACAGTTTGTCAACAAGGAAATACACCCGTTTGAGGTTTTATTCAAGAAAGTTATACGGATAAAACCAGTTTATGTGATTAACTAACTTTACAAGTTACTTATATATACTCCTTCTTCTCCAACCAAAGAGTTCCTACTACTACTACTTGCTCTTCTCCAAGAAGTTCTTTCTTTCTGCAAATTCAAAGAGTTCCTACTATTACTACTACTACTTCCTATTCTCCAAGAAGTTTTCTTTCTGCAAGATTTCCAAGAGTTGCTACTACTACCACTACTTCCCTCTTCTTCTCCGAAGAGTTCTTTCCGCAAGAATTGAAATGGATGTTTGGCCGCTGGAGCTGATTGTTCTTATTCTTATTCCTCTTCTTATAATTACCTTTTTCCTTTTAGACAACTTGCGAATCAGTTTTGGTCGAGTTCGTTCATGGAGTTCTACAATGGCTACAATGATCAGGCAGCAACACTACATCACCCAAGAATACAGTTTTGGATTAGTCTTGTTTCTCTTGGCTTGTGCTGTGCTCTTTGTTTTCTATTTGATTGAAGGAAAGTCATTCAAAAGCCTAGAATCAGAGAGTCCATTGTGCGATGCACTCTACTTTATCATCGTAACAGGTACAACGGTTGGTTTTGGTGATATCCTTCCGGTTACTATTGCAGCCAAGTTTGTGACTTCCTTCTTCATAGTATTCTCGTTCCTGTTCATAGAATCATTCCTATCATATATAGAAAGATTTAGTTGCATGAAAAATGTCAGTGCCGGTAAACGCCTAGTAATATATATAGTTGCTGCTTTGTCTTCCTTGGCGGGAGGTACTGTTGCGTTTCACCACTTGGAAAGCAAGTCTTGGACGGACAGCGTTTATTTCTCTATTGTTACATGTTCAACCGTTGGGTTCGGGGACTTCAGCTTCAACACCGCTGAAGGTAGAGGGTTTGCCATACTATGGCTCGCATTCAACTGTGTCGTCTTTAGTAACCTTTTGATGTCTATAAGAGATTTCAAGACAATCATGGCCACAAGAAATCGTTTAAAGAAAGAGTTTAGGATCAGTGAGTTAGCCGAAGGAGGCATAAACCATCCTGCACGACTCAGGTAATATATATATATATATATATTTCTTTTTTTCTTTGCTAAATTATGCTTCTATTGTGCGTGTTATAAAACTAGATTTCTCATTTTAGAACTATTATATTTTCAGTAAGTATGAGTACACACTCTTTATACTGAAGAGCTTGGGAAGACTCGATGAAGAAGAAATGACAATAATCTCCAAGAAGTTCGACTCATATCCCAGTACAATTTCTGACGGGCAACCGAGGATTGAAACATCAAATTTAGTTCCTAGATGAGGTTTTCGCTTTGTCTTTTGTATTCAAGTCATGAGAAAGGGTACTCATTAAATGCTTTCTATATGAAACAGGCTTTATGTAATAAATTCATTTGATGGTTATAATTTTCTTTATGGATTTTATGCCTTTCTTAGTTACACAAATGTATTGATCAAATGTTGTTTAAGATAAGAGTTAAGTTTAACATTAATTAGCAACAAAGAAAAGCGAAAGCCATTGTTAAAGACTAAAATCAACTAATTCATACAAACATAATTAGCATAAGATCATTTACATTACATACAAGGATTAGCATAAGACTATTACCAAAAAATAAAAGAAAAAGGATTAGCATAAGAACATTGTTTTTGGAGCTGGAAGACGATACAAGGATTTCAGATGCCTGCTTATGAGATGACAGTTATTTTACATTAACATACAAATGAGTACCCCACACGTTCCCAAATTAAAGCCACATAAGAAATCTACAAACCAAACAAATTAAGTACCCTTTTCTCCCTCCTCACTTTTAACCCTGAGTTTCACTGCTTGAAGGACGCGTTGATCTGTGTCTCTTCCAAACGAACCAGCTTTTTCTCCAATGTATCTTAAGTTCATGGCTAGTGAAACAGAAGGTAGATTGAATAAATATGGATGTGTCAACAGATATTCCTTCTTTGGCTAATGCTTTTTGCAATTAGAGAGCAAAACCAGCCCCTAGAGGCAATACTCGCATCACTATTTCCATATCTTTTAGCCACTTTTTTCACTGCCTCCAAAGTCACTTTGAATCTGACCGAGTCCTTCAAGGTTTCCGAGGCCAAAAACGGGAGATCTTTGATATCTCAGTGTACCCCCTGACTGCTAATACAGCAAATCGTGCATCACTCCGATCCGATGAGGATTAAGTGAGAAAGGGCCGCAAATCTGCCCCAATATTGTCCGAAAATCGGCCGTCTCTTTCGTCGACCAATGTCCGGGCTAGCTTGTATTTAAAATGCACCCACCATTTTGGATCAAGAGCATTTTCTTGACGTCTAGCTATTCTCTAGTAGCTGTCAAGTTCAAGCAAATACACTGCCCGTGTGAAACAAGGGATTACTCTTCCTTTGTAGTCTTCATATATCCTTCCTGTAAAAGCAGAATGAAGATATTCATTTAGTAATGTGAATTGAAAAATAAAAAATAAAAAAATTCTCTTAACAAAAGTGATTCCAGGCACAACCATTTACTAGCTAGCCTAACTAGAAAAACTATCAAGCTAAGGAAAGCAAATTAATATCTAAAATGCGCCGTGATCAACGGATCCTCTTAATTACAAGGAATCAATTCTTTCCTTTGAATTGACAATGACCTTGTTTTAATTTGTCTTGTTATCTGGATGTTTTAAATTGACTATACAAATACAACGTTGTTTGAAAGATAGCCAACCAGAACAACCCGAACCATTCCAAATAAGTAATGCAAACGCCAAATAATAAACCCCGAAAAAAAAATGGACATATATAAGAAGTTTTTAAAGAAATTTTACTATAACAAAAGATAGCCATCAGATTAGCTAAAACTTCCTAGTCGTTGGATCGTAACAAGCAAACTTCTGTTTTCAAATAAAAAGCTCAACAGCTGAGTTGACTTAACTTGCATGATCGGCTCAACAAAGTCAACATAACACACAAACAAAAAAAGAAAGAAATACAAAACGGAAAGTTGTGGTTCGATCTGAATTCCACGATTTTGATACTTTAGATATTCTCACCCGAGATGTGCGAGGAACTCAACATGAGATAGAAGTACCGAATCTCCCAAAAGTCACAGTTTCATCAAAACCCTAAAATCTAGTATTCATTTGCTAGAACTGTATCAACGTTACCCTCTATTTTCATTCTAAATTGATCTATTTTCTGAAAAAAATGAAAGCTAAACAAGTGCATACTTTTGCATCATTGATTGCTCGAGCTTCTCTTCACAAACCCATTTCCCAAAAATTCTAGAAGAAATAGCTGAGCTTGTTAGGATTTCAAGAATTTCAAGAAGACATTTGTAAATACAGAGGTAATTGGAAACCTAATCTGTTCACAATCTGCCTAAAAGTACTTAAAAAGCTAACAAAGCCTTGTAGCTTTATATCTATCATATATATTACCCAGTTGGCCCTATTCATTCAAGAACTCGATCATCAAATTCCAAATAAGACATATTGATGTAAAAGATAAAAAATTTGAAAAAAAGAAATGATAGAAGTGGGTACTGACCAACTTGAATTTAAAAGCTCTCTCCACAAATTTCGAGCTCCAGACACGTGAAATTTGTACGGGTGATCCTCTTTTTCTTCTACTTCCTTGGTTTACTCTTCGCCATTAATAAAACAACACCAAGCTTCCACCTTTTTTCTTATCCGTCCATATAACACAAAACCGCTTGGATGCTATAAATAACAAAGAGTTTCTTACACACATTAAAAAATCATGTAATAACTAATAACACAATATTTAGAAGTATTGTTTAAGGAGTGGCAATCATCTTGAGAACCAACATCTGAGTGAGGAATTGATCGATATGGTCATCAACAGAAAAATATGGTTATGTCTAATTCCCACCCACAATTGGTTTATCCATAAAGTAAAATACTAGTATTAGAATCTAAGAATATAGAAACTAATAAGTCAAACAAATTTAGGAAAAAAAAAAAAGGAAAAAATTAACCATTACAGATGACTAATTCATAAAAATAAAATTAAAAAAAAAATACAGGATCGTTAACGCATGCTATATAATAAGAAACACAAAAAATATACATGAAAGTGAATCTAATAACTTAGTAAATCTCTGATATATAAGAGCACATGGTTTTACATTTGTCCGAAAAGGTATACCAGTAGATTTACCTAACATATCAACAAAAAAGAGTTGATGGTCGTAGAAAATACATTGATATAAATGAACTATAGATTGATTTACATGGTTTGTAACTGACAAAACTATTATAGCAAATTGAAGCAAAAAACATGAACTGCTAAATCAATAAAATGAATGAGACCTAAAGAATCGAAACATGATTATAATCTCTGATAAAAGAAAAACATAAATAACATAGCACAAATTAAAAAAAACAAAAAAAACAAAAAAAAGAAGCCTAAAATTTTTAGATGCCTATAATTACGATCTTCGCCAAGCAATAATCCTTATGCTCCTTGTAGCTCTACCACAGGTAATCCTTTCTTATATTGTCCAGCTTCCCTAACATTTTGAGCCGCATCACACCATTGTCCTTTTACAGACAAACATTAAATTCAATCAACATTTGGCTATTTAATTGGTTGGCACGTAATGTCTATGCCAACTTTTGTAGCTATTCCAAGTGTATAATTGAAGTTTAGCACGAGGACAATAGGGAAAAAAATATATATACAAAAACAATAAGATTATAAATCATAAGGCATAATAGTTTTTTGATTTATAAACTATCCAAAGTAGAATAAGCCACAAATTTCATAATCCGGCAAATAAATATGATCTTAATCAAACATATATAATAGATTTATTAACTAATAAATTGTACTAATTCAATTCTTTCAAATTTATTTCTGGAGTTTGTGCCAAGCAAGAACAAAATGCACGTAATGGAAGAGGACTTCTTTTGGGGGGGAGGGGGAAGAAAAGACGAACATAACCAGATTCCTAAAAAGGGAATATGAATGAGCTATCAAGAAGACAACAAGTGAAAAACAAGCTCATTGTTTCTCCAAATTTACCACAAAATAAAATTATAAAAAATCTCCAAATTTGTGTTTGATTAGAGAAGATTGTTGAGTGATCTCAAATCAGTAAGGGATTGGGGAACTCGTATTTCGATAGTTTGAGTTATAAATAGAAAGTTCGGCCACACAAAGCTTTAGCTCGCATATTACACATTTAATGTGCGATCTGCAAAGAGAATAATCTAGAAGGTCTTTATTGAATCAGACATTAGGTCCGTTTGGGATAACTTTTATTTCCTGAAGTAAAAGTTCAAGAAGATCTTTTTGGAAAATATTCCCTATTTTGATGAAATGCTTAATATATCTCTTTAGCTTTTATAAATTACAAAAGTATTCTTTTTGATTAGTAAATTAATACAAATTTTATCTTATTAGGTCAAAATTAACAAATAAAATGTCAAAATTACCTTCTTTCTAAACTTGTAATAAACAAATTTTTTTAAAATGACCAAAATATCATTATCTAAATACAATTAAATAGCTAAAAAAATGAAAAATTTTCTTTAAAAAATTATACAAAATTTTTCTTCACCAAATCTTCTTATTTTTAGTCATTTTTCTCTTTCATCCACCACTATTATTTTTCTTCACTGAACACTATTTATTGTTCTTTAAGTAATATTTGTTTTGTTACAAGTTTAGAAATAGAGTAATTTTGACATATTGTTTGTTAATTTTGACCTAATAAACTATAGGGGTGAAATTTGTATTAATTTACTAATTAGAGGAGAAATTTTTTTGTAATTTACAAAAACTGAAGAGATATATTGAATATTTCATCAAAACTCATGAGATATTTTTATTATTATCCCTTATTTTGACCAATATGAGTATAATTACGAGATCGTCCGTTGTGAGCAGGCTGTGACCTGAAGGTCTTCTTTCTTCACTCTTCAATAATATTGGTTCTAATTTATGGTTATAGAAAATACAAATCTAACTGTATAAAAGATTTACTTCCTATTACGATTCAGAGAACAAAAATTGATAAGAGTGCCATACATGATGCGTTAGTGGGATGTGATAAGAAATAGGGTTTATTTATAAATTATTCATATTATACTACTTTGACTCCGATTTTCAACTTATGTAATCAAATATTCTGAATTATATAATTATTGCACCAAAAAAAATAATCACATTCTAAAAGCAATGAGAGGAAAATTCCTTGTCTTTTTCTTAGTTATCTACATAATGTTGTTGGGTTTCCCTTGAACCGAACAATCAAAACAAATGCATAAATTTTCCGCAAAATAAAAAAAAGGCATAGTTTGCGTCGCATAAGGTTAGGAATATGGTTTTGGTTAAAAAAAATTAATAATTCATAACAAATAGTCATTGTTGCAATGATTGCAAAATTAAAAATAAATTCAATATTTAAATTGAAAATTCGAAAGTCAAAATAATACAAAAAGTATAACTTCATAAGCTATACTGTAATTAACCCTAAAATATACATTTCTTTTGGTAAATAAATTTTACATTTACGCTCTCTATTTTATATAAAAATACACTTGGCAATTTTTGGACCAAAAATTATTAAAGTAGCACTTAATGGTGTTCGAAAAACTGGCACACCACAAAAACTGGTCAAATCACTGTAAAATGCACTAATACTTTGATCTTTTTTCCTTGTAAAGTTTGATATGATTTATAAAATTCCCAAACCACACAATCTGGGAGAAATTTTTTGGGGTTAAATCGAACCGCAATATGCCTTTTTATAATTTTTAAGTAGATTTTTTTTTTTCAAAATTTACTTTTTTATAACATTTATACTTATAATTACACAGTTTTTTTTCTAGGTAGTGTGGAGTACTAAATAAGGGTTAAAACCAGCCAAATTACACTGCACACACCTTTAGTGACACCCTTTTGACTAGAAAGATAAAAAATAAAGGTGAATGCTAGACACTCATTCGGATTTCAGACGGTGGTTTAAACTTTACACGAAAAACGGTGATAACATAGAAAATTTAAGCCTGTTTTTTAAAAAGACAATTACAAAATCGTCATCCCAAAAAAATGCCGGTGCATTTAATTTGGTCATATTTTACATCAAATTAATTAAGTGGGATCCATTTTCTCTCTTTCCTTCTTCTTCCTCGTCGACTTTTCACTTTTTGCCTGCGTCCTTGAGCAACCAAAACTCACCTCAAAATCTCATATTTCTTTTGTGTATTTGTTATAGGAGAAAAGATATTAAANAGACAGGATAATGTTGGTTCTTTTCATTAGCTACATATCTATTTTGCTATATTTTAGGTCTAATAATTTTTTTCAGCTTTATTAGGCCTAGAAGTAGAACTATTGACTTGTTTTGGGAGCATAATGAGAGAATGGGCAGAAGAAGTCATGGCGAGGGCACGACAAACAATAGCTTAACAACACCACCCTAAGCAGCGACACATACTTATCGACCGCATGGGGATGCGTATGTACTATAATTTGATATTAGGTTCTGTACAGACAATCAAGATAGTCTAATAATGAACACGTGCATGATGAACATTATGTGTATATATATCCCGAGATAGTGCATGAAAGAACAAGGACTTTGTTCATACTTCATAGGATGGATGTTAGTGCACATGCTCTTGGAACATCTTTATCAAATTATGTTCACTAAAATGAATTATTTTATTTATGAAGGATTAATTTTTGAACATCAAACTCTTTTAAAAATGTTTATTTGTCGCGCTTGTATCTGTTATCATCACTGACTCTTTTGATTCTTAAACACTCAGAGTTGAATTCGGAAAAAAAAGTAAGGCAAGGTAAGATGGGTTCCACTAGATGGATATTCAATTTTTTTACATTCCACTGAAATAGTGCATCTTCTTTTTTTGCAACCATGGCAATTCCGTAATTTTTTGCTTAGAAAATGGCTTTAATCTGTCAATTTTTGTACCTACTGCTTGTGTAAAAGTAAATGTACAAGTATCAATAGATTAAAGTGGCGACAGAAGGAGAGGATGATGGAAAGGCTGTCGCTTGCAACACTCAAAAATATAAAGGGGAATGCTATGCCACGAATAGCTCCTTATTCAGATGCCCAATGCCCATTCAGACGATCGTTTGAAAATTTGACATGTGTATACTTAACTTTGCAGGAAAACGGTAGCAAAACAGAGAAAATTTAAGCCCTTCTTGAAACAAGACAATTACAAAACTGTCATCCCAAAAACCCATGTTGCATTTAATTTTGGTATATTTTACATTTAATTAGTTAAGTGGGACCCACTTTCTCTTTTCCCTTCTTCCTCATCGACTCTTGCATCTTTTGTCCGCATCTTTGAGCAACCAAGACTCATACCAAAATCTCATCATTCTTTGTGTGTTTGTTGTAGGAGAAAATATATTAAACTTAATAAATGGGGGGAAAAAAGGATCAGTGAGTGAAACGTGAGACTGGGTAGTGTGAGATATTTTAATTAGCTATAGATATCCACTTAGGTATTTTCTTTTTCATCTTTATTAGACTTAAATGTAGAACTATTGTCTTGTTTAGGGAGAAGGAAGGAGAGAATGGGCGGAGGCCATGTTGGGAGCACGACAAATAAAGGCTTAACAATGTGCGCCACCCTAAGCAGCGACACATACTTATTGGCCGCAAGGGCACGTGTGTTTGTGTTATGATTTGATTTTGGGTTCTGTATAGAGCCGAGCAAGATGGTCTATAGTGACCACGGACATGATGAACATAATTAGATATATATCCTGAGATACTGCATGAAAGAAGAAAGACTCCATTCCTAGTTCATAGGATGTTAGTGCATATGCTTTTGGAACAACTTTATTGAATTATGTTCACTAAAAGGAATTGTTTAAAAAGGATTAATTTTTGAACATGAAACTCCTTTGAAAATGTTAGTTTGTTATACTTGTGTTTCACTGATTCTTTTGATTTTTAGCACTCAATAGTTGAATTCGGCAAACTGAGGAGAGAAAGAAGAGTAAAAAAAAATAGTAGGACAGGTACGGTGAGTGGGCCCCACCAAATTGATATTTGATATATTTTTTTTACACTCCGCTCAAATAACTCAGTTTCCATTTTTGGAAGCATGACAATTCTGTAATTTTCTTTTTTGTGAAGATAAGGGCTTTACTCTGTCAATTTATGTACTGCTGTTTATGTAAAAGAAATAAATGTACAGACGCTAATAGATTAAAGTATTAAAGTAACGACTGAAGGAGAGGTCGACGGAGTGATAATGCTAGCAATGCTCGATAAAAAAAATCCATGAAAGCTTCACCCCGTAACTAAAGTGAAATTTTACTCATTTTAGTAAAAGTTGATGTAATAAAATTTTAATTTGAGAATACTACCATAAATATTGCAATTTTGACGATCAATTGTCAGGGAGTGGCAGTGTACTTTTCCCATCTTAAAGGTGGATCTCTGCCTGCGTCTCTGGCATTATTGTACTTACCTCGGTGAACAAACTCAGCCTTCTAAACCAAGATTCTTGTTACAATATTAATGATTTTTAAAGCAAAATTTAAATAAGATTTTAATACGGGGGAGCGCTACAGTAGGGGCGCCCCTACATAGGGCCACTCTTTATACACCGTTTGATGGAAATCTGTAAGGAATAACGGGAATCTGTGGAGAATCTGTTTATACACAGATTCCCATCAAACGGTGTATAAACAGGCCCTACGCAGGAACGTCCTTATTGTAGACGCGCCCTTTAATATGACGAGATTCCGAACACCATAAAAACAGATTCCAGAATGCCGTTAAATTCTATACTTAACACGGCTACACGAGTCCACGGCTTTATGAATTATGGCATGCTTTACCTCCCCATGTGTAGAGCACTAGAGCGATGGGTTTAGCAATAAATTAAGGCTCAAAAAGCCATCAAGTTGGCATATGGTTAAGTCTAATTTCTCTTATCTGACTTCCATTCATGAAGTTGTGCATAAAATTTTCTCTATTCTGAATTTTGTACCTGTTTTAAATGGCATGCAACTCAGTTTTTTTTTTCGATAAAAATGCAACTCAGTTATACACACTATGATAAACTTTTACTTAATCAAGCCAATGGATGATTGAAAGACGTGGCAATTCTGCTTCTATTGATGATCTTAAAGGGAGTCCAAATATTGTAGTCTACAATTATGTGATTACTTCTTGTTATCAATATCCTTTGAAGGAGCCGAGCAACCTAATACAAAGAATTTCCCCTTATATAATTACTACAACATGAAATACATTTTATATTTAAAAAAAAAAAAAGAAGTCAACTAAAACAAAATCAAGCCCAAATTGCAAGTGAGGACATTAATCCAGCACCAAGGAAAAGCATTAAATAAGACACTACTTGTAGCCTAAAATTACAGCTCATCCTCTTGCTCAAAAAATCAGCTGCAATCAGGTCCACCAAAGCCATGTACACCAGAATTCCAGCAGACAGAGAATCCAAGATACCTTCGGTAACCAGTGCTCCAGTACTGTGTGGATTGTAGAAGGAAGCAATGGCGGTCCCAATGCCAATCCCGGTCGGCGTAGTAATGGCAAAAAAACAAGCCATTATTGTGGCAGAAAGGGTCTTAAATTGAGCTTGGGAGATGCAGCCTCCGAGTGCAAATCCTTCAAAGAACTGATGAAACGACAGTGCAGCAATTAAGGGCCTTATGGTACATGGACTTTGTGAAACTCCGAGTGATAGACCAATTATAACTGAATGCGATACAATCCCAAGTTCCAAAACCTGCATAGAGAAAAATCAATTTCAAATACCTATCCCAATGTTATGTCATTACCACTCGAGATCATCATCACTAATTTCTGATCGATCACTCAGAAACTCACAATTTAACAAAGGTAACTTAGAAAACTACTGTATTGGTAAGAATCAAATTACTAGACGATCATTTCATGTCACATGGAACAAACATCAACAGAGTTTTACCTCAAAAGACTCAAACTCGGCCTAAGAGAGTTTAACTCAATACCAAAATTTCAGACCCAATCAGTTCGACACACGAGATCGAACATTTATTACTTCAAATCAAACTGCCAAAAATAATAAAGCTCAAGGAAATAAGAAAGATTATAACACACGCAAATAACTCACTAAAGTCAAGCTTTATTAAGTAATTGATTTATTTTTTCTTTGGTGCCTTCTGAGACGTCAACCTTGCTTGGTCACCAATATTTGTTTAACGGTATCAAGTTTCAATAACTCAAAAGTCAAAAGGTGAGATGTTTAAGGTAAACACAATTTCCACACAAGTAAATGTGTTGGGCTAAACAAGACATATCCTATACACACTACCTGGTCCAACCACCAAAAGCCGGTTTAAGGACACAACACCACCACAGGCACGCACACACACTCTGCTCTTGGCCAAAAATGCAAAGGGGTCCACCTCGTGGCAGCTAATGAACACAATAAACCAGTCGAACCCACTTTCATCCCAAAAGGATAAAAATTTGAAGGCCCCACCCCACTTCATCATATCCTTTTTACAAATTTTTGCTTTCAAATATGTATGTTTCCTTGTCAAAATCAAACCACTAAATTCTAATAATTCCAATTAAGGGGCCATGATTAATGGCCGTAATTGAAACAAGACAAAAAGCAAAAAGACAAAAGAGGATTTACCTGAGAAACGACGACGTGTCTAACACCACCTTCCTCATCCCCATCTCCGAAACCATGCGAATGCCC
>JXTC01000041.1:1162367-1258430 GCA_002914845.1 Trema orientale | reverse complement strand
AGAATTCTCCCTCACGTGCCCGTCACATGCACCTTGCTCTTGAGGATGGTTATGTCTATGGTGGGCCGCATGGGCATGCATTCCCACGATATGCATCCCACCACCTTCTTCTTCCCCAAACACTTTCCCGTTCCACTCCTTGGCCTGGACCACCGGGACAATACCCGACTCCATGCCCGAATCCTCCGACCCGACCCGCCCTTGATCCTCGCTATTGGGCCGGGCCAGGCCCTGCTTCCTCTCGTAATACTGGGTGCCCACGAAGTCAACCAACAGGGTCAAGAGCGAAGCCATCATGGCGAAGAATCCACAGAAGGGGAACTTGGCCCACGGGTATTCGGGTAGGCACGGGTTGGACAGCGCCTCCGACCCGCCCGATAGCATGTGGACGAAGCCGGTGGCGAGGATTACGCCGGCGGCGAAGGCCTTGGCCGCGACGAAGAGGCTCCCGTCGGTTCGAAGGAACCGGCGGCGCTTCCCGATGAGGGGTATGGCGATTCCGCTCACTCCGGCGATGAGGATCGAGGCGATGGCGATGAATTTGAGGGCGAGCGCCGCCGATTCGTCTCGGCACACTTCCAGCTCACTGCTCTGGCAACTCGCGTTCGTCATCGAGTCCGATACAGTCTGCAAAAGGGTCCCTTTATTCGAGCCCAGAAGAAAAAAAACAAACAGTAAAACCCAGATTTCAGAATCACCATAAAAAAAAAAAAATCCAGATTTCCCACGAAAATCAGACATAATAAGAAAGACCCAGAATTCAAAACCTCGAATTTCAAGCTAAAATTTTCTGGGCAATCAATCAAATCGCTAATAGGTCCCTAAAATTACCTGGGTAGAGGCGAATTTTATCTACAAATCCTTCAAGGCAGAGAAACTGCCAAATATCCTGGGTATAAGGAAAAAACAACAAAAACAGAGCAGCACCGTTAATAATCGAGAGAATTTCTAATGAGAGAGAAAGATGAGAGAGAGATTGGTCTCGATAAGCGAACCTCGAGGAGTAACATATCGAAGGGTTATTGGGATTGGGATTCGGTATTTGTAGGGGGTTGATGAGGGGTTTGGTTTAAGAGAGGAGAACGAATCTGCGAGAGCGCATATAAAGAACGGAGATGAGGGAAAGAGGGTGGGTGTCATGGAGCCCAACCACAGTAGAAATGTTCCATTTGCAGAGAGAGAAAGGAAGAGAGAGTGAGGGAATTAAGAGAGAGTGTCGACATAGTTTGACGAAACAGAGGGTAACTGAAGAGAGGTGGAGGCTACAGTCCCGACTTTTTGCAGCCAGATGAGCGCAATAGTGTCGACACCCCCATCACATTTCATTTCATTTCTCCTCTTTTCTTTCCCTTCCTATTGGATTTTATATAGTATTTTTGTGTACTTGTATATTCTATTTTAGCTTTTGTCATTTTGATCAGTTACTCTATAGATCCTTACACTGTTGAGAAAGTATAAATTTGGTCCCTAAAGTGTTAAGGTTCTTTGTTTTGGTTCCTAAACGTTTAAATTTGTTCCTTTTAACTACCTTGAATAGTCATTCCATTCAATTCAAAGGCAGAACAGTATTTCATGGGATTTCATGATTTACGCCAAGTTTGGTGTATAAAAATAAATATTATATTTGTTAGTCCTATTTTTTTTATTAATCAAACTGGAATTTCATTTACCAAATGATAATTCAGTGCGATAACTCGAATTTAAATAATTTCATAAAAGGAATAATCAGCAAAATCTTACATTTGACTAACTATCAAGGAGGAAACACAAAATCTAATATGTTATTTAAAACACCCCATGTATTTCTCAGGATATAATGTCTGATATTCCTTCTTCTTAGTAATAAGAACTCTTTTGTCTTAAAAAAGAATATGTGGACAAATATTATTTCATGCGAAAAGAAAATATATATATATATATTAGACTGTCTTGTTTATATATATATTTTACTTACTCTCTTGTATAAATTTTAAGTTTTAGATCATACTGTATACTATTTATTTTATCTCCCCACTTTTTTTCTCGTCACACTCTCTCCCTCTCTCGTTAAATTCTCTCCCCACATTCTCTCTCCACTCTATATCGTCACATTCTTAATATTAGTCTCTAAAAATTTGAAAAAGTTTCCTTTAGTCCATTTTTAATGAATATTTAATGATGTATTATTTTTTTAGACGAAAACACTAATAAGGAATAATTTAAATTTTAAGGAGCAAATTGATACTTTATCAATAATTTACAAACATCTTTTTCTTTATGCAAATATACATTTTTACTTTATCTCTTTTGTTTATTTTATTTTTCACTCTCTTTTTTGGAATATAATAATGAGAACACTTAATTATATTAAATCACAGTGACATATCCTCAAAAAAATGACATCACCTAGGTTTTTTAAAAAATAAAAATAAAAATGATACGTTTTGAGAAATTAAAGTGTGTGCCTTGTTTTTACACGTTGTTTTAATAAATGCCATTTTTATCTTTTTATATCTAAATGATTGAGTATATAAATTTTTATAGTTGGTATATTTGCTTATATACTAATTTTAGCTTATGTATTAAGTATATTAACTTTTATAATTGGTACATCATACTCTACACTTGGTACATACATTGATATATTATTCATTTTACTGTAATATTTGAAAAATGGGTATTTACTTAAAATGGATCCAAATTTTTGGTTATTTTACTTTAAGACTCGTAAATATTAGTATTTATTTACCATTTTTTTAAAATTTAGGATAAATGCTATTGTTGATCCTAATAGTTAACCCATTTTACACATTGGTCGCCCACTTTATTTTGGGCATTGAGTACTCAACATATTGTTTTTATGGCATTCATTAGCTATCTCTTTTTTTTTTTTTTTTGGGTTATGCATAACCAAAAATAAAAGAGTTTTGGGGCCATGTCATTGACAAAAATTTTGCCAAAATCAGAAAATTGGGGGTACTGAAATATTTTTTAGGGGTAAAAAAATTTTCGAAAAAATTTTGAGGAAATTTCGGGAAATATTAGTGAAATTTTGATTAAAATATCGATTTCGGAAACTTATAGTGTAATTTTTCAAGAATTTCAAGAAATTTCTTGGAAATTTATGAACTTGAAGAAAAACTGGAAGCTAGTAAAATTTTTCTTTTTTGTTGGATTATTTTTAAAAGTATAACAATTTCACAATCTTTTACACATTTTATACACAATGTATAATATATTTCAATGTAGTTTTTAAATATAAATAATTTTTAAATTTATATAAATTACATGATATATGACTTGTTTTTCATGCTTTACTTTACTAATAGTATTTATTTCTTTAATTTTAATCATATTTTCACAATGTATGTATGTCACACATTCATGCATTTCCAAAAAAATATAGTAATTCTTATTGTTTTAAATTATACTAAGCTTCCTTTTAATTTTTATATATTTTATATAGAATTTCCAAATTTTTTTTCAAAATTTCTATCGATATTGATATTTTTTTCAGATATTTCTTTAATTTTAGAGTACCAACATTTCCACCGAAACGAATATTTTTGTCCTTGGGCCATTTGGAGAGAAAGTTGCTCCATTTATCTATATATTTCACATCTTAAGCGATTTGGTCTCTAATCATTTTCAATGGCACCCTCCCGACTACGATTAATTAAAATGACATCACTGGGGGCTAAAAAATAATGTAAATCAGTACAATGTTCACCAGTTTTTCGTTAGCCCTAAAGGGGTCAATTTAAGCTTTTTTTGTCCAAGCAGTGTCCCTCCAGCATTGACAAAAGACTAAGGATTAATGAGGTAATTTTCCAGAAAGTAAGGACCAAAGTGTCAAATATATGAAACATTAGGATTAGCGTCGAAAATTTCCTCTCCATATGACACCTTTTTTTTTTTTTTTTTGACTATTCTCCATTTGACTCCTAAACGAACTTTTTGGATGGAAAAATGAAAAATGACAAACGGACGCCAAGAAGAAGATAATCTATATACCTAAAAAAATAGTTGGGGACCTTCTTCAAAACAAAAAAAAGTTGGGGACCAAGACAAAATAGGTAAAATGTTAGGGAATGATGGTGCAATATTTTACAATTATTTAACTGACTAATTGTTAGTTTAACAGAAATAGATCATTATTAAATTGAAATTTAATGGTCAATAATAAATGTGTTTTGTCAAATCTAACTCATGGAGATGGTGTACCGTGTATGCATTTTTTTTTTTTTTTTGCTTTAGTGGATACTACTTTAATTTTGAATAAATCAGGGAATATTTGTGTTTTATTTTTTATTTTTTCATTGTTATTCTTTCTCTGATCATTTTTTTTTCTATTTCTTTAAGTTTATTTTTTCTTTGAGATCAAGTATTAAGTTGATGTAAGTAATTCGTCTTCTAAAATGAAAAATGAAAAATGCTTTTAAAGCTCTCTCTCTATATATATATATATATATATATATGTATATGAAGAAACATAATAATCTCATAATCTAGTACCTACCCAAAAGGTGGAGTAAAATGACAAAAAACCTAGTCATTAAACTCTGTACCAGAAGAATCTCCTCTTTATTTATTTATTGAGGTACTTATGCCATTTGCCATTTGGCTTTAAAAGTACACGATCAGGGACGCAAAATTGGAATAAAGTAAAGGACCATGCGTTTTTGCGTGAGCTGCTGTCCAACATTGTTTATGGACATTTTAAAAAAATGAATGAAATACCTTGTTGTATGCAAATGAATTGGATCTTTGACCACGTAAAATATATATATATATATATATTATATATATAAACAAGGGGCATGCTCCATGTCTGAGAAGAAGAAGGGAAAAATATCACCAAGAGTCCCTACCCTTTTCCCGATATGTCACTTAAGTCTCCATTTTTTTTTGTCTTTAGCTTTTTATTCTTATATTTTTATTTCACATTGATTCTTTTTAGTCTTATCCGCCAAAACAACTGTGAAATAGCACGTGATGGGCACCTAGTCAGCTTAATAAGGGTAAAATCTGGAATTCAAAAAACAAAAAAAAATAAAAAATAAAAATAAAACTATTTAGGTGGTATTTGGTTCGTAGAATTGAATTAGAATAGTAATAGGAATCGTAATGAAATGAAATTAGAAAAAAAATAGGAATAATAATACATTGTTTGGTTGAAACTTGAAATAGTTTTGGAATGGAATGGAAAAAATATTCTGTTGGCAAAAATACTTTTACTTTTAGATGTTTTGAAATGATAAAATAGGAAAAACTGAATATTAAAATTTTTGTAAAATGATGAAATTGTTATTCCATTAGTAGTAGAGTGGAATAATAATTCCATGTAATTGTGATTCCATTAGAATCACAATTTTTTTGCTAAAGACATAACCAAACAAAAGAATGTACTTTCTTTTAGAATCACATTTCTATTCCAAAGTTGATTCCTTTGAACTAAACATGCAGTTTGGGTTATCATCTAAACATGCATTTTGGGTTATCATCTTTGTTCAAAACTGAGGGAAAATGGAAATTTTTAGGGTTCCAAATTGGGCAAAGAAAGAAATTAATGATAGATTCTGAGTAACTGAGAAATAAATTACTAGGACGATTCTTGTCAATTTTCTTCTGATCTGTGGCCGATTTTTGAACTGCAATACACCCAAAAAAAATTGAGAAAATATCTTATTGCATTGAATGATTTAACCGACCATATTTCGCTCACTGCAACTTTATTTTATTTTGACTTACCTCCCAAAATGAGCTGACTCTTGCTTGCGTATTTTTCTCCGGTGTGACAAAGCTCGAAGTTGTGATTCCTTTCTCTACGATCTTCATTCCAAGTTTTATTGAGGAAATTTTACAAATTAATTGATATTACTCAATAACTTGCTACCTTCTCTCTGTTTATTTTTCCAGTGCATTGAATGGTGAACAAAGAAAGAACAAGGTGGAATATTCACGGAGATAGCAACTGTCTTGAGTTGGAACCAAGACCACATGTTATGATCATTATAATGATTGGAATTCTTCCTTCCACCAACGGCTTTGGTTTTTTTTTTTTTTTCTTTTCTTTTGTTTTCTTTGTTTTTGTTACCCAGTATTGGTAGAGATTTCACCTTATTTCATACATGTATAAGAATGTATATTTTTTACTAGTGATTTATATTAACCTGTCCATCCCGATAACTCAACCCAAATCAAAAACGACAATTCGACCAAAAAATTATGTAATTTTTGGTTAATAATCTTTCCAAACAGAAGCTAAGAATTGGGTATATTGTTAAATGAATTCATTTTTACACTTCATCTTAGTAAATGTTCGAAGCCTTTTTTTTTTTTTAATATATATATATATATGGGCACCAATCCAGTAGGTATTTTTTTTTTTTTTACTTATGGATAGGTATTTTTTTTACCAATGAAAATCTAACAAATATATTTTTTTATTGTAAAAAGTAGGAGAGAGAAAAGTCATTAATTATGCACGTCTTTTCATGTACTTCATTAGAGTCATTAAATCACCATTAGATGATGATCCAACGGTTCAAAAAAAATACCTACTCATAAGTAAAAAAAAAAAAATACCTATTGAATTGGCAACCTATGGATATATATATATCACTAAATGCAAGGACTGAGGGACATGCACTCTAGTGGGGCCAAAAGGTGCAATTGCAAAGCATGAGGGAAGTAAAAAAGGTCCAGCAGCCCAAAATTTGATGGATCAATCAGAAAAAAAGCCTAACTTGATTAGTCCTAAGCATGATGCAACTTGAGCTCAACTTAAACCTTACACTTATGGATTTCTAACACTTTTACCAATAAAAACCCAAAAGAAATTACAAAAATACAAAAGTCAGGTTTTTTTCAAATTTCAGTACGATTTTTTTAGAAAATATCATATTTCTAAAATTTTTTAGAAAAACATTATTTTTAAAATGGTTACTAGTTACCGGTTACTATTTACCATTTATATACCAATTATAAATACATTTGGTTACTAGTTACCAGTTTTTGGAAACTGATTATAGATTATTAGCTACTATTTTAAAAAATGACATTTTTTAAATATTTTAGAAAATAATATTTTTCTAAAAAAACCGTATTGTACCTAAAAAAACGCAAACTACCGTATTTTTCAATTTTTTTTTTCTTGAAAATACCGTACAATGTCTAATTTCCCCAACACTTATTAGGGGCGGGCTTGGCTTAATCATTGTTGTGTGTATAAAGTCTTCATGAAATCCGGGTTAAGTAGGCAATTGCCACTTTCTTCAAATGTTTAACTAAATTTATCACTACCATTAGATTTTACCACTTTTGGGAGGGAATTTGTCAAGAATTCATCAAGAATGCGTCAAGAATCCATTAAGAATCCGTCAGGATCACCATCGACGTCAAGAATCTATCAAAAATCTATCAAGATTGTCAAGAATTCATCAAGAATTCATCAAGAACCCATCAAGAATTCATAAAGCCCAAACTTGAAATCCAAACTCAATAGTTAATTTAAAGATCCCAAAAGCCCAAAAATAAACGTAAAGATAAAAATAAAGGAATTTTGATTTTATATGATAAACATTTAAAAGAAATTGAAAATTCCTAATTTTATCTGGAAAAATGCCACTTTTGAAAATTTATAAAAAAATACTATTTTTTTCCAATCGAAGAGGCACTTGATGTAACTAGTCAAGTTATTTAAAATAATCAGACTAGTTATCTCAAGTAACTCGATTAGTTATCTTAAGTAGCCCGACTAAGTACTTCGAGTATTTTTTAAAACATGATATTTTTTTTAATAAATCCAAGATTTTTCAAAAAAGATTCAGTCCATCTGGAATTTTTGAATATTCAGTATTTATAAAAAATAGCCTTTTTTAAGATCAATTTAGAGAACGGTCGTTTTTTTACTCCTACTTAATAAGATCGTTTTATAATTTTATTTTCATAAATGGCTATTTTTTAGTTGATCTATTTTTTATAAAGTAAATCAATTTTTGAAAAGGTAAAGAAAATTTTTTAAAAACTAAATCCATTTTAAAAAAATAAATTAATTTACAAAAAAATCAGTGTATTTTGAAATACTAAATATGAAAAAGGATCATTTTTTAAATAATTTTTAAAATTCAGCTATTTTTTAACAATATTTAAAAAACAACTATTTTGCAAACTATGGTCTAAAATTCAGCCATTTAGCTAAAAAGCCTTTGAATTTTTATGGCTTTTAGGCTTGGAGTTTTATAAGAATCCCATATAAATATAAATTTTTTTCCCTAGTTTTATGTTATTAACTCTTAAATAAATTATCTCATTCTTCTAGTGTTTTTTAATATTCTATTTTAATTTTAAGACACATATATGGTACGACCAAATGGGCTGTATCAATAGAGTTAAATCTAATGGTTGACATCAAATTGTACTTTAGGTATGATCTGACAAAAAAATTATAAATAAGAGAAAGGATGGCCCTATTGCACTTCTTTTTTTTTTTCCTCTTCTCATTCCTCTTCTAAATAAACCCCTCTCTAAAATTTAAAAATTAAGCATTTTCTTAACACATACCCTTTTAATCTTTTTCATTCCAAAATTTGCCATCAATAAAAAAATCAAGTGAATTTTTTTTCCCACCCATTAGTTTTAAAAATTTCTCCATCATTTGTTTGATCTTCTTCAACTTTTTGTTAATTTCTTAACAAGAACTCATCTTATAAATCAAAGGGGCCAAACTTTTAGGATTTGAAATATTCATCATTTATATTTCTTCTTAAAATTAAGATAGAGTTCTTGAAATTAATTTTTTTGGGTTCTTAAGAACTATAGAGAGATAGAGTTTCTTGAATTATTTCTTAGGGTTCTAAATATTTTTTAGGATTCTTAAGAACTAGAGAAGAAAGTTAGAGATCTTGAATATTTTTTAGGATTTTTGAAATGTAACAAGAGAGTTAGTATTCTTGAATTATTGTTTAGAGTTCTTCAGAGAGATAGTTAGAATTGAGAATTTGCAGTATTTTTTTTTCTAGGACTATAAAAATTCTATTCGCCTAAACATAAATTGATTGCTTAATTTTTTTTTTAAATAAATGATTTGCTTATCAGTTTGTGTTTAAGGGGAAAAAAAAAATAGTTAAGAAAGAAGATTCTAGATCTTTAATATTATTTACGTCCATTTATGTCATTTCACATATGGTTATTTATGTTATTTAATAATTAGTAAGTAGGGTGAGAAGAGAAAAAAAAAAAAAAAAGGTGACAATATAGCTACCTAAGAGAAATTAGAGTCGTTGTCCCTTTCCTACACTTCACTTTTAAAGAACGTCAATTTTTCTTCTTTTTTGGCTAAATGGCCAAGTGTGTCAATTTTTACATTTGGTTTATCAGCTGGTATACTAGCTCAAATTTTAGACTTTGCATATCTACTTATTTACATCTACTTTCGTAAGCTATTTTGCTATAAATATTTGAAAAACATATATCTACTAAAAAGATAACCCAAATTTGGACCATTTTGCTAAGAGGTTAACCAAGTTGTACGTCAAAGCATTGGATCCAAGCCTTAAAAAGGAAATGTGAAAAAAAAAAAAAAAAAACAAAGGACATGTAAACCATCAACTTGCTTAGGCCACTGATGACCTCCATGGATTCGATGGTTTTTTCTATGGCCGAGCAATGGCTTACCAGTAAAATTGTCTCTAATGTATGAGTTACTTTTTGGCTCTGTTTGGAATCCGAATTGTAGAGGAAAAAAATTACAAGAAAAAAGTCATAGAAAAATAAAAAGAAAAATACTTTTTAAAAGTTTATACAACTTTGTTTTGACACTTTTGATTTTATTAATTAATGTTTCGACATTCTATATACTAGAAAATAACATCAAATCAAACTCTCATTTTTTTTTAAAAAAAAAATCATTTTTATTTCAATCTAAATAAGAGAAAATGTAATCCCTTGAAATTTTTTTCTTTTCCTCCAAAAATCCTAGTTCCAAATAGTGATTTTCCCTCCAAAAATCCAAATTCCAAATAGTAATTTCCTCTTTTTCTCTTGAGTTCTTTGATGGCCTACAATTACAAGATAGTCTCCTATTGTGTGGGTTTCTTCTCTTTTTTTTTTTTCTTTTTTGTTTTTGGCCTTTATCATACATTTATATAAAATACCTATTGGATTGGACCAATATATATAATACTTTTGATAGATTTTTTTTTTTGCGAACTTCGACAGAATGAGGAAAACTATATTAAAAGAGAAAGAAAAAAAAGAGACACCAAGTCAGAGGGGAAGTATACACCTGACCTCTCAGGATAAAGATTTCGATAGATTAAGATATTGGAGGTTGGTAATATGGCCTTTTTTTTTAATGTTGTTTGATGACTATTCTACTTTTTTAGTGGGACCCACTTTACATGAGATTTAATAATTTTTCTTTTCACAGTGCAATGGTGGATATGGAATCTCACATGAGCTGCGATTAATTTACAGCCTTAGATCAGTCTCTTCCTATACAACAGCCTATTAGGTGGTTGGTGTTGTAAATGTATCCTCAATTTTAATGTTCTTTTAATTTAATTTTATAAGCACAAATTCCAAATTTGTTCAAAAAATAAAGCCCAAAATCTAACCCTATGTTCGAGCTTGAAGCTTTTAGGGATGAACTTTGGGATGGTTTTCAAACTCAACTATAACTCTATTGGAATAAGTGGGAGAAGCTCATAAAAGCAGTTGTTTTTATTAGATATTTTCGTATTAATGAAATAAAAGAATTATTTATTAATTATTTATGCGTAATAATATTTGAATAAATGTTCATTTAATTGTATTAATATGTATCTTTGTGATTACGATATAGATTCACAGAAGATATAGATATAAGTTATTTACAATTAATTAATTGAGATTCGCAGTAATATAAATAAGGTTGGGTATTTTATTTATATTATAACATATTTTAGAATAGTTTGATTTTACTTGGTCGAACTAAAGTCAGCTGGTATTAATGGGACTTACACCGAATTGGATCATAAATGAAATTCTATTTGATAATGTCAATAGAAAAAGAATTTCATAGGCAGTGATTAGCCTTACTCTCAATCTTGAGTCAGCTGTAGTTGTGTATTATCAAATATGAGTTTATTTGAATTGGCAATGAGTGAGATTAATCGAGGCCAATATTCTCTGTTATTTGGTAAAAGATATTTGTTGAATTATATAATTAGTTGGCAATATAGAATTTAGTGACATAACATCTCTTGGTGGATTTCAGTACTTGATCATAAGGTCTTAGGCTTAAGCATGTCAACACTGATTTGTTTAAGATGTTTACTGATAATTATTAGAGGAATCAGTAAGAACCAAGAAACATATGATTATATTTTTATGATATTATACAAATGGGTATTAACGAAGAATCATTATAGTATGAGGCATTACTATAAAATGTAGCATAGACAGTTATAATGCAATTTCAGTCCTTTAGTGGAATGGACTTGAAATTAAATAATTAACAAATCCTTTAATTATTTGGGAGCCAATTGTACATATCCCATAAGATCCCCAGGCTAACTTATGTCAATGATTACATTATTATTGTGTTAGACCAATTAAATTAGTAATTAGACGTAATTAGGTTGGAATGCGTAGTAGGCTACATGACTGGCCTAATTACTGGGCCTAGGGCAGAGTGGGCTTGTTTCAGTTTTTGGTAACTCCTGTGGCAAGTGTAACCACTAAGGATATTATTCATTGGAATATGTTATTTTTCAGAAAAAGAATGGCTGAGATTCTTATCTTTGATTTGGTTCAATAAACCTAGACATAATTAGATAGATATTCTAAATATTGGTTAATTGAATGTTAACAAATATGGGAAAAACTGATAAAATAATATTTGATTAATTGCTAAATATAAAAAGTAATACATAATAGTCAAATATTGTAATTTGTGAAATCGTGTAATAGGATATTTCTCGGAAAGGAAATATTCTATTTTTGCCAAACTTGACTACGAAGGAACGAGCCCACATGCCTACAACACCTATGTTCGAGCTTGAAGCTTTTAGGGATGAACTTTGGGATGGTTTTCAAACTCAACTATAACTCTATTGGAATAAGTGGGAGAAGCTCATAAAAGCAGTTGTTTTTATTAGATATTTTCGTATTAATGAAATAAAAGAATTATTTATTAATTATTTATGCGTAATAATATTTGAATAAATGTTCATTTAATTGTATTAATATGTATCTTTGTGATTACGATATAGATTCACAGAAGATATAGATATAAGTTATTTACAATTAATTAATTGAGATTCGCAGTAATATAAATAAGGTTGGGTATTTTATTTATATTATAACATATTTTAGAATAGTTTGATTTTACTTGGTCGAACTAAAGTCAGCTGGTATTAATGGGACTTACACCGAATTGGATCATAAATGAAATTCTATTTGATAATGTCAATAGAAAAAGAATTTCATAGGCAGTGATTAGCCTTACTCTCAATCTTGAGTCAGCTGTAGTTGTGTATTATCAAATATGAGTTTATTTGAATTGGCAATGAGTGAGATTAATCGAGGCCAATATTCTCTGTTATTTGGTAAAAGATATTTGTTGAATTATATAATTAGTTGGCAATATAGAATTTAGTGACATAACATCTCTTGGTGGATTTCAGTACTTGATCATAAGGTCTTAGGCTTAAGCATGTCAACACTGATTTGTTTAAGATGTTTACTGATAATTATTAGAGGAATCAGTAAGAACCAAGAAACATATGATTATATTTTTATGATATTATACAAATGGGTATTAACGAAGAATCATTATAGTATGAGGCATTACTATAAAATGTAGCATAGACAGTTATAATGCAATTTCAGTCCTTTAGTGGAATGGACTTGAAATTAAATAATTAACAAATCCTTTAATTATTTGGGAGCCAATTGTACATATCCCATAAGATCCCCAGGCTAACTTATGTCAATGATTACATTATTATTGTGTTAGACCAATTAAATTAGTAATTAGACGTAATTAGGTTGGAATGCGTAGTAGGCTACATGACTGGCCTAATTACTGGGCCTAGGGCAGAGTGGGCTTGTTTCAGTTTTTGGTAACTCCTGTGGCAAGTGTAACCACTAAGGATATTATTCATTGGAATATGTTATTTTTCAGAAAAAGAATGGCTGAGATTCTTATCTTTGATTTGGTTCAATAAACCTAGACATAATTAGATAGATATTCTAAATATTGGTTAATTGAATGTTAACAAATATGGGAAAAACTGATAAAATAATATTTGATTAATTGCTAAATATAAAAAGTAATACATAATAGTCAAATATTGTAATTTGTGAAATCGTGTAATAGGATATTTCTCGGAAAGGAAATATTCTATTTTTGCCAAACTTGACTACGAAGGAACGAGCCCACATGCCTACAACACAATGACTGTGGTGTGTAGGACTCGAGGGTTTCCTTCTAGGGATCTCTTTCCTATTGTTTATAAATAGGAGTCCTTGGATGGCCATTACACGAGAGATAAAAATTATAATGAAAACAAAATTAAGTTCTGTTAATTTTTCCAAAAAGAAAAAATTTACAGAGATAAGTGAACATTTATTTCTCTGTTCTTAGATTTCTTTGTGTATTAAGTGCAGTATTAATTAGATATTTTTCTGTGCAGCATATAGAGATCACACTCTTGTATGACATTGACTATACTATGCGCGAGGATAAACTAGAAGATTTTTTGGGAATTTGAGTCATATACTTGGTCATCTTGGATCAACAAGAGCTATGAATCTACATACATAAATCTAATATGTTATTATGAGTTTTACTATTTTCCGTCACATTATTTAAAAGAAAAATTATTAGTAGTTTTTAAAGAAAATTTAAATTTTACTACTAACCGTTATTTTTCTATGGTCTTTAAACAAACTCAACCTAGCTCAAAATTCTTTGACTCGAAAATTTTAGCTCGAGCGTAACCAAATCCGAAAATGTGGGTTTGGGACGGACTTGAACTGCCCAATTTACATCTGCCACAAGTGAATAAAAACATCTACGTTTTAGAAAAAATCAGGTGAATACCACTTTTTTTTCCTCATTAATTAAATCTACCACCATACCACTTTTTTAAATGAATTCTTGATGAATTCTTGACAAATTCTTGACGATCTTGACGGATTCTTGACAGATTCTTGACGTTAGTGGTAATCTTGACAGATTCTTGATGGATTCTTGACAGATTCTTGATGAATTCTTGATAGATTCTTGACTAATTCCCTCCCAAAAGTGGTAGAATCTAATAATGGTGATAAATTTAGTTAAACATTTGAAAAAAGTGGTAGTTGTCTACTTAACCCTATGTTTTAAGCTATTCAATTAGTAAACGTAAACACTCTACACTTGGGTATGGAAACCATTTTTTATCCACACGCTAAAACTAGAACATGGCACAAAACGATGCCGTCTCGCATGAGATGCAATTGCTGTCCCTGGCCGTCACCATCGTCCATGACCATAGCTTAAACCATTTTTTTATTGAATCCAATCACAACCTTTCATTTACTCCCCAATCCCTCACACCCACTAGCCACCACCTGTTTTGTCCGCTTATCACAAACAAACACTCTGTCTCTCGAGATTCTGAAAATTATACCCCCAAAAAAAAAATCAAAAATCATTTTATTTTATAAAAAATCCCCTAAAGATACCACAAATACCAACTAAAATATCCACCCAAGTGAGCCCTTTACCCAACCCCTCTTCATGAAATGAAATCCTTTTCCTACTTGTAGCTCATCCCATTCCCCTCCATAGTCCCTATCATCTATTTCTCTCTCTCTCTCTCTGTCTCTCTCTCTCTCTCACTAGAAGCCATGTTTGAAGATTCTGTATCCTTCATACCCTCAATCTGGGCCTCCATGAACAGCTGGTTCACACCCACTGTTCTCTTCGTCCTCCTTAACCTCATGATAGGCACCATTGCCATTACCTCAAGCTTGGCCAGTAGTACTAGTACCCAAAGGCACCATGATCAATCCGGAGAGCAACACGCTCAACATCATCATCATCCTCATCCTCAACTCGCTAGATCTCCGTCCATGTTGCAGAGACTTAAATCCATCAATTTCTACTCCTACAGATCCCAAGAACCCACTACCCATTTCCAACAACCACATCACGAAATGGAGCCCAATTTCGCTTTGAGGCAACCCCAAGAACAAGTCGTCGAACAGCCACCCCATTCCATGACCAGATCTCCCTCCATGCTCCAGAAGCTCAAGTCCATCAATCTCTACCATTACATATCCCATGAGTACTTCGCCCCATCTCATCAGGCCCAGCCCACTCCCCAAATCCAGACCCACCCAGAACCGGAACCCGAGCGGACCCATCTATATTCTGAACCGGAAGAAGAAGAGGAAGAAGAAGAAGGAGAAGAGGAGAGCCGAGACCAATTCGAAGACGAAGACCATTCTCAGAGCCTGGACGAGATTTACAGCCAGCTAAAGAGCGGCAACGGTCACGTGACCCGGAGCAAGTCCGACACCAAACCCACCTCCGGCGAGGCTCCGGCGAAGCTATCGAGGAAGATGAAGAAGTCGGCGAGCGCGAAATCGGCGTTCGCGCACTTCGAGGAGGCCGACGTCGTGGAGAGTCGCCGGCCGGCGACTGTGAGGGAAGGGAAGGCCAGAGTGACGGAGGTGGACGATGATGAGGTGGACGCCAAGGCCGACGACTTCATCAACAAGTTCAAGCAACAGCTCAAGTTGCAGAGGCTTGATTCGATCATAAGGTACAAGGAGATGATCGGGAGAGGGGCTGGAAAGTAAGAAAAAAATTTGGTGGGTTAATATCAACTATCATTATTATTATTGTTAGTATTATTATTGATTGTTATTTCAAATATATTTTTGCTAATTTAGAAATTACTACCTCATAATGTAATGTAATGTAGATCTATCTACTTTTTGTTAATTGTCTGCCCTTACTTACTTCAAATTTAGAAAACCACTGTCTTAATTTTGCCAATTGAATTATTTTTCGTCCAAATTGAGAATTTCTTTTTTCAAAAAAATTATAATTATATAATTATTGGGTTTGGAGTAAAATTAGGTGTCGGCGTTTATAGGGGAGAAAATATTGAATAGAGAAAGTGGTGGCGAGTGAGTGAGTGAAGCAGTGATGTGATGCAAAAGAGGGGAGCTTGGTCCCATTGGCTTCGGCTCTTTGCGTCGTGCTTATCCGCATACGGTGGCGCTAGGTTGTGTTGCACGTGCGAGATTTTCGTTATGGTACTACGTCCACATCTATTTATTATGGTGCATTTAAGTCACTCTGAAAATTTTCTATCAAAAAAAAAAAAAGTCACTCTGAAAATTTGTCACACCCCAAAAAAAATTCTATCAAAAAAAAAAAAAGTCACTCTGAAAATTTGTCACACCCCAAAAAAAAAGTCGTAAGAAAAAAAAAAGACAAAATTAAATTTAGGTTAGTAAATACTGGCATAAATGCTCATTGGTATGGTGATCCATTTCTGGTATTGAAAGGTTTTTATTTTTGGACATATGTAATGGATGGATCAAAATGGCACCTAATTTAGGAGAAACGCCCAAGTTCTATTGCTAAAAGTGAACTGCTACGTTTGCAAATAAATATTTTAGAGGACTGTTTTCTTTTTTTGATAAGCTATTTTTGGACGAATGTTTAGTATATGTGACAGAGCACTTTTTCATAAACGAAAAAATTTGTGGTCAAATTGAATTAAAATTTGTCAAATTAAGGGGAAAAAAGGGTTTGGATGTTGACGGTTTAAGAATAAATATAACGAGGTCTATTTATTTCTGAAGTTAAGATTTGAAGAGTTTTGCTGAAATTTACAATGTTTTAGAAAGAAGGAACTGGAACTGTCAAAAAAAAAATCACTATTTGGATGCTAATGCTAGTAATTATGTGTTGACATTTCGATTTCCAAGTTTAACGAAGGAAAAAAAATATATTGAAATTGGGGTGACTGTAAAAAATTTTGCAAAATGGAAGTTAATGTGTGGATACTGGATAGTTCCTTTTTTAGAGGGGTAAAAAAATGAGAAATGGGAGAAAGAAAAAGGGGTGGCTATTAGCCAGGAAATCTCACTAGTCACTATCTCATATCAATAAATATGAATGTGTGTTGTAAGGAACCGCTTTACAGGGTCACCATGCTTTTATTATTACTTTGAGTAACGTGGGTCCGAATTGTCGTTAGGCTCCTTTTTTTTTTTTTTTGCTATTTTTTTAGTAAATGCTAGCTAGACATTACACACTATTACATGACAATATAAGATCGAGATTAAAAATGATTTTAGTGCTCACACCACTAGTCCCTAAAACCTTTATGACTTTTCTCGAGTGTTATGCAAAATAAGGCAACAAACTACATATTTGCTAAAACTTATTTTTAAAAAAAAAAACAAATCTAGTGTGACAATTGTATTGTTTGGCATGGTTTCTAAAGATCTTTTGGAGCCCAAAAGTTACTTTTGGGAGTGTTTGGATGAATTGACAGAAGATTTTTTTAATTAGAAGACCTTTTTAATGAAGCATGGACCCACTAGCTTTTTTGGGAAGATCTTCTGAAGCTTTTACTTCAGGAAGTAAAAATTATCCCAAACGGGCCCAATAAGTTGAACTATTGGAAATTACAAATTGCTCATCTTTTGCATCTGAAAAATGTAGGGAATAAAAAGATAAACCAGAAAAATGCAATACAGCAAGTAATCCTTAGTCTTTTTAAAAAAAAAAAAATTCAAAAGATTGACTTTCATTTCATCAATAACAATAATACAATCAAAAATCTAATACAAAGATCAGATCAAAAATAATCCATACTAATAAATAATCAACTAAACTAAATTCTGACTAACAAACATAGAAGGATAAATTATGCACAAAGCACACCTAGATGATGTGCACATAAATCCACAAGGGACATATTAGAATTCTACAAGAGATATCCCTCCGGCTTATTTAAATTGTCCTCCATTACTAGAGTTGATTCCTTCGACCGATATAAGGATGAATTTTTTTTTTGCAAAGAATGATATCTGACAAAATAAAATCTTCAAAATTTGGATCTCGAAACCTTCAAATATAGAAGAATACCAACAAAACACATATAAAAATAATAAAAACAAATAGAATTCACATAGATTTAGAATCATGTGGGACATAATATACATAGATGATCTGGATTTATGATACAACAATCTTCATATATGCGGAAGGATTTATTAAAATATAAAATCTCACCGAGAAAGAGATATATCCAAATCTCTCCTTCCCTCTAGTGGGTTAGAAATCTATGGAGGCAAGGGTTTCAAAGAAAATGGAAAGAGATTCTCTAAAAGAAGAAGAATGGGAATCTTAGCCCATTTTTTTATATATTTATATTGATATTTATTTACAAAAAATGCTAAATACGTTATTTTTGTACTATTTTTTAGTCTCCAGTCTCACTGATTGATATATAGATTATATTATGATTTGTTATATTATTAAAATGTAAATCTGAATAGCGGAATCTATGTTAAAGCATAAAAGAAAGTACAATTCAAAAGAGTGCATCGCTAGCTTTTACACCCTCACGTCTTATTGTTTAACATGTGGATAATGATTTATTATGTTATTAACATGTGAAATGAAAATAATATTATGGAGCACCATATGGTGCTTGCACTTGACATGTTAGTCTGTTACTTGATAATTATAATTATTAGACTGGGCCATACACGAGTTCTACCTAAAGTGCAATTAAAATCACACAGTAATAAAATGACACCTCAAGTGGTGTTGGGCACCATATAATATTATATGTATATGAGCCATAATCCAGTATGTACTTTTTTTAGCCATTAGATAACTATATAACGGCTACCATAATTAAAGTAGTTAGAAAAAATAAATAAATATTTTGTTTTCTCTCTCTGCTTTTTACCATAAAAGACCGCGTAATAAATTTTAATTAGCAAAATAATACTTATAGATAGATTTAAAAAAAATACATATTAAATTAGTGCTATATATATATAGGGTTATGTTTCCATCGAGATTTTTGTTTTTGCTCCATGAATGGGTACTCTAATTTGAGCCATTGAATTTTAGTCTGATGGTAATAATGATATTAGTAATTTTATCAAAAAAGAAAAATATAATTAATACATATATAAATATAGAAAGTTATTTATGACTAAAAAAATTGGTAACTTGTTTGTGACATATGAGTTAGACAATTTCTTTTTTTAAATTCTTTTCCCATTGTATTTTTTTTTTTTTCCATTCCCATTCTATTGTTGATTCATGTATTTGTATTAAAAAAAAAATTGACCGTACATAATACTAATTTTTTTTTATCAAAACGTTTTCATCAGAAAACTATTCTTCCTTTTTTATAATTTCAAAACTAACGTTGTATATCCCCTCAAAAAAAAAGCCTAATGTTATATATATTCTCAAAAAAAAAAAAACAACTAATCATATATATATAACTATTAAATATTATTGCTTTTATTTTTTTTGATGTAGAACTAAACTCAACAGATGAACAGCCATGTTATATATCCTCTAAAAAACAACTAACGTTATATATTCTCAAAAAAAAAAAAAAAAAAAACAACACTATATATACAACTATTAAATACTAACATATTTTATCAAAACATCTTTCTTAAAAAATCAATTTCAAATTGTTTTCTTTAAAAAGTCATCTAAAAACTTATTCCTTCATCAATGGAAAGAGGATTTTCTCAAAAAATTAGAATGGAATAGTTGTAGGTAAAAATGACTTGCTATTGTAAGTTATTTTTCAACTTGGTCAAAGTACCCATCTATGGAGCAAAAATAAAAATCTCCATTGAAATATCACTCATATATATATATATATATGAAAACCACAAATCATGTAAAACGATGAAAGTGATGAAGAAAATTTGAGAAAATAAAAAAGTTGTTCATTGAATACACAAGCATAAAGCACTTGAAAGAAAGAAAGAGAAAAAAGAAAAAGAAAAAAACACACTTCATTAAAATTGATTTCATGTGCATAAAAAAGCTGTCATAATAAGTAACAACTCGGACCAGTATATGTTTTGGTTTTAATCTTTAATCAAAGGAAACAAAAAAGTGATGCTCTAATTGTACTGGAAGCAATGTGTTATATATATATATATATATATATACATATGAAGCTTTTTAGTTTTTAATAATAACATAAAGATGGCCTAGTTGTATTGTTTATTTTTGGGAAAACTAACCACTTGTTGAAGGCCCGAGAAGATACACTGCTATATTTGACAAAAAAAAAAAAAAAAAAGTACTGCTTCGATCAATTTAATTTTATATTCATCATTTAGCATTTTAGCCAAAAAAAAAAAAAAAAAAAAAAAAGGAGGGAAAACACGTAATCTTAGTAGTTAGTACCTATAAAGCCAAGCCTACCCTTTTAAAATAACCTATGAAGTAAATGAATATTTTGGTTCGATTAGTAATGACATTTTTCTATTTATTATTCATTTTTATATTCTCACTCTTTTCATTTGCCCACGATATAAACTATTAATAAATTGTTGCCGTAAAAATAAAAACTAACTATTATTTAAATGGGTCAACGGCACAAATGGTTCCGAACTATCTAATATGTGGTAATTTGGTTCTCAAAGTTCCAATTGTAGTAATTAAAATTCTGAATTTTTCGATTTATAGTAATTTGATTCATGAACTATCGAAATTGTAATTTGTTATTAAATTTTTGACAAAAACACATGTAAGGAGCACACGGTGGTATTTGAAAATGTATTTGAAAGGTAGTTTAAGAATTTCAAGTATAAAAATGAACAAGCATAAAAAAAATTTATCTAAATTTACAACTCCAAAAACCCTAGAACTACAAATAATGCATCTTTTCTTCTTTTCAAATCATTTTATTGAGTTTATTTTTTTTTAACACACTTTCAGATACTACAACATGCTCCGCACATATTTTTTAGGAATTTCTGCAAAAATACGGAAAAAAGTAATCCAAATTTTAAAAATACGGACCGTACAAAAACTTTTAAAAAATACGGACAATTGGTTCAAAAAGTTAAAAACTATGGACTCTAAAGTTTTAAAATATGGGCTAACGCGTATCAGACTGCGTCAGACGGGAGAAAAGAAAAACCGGCGACAAACGAATAGCTAGCTGATGAAATGTCAGTATCAACGCATGTCATCAACTCTTTTATTTTTAAATCGAAAATAATTTTTTTCCCTTTTATTACATCAACTCTTTTCTGTCCTATTTCGAATTTTTTGGTAGATAATTGGAATTCTATTTTATTTGTGCGTAACTGTGTGTATTGGAAATCCCAAATTTTTAAATGCACTCTTTTGCTTTTTTGAGTAATTATTTAAATAAACATATGTCAAATTCTTATAAAAATTAATTAGCAAGCATTTTTTTTTTGTTCATGTAAGAATAAGAAACGCAAGTCCTATTTTAATATTATAGATACTATAAATACCTAGTCTTTGTTTTTTTTTTTTTTTTTCTAAATAAGAAGAAGCATTAAAAAATACCAATCTAATTTATTTGAATTGATACTATAAGTAACATATTAAGATACAAAACATAACCTTTTAAGTTACCTTCTAATTTTATTAGATACCATAAGTAACTTAATAAGATATTATAGGTATCAAAATAAGATACTATAAGTAATCTAATAAGATAATTATGATAATTGTCTTTTTTTTTTTTCCAATAAGAAGAACTTTGAAATCCTATTCTAATTTATCGGATTGATACTATAAGTAACATGTTACACTACTAAAAGTAATTTCTTAAGCTCACCTCTCAAATTTGTTTAATACTCTAGGTAACATAGTAAAATATTTATGATATGTATGTTCATAATAAGGAACGATCAAATTTTTATTCTAATTTACTGGATTGATACTATATGTAACTTGTTGTGATACCTTAAGTAACATGATATGAACATTTTTATTGGATTGATACTATAGGTAATTTAGTAAGATACCTATGATAATGATTTTTTTTTTTTTTTGGGTAATGAGAAATGACCAAATTCCTATTTTAATTTATGGAACTAATATTTTAGGTAACGTATTACGATACGCCGATACTGTAGGTAATATGATGATTACCTCATGTAATATTTTTTTTTAAAAAAAAATACTAGCTTGATACTATGGGTAATATGTTAAGATATCATAAATAATCTGAGAAGATACTTATAATAACAAATTTATTTTCAAAATTCATACGCCAAAAATAATTAAATTGCACAATATTTTATCAGTTCAATTTTAAAAATATCAATTTGGAAACCTATTTTTTTTGTTGAAAGTATATATTTTTTGCTATAAGTTATTTTTTTCATCTTTTGAAATTAATAACATAGTAAAATGTTTATGATATGCATGTTCATAATAAGGAACGACCAAACTTTCATTCTAATTTACTAGATTGATACTATAGGTAATTTGTTGTGATACCTTAAGTAACATGATATGAACATTCTATTTTTATCTAATTTATTGTATTGATACTATAGGTAACTTTGTAAGATACCTACAATAAAGTTTTTCTTTTTGGCAGTAAAAAATAACCAAACTCCTATTCTAATTTATCGAATTGATATTATAGGTAACATATTACGATACGTCAATACCATAGGTAACATCATAAATTACCTTATGTAACATTGTTTTTTAATTTACTGGCATGATACTATGGGTAACATGCTAAGATACCACAAATAATCTGATAAGATACTTATAATAACAAATTTATTTTCAAAATTCATATGCCAGAAATAACTAGATTGCACAACATTTTATCAGTTCAATTTTAAAAATATCAATTCTGAAAAATATTTTTTTATTGTTGAAAATATATATTTTTTTGCTATAAATTATTTTTTTTCTATCTTTTGAAACTAACAAAAAAAATGAAAAAATTATTCTAAATAATTTAATGGAAGAAGGAAAAAAAATTGAATAAGAAAAAGAAATAGAAAAGACAACAAGACAACTGCAAAAGTTAACAAATAAAAAAAAAAGAATTAAAAAAAGAACTTGACGCAACAGTGGTCTGACGCGTGTTGCATCAGACTCATAGTCTCAGACACGTTAATATTTAATTTATTATGGGGATGGCTATAGGGGCGTCCCTACGTAGGGTCATGCCTTAATTATCGTTGGATGGGAATCTGTGGGGAATAACGGGAATCTGTGGAGAATCTATTTATATACAGATTCCCATCCAACGGTGAATAGACAGAGCCCTACGTAGGGGCATCCCTACTGTAGACATGCCCATTTATTATTATTATTTATGAGCTAGGGAGCCTCATAGCGCATCATATCGTATAGAAACAAAGTGGTGTCGTATTTTTTAAAAAATCGGCGTCCGTACATCACATTTTTATAAGTTCTTTACGAAAAATCGTGGACACTCTAATTTCTCCTATTTTTTATTATCAAAAATTTAACAACAACTTATAATTTAGTCAATTCAGAGACTAAATTACTTCAAATTGAAAATCACTTAATTACCACAATTGAAATTTTGAAGGCCAATTGCCACAAATTGGATAGTTGAAGGACCATTTGTGACATAAACCCTATTTAAATAGTTTACTTTTATTTGCGGTTCAGTGTGCATCTTGGTTTGCCATGAATTTTATTTTTCCTAGATGGAGTGGAATGAACAAATATTAAATAATCCACGCGGCGAACTGAGGCTTGCTCATTTTGTTTGCTTCTTCACCCTTAAATTATTTATTTATTTGTTTGTTTTTGTCTTATATTTATTATTATTTTATCGCTTCCTAGTATCAAATCCTGCTTCGAAACATGGACTATCAAAGTACGCTGCTACGTGTAAACATCACAAAACCAAAACCGTCTAAGTATCATCAGCCCAAAAAAAATGAAAAACAAAAATAAAAATAGAAATGAAAGTTTTGAAACTAAAAAGCCGAAACGAAGAGAACTGAGAGAGAGAGAGAGAGAGAGGAGAGAGAGAGAGAGAGAGAGATGGTATGGCTGATGAATCATCAGCTCGGGACGAGGTGCATCAGAACTCGTATCTGGGCGGGAGCTTTTCTCTTATGGCTCTTCTTCATGGTGGTCACTCCCAAGATTTCTCACTCCCCTAAACACCACCTCTTCGCTGACATGCGCAATTTTCTCGGTGCCCATCTTTACCATTTTACTCTTTTTTCTGTATATCCATATATATACATATATAATGCGATATCAGTTTGTGGTTCTAGTATCTGGGTCTGATTTTGTTAACTGGGTTATTCATATTTTTTCACAGGAGTACCGAACACATTGAATGTGATTACAAATTTCCCATTTTTGGTTGTTGGTGTTCTGGGTTTTGTTCTATGTGTTCAAGGAGAGTTTTTCCATATAAGGTTAGGGTTCTCACTATCGTTTTTGTTTACTGGGGTTTGTTTGTTATAGTAATGTCATTGGATTTTTGCTAATTGGGTTGATTTTAGTTTGCGAGGAGAGGTTTGGGGTTGGGCACTCTTCTATGCAGGGATCGTTGGAGTGGCTTTTGGGTCTGCTTATTATCATTTGAAGCCTAGTAATGATAGAGTAATGTGGGACACATTGCCGGTTAGCATCACATTTTTTTTTTTTTTTTCAATGTCAGATGTTTATGTGTTTCATTTGCTACCTTGATTTTTATGTGCCTTATTTATTAAGGGCATGTTTAGTAATCCGTAAAGTTCGGAGAGGAATGAGAAGGAATAAAAATTGAGTTATCCCTCCCAATTTCAGTAATTATGGGAGGGATTTCCCAAAATTTGTTTCCTAAATGTGTAAGTAAACACACTAATGGATGGGAAAGAGAAACACTTCCTTTATTCTCGTTCTCATTTCTATTACGGATTAGTAAACATGACCTAAATTCTTATCCTAAAATTGAGCTTTCTCCAATTTCAAGCTGATGAACTCGTTACCTCGTCCGCTATGGTGTGTGTATTTTTGATATTTTATATATATTGTTGTAATAAGTTGGGAACCGCAGATGATGATCGCATATTCCTCACTTTTTTCTAGTTGCATAACAGAAAGAGTGGGGGAGAAGATTGGGTTAACTTGTCTGTTTGCACTTCTTTTTGCTGCTTTTCTTAGTAGTGCTTATGAAAGGTTAGTTCTTCTGTTCTATTCCCATAACCTCTTGTGTACCAACTAATACCTGAGTTTGATTCTGAATATGATTTTGCTAGTTGGTTGCAGAACCTATAATGATCTCAGATTGTGCATGATGTTCCAGTTGATTCCCCTTATAGCAATTCCAGCAATAGTGTTTGTGTACCGATCCAAATATACACATTCAAGATACTGGCTTTGGGCAACATGTATGTACTGCATCCATCTTTTAGTGAGATGCCAGTATATTTTTGGAGTTAGTCCATTTTCAATGTTTTTCTTTGATTATTCCTTATATGATTATTTTTGTTGCAAATTCAATGAGAGATAAAGCTGATAATGAAGAAAATAGAACAACCATAACATACATTCATTAGAGAAACATTAACCAAATTGTTCATGCGAAGTTCCAGTAATATTGTAATATGATCAGACAGGGAATGAGACAATCTATTTCTAAAATGGCACATTAGGTAGCTAGAAATTTTCGTTTAAAGTGGTTTCCACTGACTGATTCAATGACAAGGATGTTTGGAAGAGCAGGGTAGGTAGTCCCCGTCTGTTTGATGATGTGTGATTCAATGGAATGTTGATTTTTTTTTTTTTTTTCGAAAGAGGAATGTTGAATTTCTAATTTTCTAAGAGAAGCCTTTTCTTAGTTATATCTTTTTTGGAACTCTAACCCATCGTCCCATGTTTATGTGCTAATGATTTATACTTTCCTGAGTAACATTCCAATAATTCTTTGTCATATGAATTAAATGGAGTGCAATATTCGTCTCATTCTTTCTTTTAGTCAAAATTTATTTATTTTTTCAGTTTTTCAAAGTCACATTTATGACGCATATTTCCTGTTTGAAAGGGACAAGATTTCACTGGAAGCTATGAATATTGATTTTTAAGTTCTACAGAATACTCGTCATGCTCAAGAAGTCTATGACTTCAGTGAATTCAATGAAGTAAATGAGGCTGTAGATAAATTCTGCATCTGAAGAAGTATCTCACACTCACTGTGGATTTCTTTTTAATGGAAATATCAATGTATTTGAAGTAAATTATATATTATGATTGGTTGGGTGTTTGTAATCTAGTTATTGAATTCATTATGCACATTTTGTAAGGGTGTTTAATTATTCTGAAATCTGAAAAGTTCACCCTTTTATTGCACACAGGTGTTTACCTTCTATCCAAATTTGAAGCTGTTGCTGACAAGAAAATATATCATGCCAATCATTATTTCATCAGTGGGCACTCTTTGGAGCATTTGTGTTTAGCATTGGTTCCTATTCTGTTCAGTCTTATGCTCATATACAGAAGCAATAAAATTCAAAGGTAACCTAATTCTGCTTTTTCAAACTTTAATGTCTCGCTAAGGTGTAATCAGTTTTGTATTCTTTTATTTGTTTTCCCTCAATTCTCATACTGCTATGTGAGATTTTATCAATCTTTACATTTTCTTTTTTTCGGTTTTGTTTACTGAGCAGTATATCAGAGAATGGCTCAAAGCTATTTCGTTTCTGACATCTTAGTGGGCTTGATATAACAGACTAGGCGAACCTAGGGAGCGTCCGTGAAGTAGACAAGATAGTGCAGGCTTTCTTAATCCAGTGGCTTTCAAGTCCTTTTGCTACAAAGAGTGATCTATACTGCTATGCAATGCCAGTTAAACACATAGCCGTGTCAGCTCTGAAATTGAGAAGATCCAAGCTGAAACAAAATATGGGAGCTTATTCCATTTCGGTTTTTGCATTTGATGGTCGTTTATTAACCTTCATTGATGTTTTCTTCTCATTGGCTATCTACTGCCCTATGCCCATCTAAATCAGCGTCGTTGGGCTGAGACTTCTGCTGCCATTTCACCATAACATCAAAGACCATTCGTTCTTCGTGACAATGGCAGTTGCCGTAACTAAAACAAGGTAAGAAAGTAGAAAACATAGTTGAAGCCAATTTTCAAACTGGTCTTGATGAGAGATTATGGAGGCCCTCTTAACTTGATGAGAGTCGTTGATTGTAAAGGTCTGCAACTCGATGCAACATCGTCTTTCTTGTAATGTAGTGATTGGTGGACCATAACGTAGTGATTTACCATGTTTTAAGTGTCTTGTTTTCCATCTAGATTTGCATAATTTTTCAAGTCTTATTGGTGTTGGTTTCTAAGTTTAACGTCACCGTAAGGAACAATGACACCATTCACATATTACCATTCCAAGCCACATGTATGGCACCACACCATTGTCTCTGCTCACATTACAGTCAATATATATCATAGTTTCACATGCACATTTTGGTTCTTCGGATTACTGCATAATATATAAAGCCGCATATGTAGCTCAATTAATTCCCCACGTGCACATGCATGTGAATATGGGAGAAAAAGATGCACATATATTCCATTCAACATATCATTTAATAAATAATAAGAGACATTAAATACATTAATTTCAAACCAGAGATGAGAAACAAAATGCGCCTCCATGTGCCCCTGGTGAGAAAATGCGACTCTGGAAAATATTCTCTCGTTACTCTACTTAGTTTGTCCTCGAGCAATTTTTGTTGTGGTTCTAGATTCCAATTAAATTTGTTTTGGATTCTCAGAATTAATCGAATTTTATGGCCAAAACTTGGTCTAGAATATCTTTCTTTATCTGCTTTTAAATGGGAACCAATAAATAAATTAAGAAAAATTAAATTAGGTACTACTGAAATTTTTGCTTCGGCCGTAGGCTTGCTGTGCCAACCCCATCAATTTTGAATTTATAAACTTCATGCAACTCGTACCACTGGGTTTGATTATATGTCGTTCCATATGTTTTTCTTATTCTATTTGATTGCAAAAACGCATTGCATTAACTGGATAAAAGGATAAAAAAAAAAAGTGAACTGCAAAAACAATTAGATAGGGTGTGTCTGGTAGGAGGGAGAAATGGAGGTAAGCAGAGGGACGAGATCATTGTTGAATGAATTTAGAATATGATGGTTGTTTGATACGAAGGATTTTAGGAAAGAAGAGAAAAGATAATGGAATTCAAACCCCTTATTGAACCAATTTTCAATCATTTCTAAATTAGAGAGATTTTAGGAGGGAAATACCTACTCACGTTATAGATTGATTATTCTATAATTAAAACTCTTATTCCTTCCATTTCTCCTTCCTACCAAACAAGAGAGAAGATTTTGATGTTCTCTCATTCGTCTCATACCAAACATAAGTGCTCTCATTCCTCTCTTATCTCCCTTTTCTCTAATGTAGCTCCCATCCTTCGTCTCTTCCTTCCTTCGTACCAAATATAGCCTTAAGGAATGGCCTTCTCTAATACCAAAGGTGCCCATAAAAAAATTTTGATACATCTAATGAGAGAAAAACCATTTTATCAAGTTTTCGGTAGAGGAAAGTGAGACTAATGAAGAAGAATATTACACTACATTCGTTTCTCCATCATGTGAGATTTATTGTCTCTCTACTCTGGGAGGGTTTTTTTTTTTTTTTTCAGTCTCAAAGAAAACAAAGGAGGGAGACTTGTTTGGTCTCCTTTTCGAAGTTCGGATTAAGGTTAAATGAAGATAGAGTAATCTACAAGGAAATTCGCATGGTAGATACTTGTCTTATCATTCGAGTTGCTTAAAGCGAAATCATGATGACCCTTTGAAAGAGCTTTGTGTCTAGTAAGAGGGAGAAATGGAGGTAAGCAAAGGGACGAGATCATTATTGAATGAATTTGGGATAGGATGGTTATTTGGTAAGAAAGATTTTAGGAGAGAAGAGAAAAGATAATGGAATTCAAATCCCTTATTGAACTAATTTTTAATCCTCTCTAAATTAGAGAGATTTTAGGAGAGAAATATTTACTCACGTTATAGATTGGTTATTCTATAATTAAAACTCTCATTCCTTCCATTTCTCCTTCCTACCAAACAAGGGAGAATATTTTGATCTTCTTTCATTCATCTCATACCAAACACAAGTGCTCTCATTCCTCTCTTATCTCCCTTTTCCCTAATATAGCTCCATCCTTCGTCTCTTCCTTACCAAACATAGCCTTAAGGAATGGTCTTCTCCAATACCAAAAGGTGCCCATATAATATTTTGATGAATCTAATGAGAGAAAAACCATTTCATCAAGTTTTCGGTAGAGGAAAGTGAGACTAATGAAGAATAATATTATACTATATTCGTTTCTCCATCCTGTAAGATTTATTATCTCTCTACTTCGGGAGGGATTTTTTTTCAGTGGGGAAGAAAACAAAGGAGGGTGACTTGTTTGGTCTCCTTTCGAAGTTTGGGTTAAAGTTAAATAAAGATGGAGCAATCTACAAAGAAATCTACATGGTAGACACTTGTCTTATCATTTGAGTTGCTTAAGGTGAAATCATGGTGGCCCTTTGAAAAAGCTTTGTGTCTAATAGGAGGGAAAAATAGAGATAAGCAGAGGGATAGGATCATTATTGAATAAATTCGGGATAGGATGGTTGTTTGGTAAGAAAAATTTTAGAAAAGAAAAGAAAAGACAATGGAATTCAGACCTCGCAGTGAACCAATTTTTAATCTTTTCTAAATTAGAGAGATTTTAGGAGGGAAATACCTAGTCACAGTGTAGATTAGTAATTCTATAATTAAAATTCTCATCCCATCCATTTCTCCTTCCTACCAAATAAGGGAGAGGATTTTGATCTTCTCTCATTCGTCTCATACCAAACACAAGTGCTCTCATTCCTCTCTTATCTCGCTTTCAAAGGGCCACCATGATTTATCTGTTAGTATTTTGAAAAGTGACTTTCCTAGGAGTGAAGAATAGACAATCTCTATATTTGTGACTGTTGATTAGTCCTAGTATAGTCATAAACTTATGGTCATACAAATCATTAAATATTGTGATACTCTTAAAATTGTCATTTTTCAAAATACTCCTAAGTGAGTTATTTGGGTCAACATACTCCTAACTAAGTCCATTTTCATGATGTTTTAGTTATCCATTGTGTATCATTAAATTAGCAAAATGACACATAATTTAATTAAGTTCGCTTTACGAGTGGATCGTAATCTTTTTTGTTAGAAGAACATCATTTTCTAGTTGATATATTGTTATAAAATACATTATTTATTTACAATAACATATTCATTTATTAGCCTAAAACAACCAAAAAAAAAAAAAAAAACAAAGAAAGAAAGAAAGAAAGAAAGCATGACCTTTTTGCACATTCATTGACATATGAAAAATTATACATCAATATTTAAAATCTCTTCAAATGTAGATATCTTCAGCTCAGGTTTCATGTTTAATGATGGGTTTTTTGGTCATTTGTACACATGAGTTATATAATTGGCGATATTTTAAATATTGAGGTATAATCTTACATATGTAAAAGTAGGATTTATTCTGTAAAAAAGTCCTTTAGGGCACTTTTTTGTAGTTAACTTAACAAAAAAAAAAAAAAAGAGAGACTAGGTTTATACTTTGAGTTTAATAAGAATAAATTAAGCGTACTACAATACCAAATTGGCTCTTATACTTAATACTAAGGTTTAAGCTTCGTAATATCTTAAAGGGTATGAAGTTAAGTAATACTCACTATCATTACATTCTTTACTCAATTGTTTAGATTTTAAATTTGCAATTTAGATATTGGTTAATTCCACACTGATTATTATCAATGTTGTCATTTAGATTTAAGATTTGTAACAAATTTATACCTCTTCTCATCAAACACCACTTTTGACCACTAAATTTACCAAAATATCATTTTAAATTTAAATATGTATATTTAAAATATAATTCAAATTTAAAATGAATTAAAATTACTAATGAAATTAATAAATATAAATTAACTTGGGAATCTCCATATCTCATTTTTTTCAACTCCCAGAAGCATTTCACCACTTATTACGCCTTTTCTCATCTCTTGATACTTAGGATCCACTATAAGCCTTTCCTCATTTAAATCTCGCCCTTAATTTTAAGGTTATGCCATCTCCTAACTTGCTACCGAATGAATAATTTGAAATACCTCGACTTTTTTTAGAACAGGTCCGAATCAAATAGCAACGAATCGAAGCACTTCTTTTTTATATTNTGTGTCTGGTAACATTTTTTGAATTTTTTAATGGACATGTTTGATAAAAGTAAAAGCATTTCTATTTTTTTCAATCAAATTAAATAAATTTATCAAATTTGTTTGGAAAAAAAATCACAAACATAATGACCTAATGACAACAACAAAGACAGCTGTCGATAATACTGTAGACCCACTTGATAATGTCAATGACCCTCGACGATAGAATGTCATGTTCTTTCTTTCTTCTCCTCCCCTCTCTCTCCACTCTCTCTCCCTTCCTATTTATATATCTTTCTCTCCCATCCTATTTATATGTCTTTCTCTCCACTTTCTCCCTCTTATTTCTCTTTCACTCTCTCCTCACTTTCCATCTCATGACTATCTCTCTCACCTCTTTCTCTCTCATTCAGCTCTTTTACAATTCTTTTACCAATTTCTATTACCTCCATTTTTCTCATTACTTTTTCTCTTATCTCACTCTCGATATTTTTTTTTCCCTTCTACCAATTGTTTATTTACTCTCTCTCATTCATATCTCTCTTTCCTCCATCTGGCTTTGTACTTTTTTTCTCATTCCTCTATCTCACTAATTTTTTTCTCCTCCATGTCTATCACTGCTTCCTCTCTATCCACCATCTATCTCAATTTTCTCACTCATACTTTTCTCCTCCCTCTTTTTAACTTTCTTTCTCCTATCTTTGTTTATTTCTCTCATCTATCTCATATTTTTCTTGAGGGTGAACTGCAAAAAGATACCCAGACATTTGAGTGTTTTGCAATTTAAATCCTGAAATATGGGCTCCGTAAAATAATATCCCGAGATTAAGAATTTCTGAAAATTGATACCATAGTGTGACTTTTTGACCAATTTTAGTAATAAAAAAAATAATATTCTCTATTAAAACTATATTAGTCCATATTATTCCCCTTAATTTTGAGGATATTATTGTCTTTTTTTAGTTAAAATTATTCAAAGAGTCAACTCAGAGTATTAATTTTCAGAAATTCTTAATCTCAGGGTATTATTTTGCAGAGTCCAAACTTCAGGGTTTAAATTGCAGAACACTCAAACCTCAAAGTATTTTTTTACAGTAGACCCTTTTTCTTTATCATCTCACTTTGTCTAGATATTCTCTTTCATCTCTCTTTTTCTCTAATCTCTCTCTATTTATGTATGATGTTTTTAAAAGTAGCAAATCATCTTTGTAATGGAGCCTTATCACATTACTTTCTTATCTTCATTTTTAAAAATAAAAAAAATGTTTACGAAACATGCTTTTATTTTCTATTTTTAGGGGAAAAAAGTTAAAATATAGTTACCAAAATCTTTTTTGCTTTAATTTTTTTTAAAAGAACTTTTATTTTCTGTTAAAAAATTAAAGTGTTACTAAGCAGAAATAATAATATGTGGATATTAGAACTTCTATAATAATATGTCTGATAATACAACTAATTATACTAACTCTTTACTAAGAGACAGTAGTGATGTCTATTTTCACTTTATCTTTATTTTTTATTCATACATATGCTAAGATTAGTCCTTTTGTTGTTGTTGACATTTTGTTTTGTAATTATTTTGCTCATATTGTAGCAAATAGTTTATTTAATATTTAATCTCTTTTTTTATCTTAAAAAAAAAAGAGGAAAGAAAAAAGCAATAAATCCATTATCCTTGCACATAATTATCTTATGTAATAATTATATAAGGATAAACTTTTAAAAAGTATCCTGAGATTTTAGTGTTTTACAATCTAAACTTTGAAGTTTAGATTCTACAAAATAATACCTGAAATTAAGAATTTCTGAAAATTAATACCATGAGTTGACTTTTTGAATAACTTTAATTGTAAAAGACAATAATATCTTCAAAAGTATAGAGAATAATAATAATTAATTCAGGTTTAATAGATGATATTATTGTTTTTTTATTTTTAAAATTTGTCAAAAAGTATTAATTTTCAGAAGTTCTTAGAATATTATTTTACATAGTCCAAACTTTAAGATTTAAATTATAGAACACTCAAACTTCATGATATATATTTGTAGTTTACGCAGCTTGTACTTCAACTTTTTCTTCTATTTATTTTATATATAAATATTATTAACATTATTCTTCGATCTAAAACCTATGATAAATTCATATACTTCTTTACTCGATTTAACCGATGAGTTTACCGAATTATCATTTTGAGATTTACAGTTAAAATATATAGCGTAGATTGAACCAAAAGTTAAAATAGAAAGCAAAATTACGTAATTATCACCCAAATTCTACAATGGTTCACTAAACTATAAAGCAAACACCTGTGGTTGCCTATGAATATATATATATATATATATATATATATATATATATATAATTGAAAACAAAACAGAAAAAGGAAAAAGGGAAAACAGCCGTTGTCGGCGGTATATTTAACTATACCACTTTTATTAATCCTCATTCTTTTTTTTTTTTTTGAAATAATTATTAGTCCTCATTCTTATAATAACATCTAATCTTTTTATTTAAGGAGTATTGGAGTAATAACATCTAATCTTAATTCCACTCCAAAAAAAAAAAAAAAACCATCTAATCTTAAGACAAAGGTTTTTTTTTTTAAATTTAATTTTTCAAGGGGACTGTTCATGGTTGAATACAAAAGCATCTTCCAACCTCGAAAGCAACGCCATAACGGAGTTGATTATTTGACTTTTGTACTTTGGAGTTTAAGTAAATGCAAGCTGAGACTGTGATTACTTAACTAATTTTTAGTGTTCCCAAAACCTGCACCCATAAAAAGCCCAAATCCCATAATTTTATGCTCAATTTTTAACCCAAGTCGTCGGTGGAGTTTTATTCTACTCCCCCTTGATGGGTATTGCTCCTCCACTTCTTTGACCACCATAATCATCTTACTTCCCACTCCCAACCTCAGTTATAACAATTGTCAAAGGTCCCACCTCTATATGGATAAATGTATTTAAATAAAATGACAAGACAATTATTTTTTGGTCTTAAACAATGTTCTCTAGCGTAACGTCTAATCTTTTAGCACCTACCTTTCTGTGATTAGGTCATTTGTTGAATGTTGATCAGATCTATGTTATGTTTGTTGGAGAAAAAGATTTGGGCATTTATAATGATGACCAATTAAATTGCAGCGATGAAAAGGTTGCTTTTATTATGTTGGAATTATTTTAACACGACATAAAATTGAAAATCAATGTCACAATGTGTTATATAAACCACTTGGAAATGGAGTACTAAAATTCGTCTATTAAAGTACATAACTAGCTAAAAATGGAAACCAAAAGACAAAAATCAATTTATTTGACGAAATGTACCTTAAACAAGAAGAGATAATTTAATTTGTTTTAAATAATTTTGTTTTGAGATATTGTCAGAAAATAATTTATTTCACTAAAATTGAATGAAAAGTATAAAATAAAATAAAACACACATTTTCCAACCGTCGATCTAGCAAAGGGAAAGGAAGTGGACCCCGCGGTTCCGGACAAATTACTCAAACACATGTACAACCCACGACCAACAAGTATATGAATCGACCAATCACCAATATGGACCGTCCACACCGCTATGACTACCTGTGAGTTGTGCGTATTGGATCGCTACCACACTATCACATACTCACCTTCCTCGTAATTTCCTTCTTCTTTCTTTTTTAAAAAAGAAAATAATATTTATATATGCAGTCTTTTGTTGAAGGATAAAACCAAAATGACTAACAATAATATAATATATTATGCCCCTTCCAAAAGAACAGAAAAAGAAAAAAAAAGACTACGTGATATACTGAAGAATAAAAAATTTAAATCAATATTATAATTCCATTTACAAAAGAGTGTAAATATTACAATTTTCCCTTAACAGTTAAGTACTATTTGTTTTTGTTCTAATAATATTGGCGATCAAATTATGTCCAATTTATAAATTCGTTTTATCATGATATGATTCTACATGATTTTCACCTAAGCCAAATGGTAGATGCTTTTTAAGACATCTTGATAAACCATCGTCTGGAAAAAAAAATCTAGAAAAAAGAAAATAATTCGATTAATACGATATCAAATTATTTATTAATTTTTAACTTGCGTCCTTTTTTTTTTAACTCTATTTATTATCGGCCACTTAAAAACTACATAATGCTACATAATTCAAGTTTTTTTTTTCAGATAATTTATCATGATATTTAACATTTTCCTAACAATTGTAAATCTTACTTAGTCACCGATATAAAATTAAAACAAAAATAAAAAAAAAGACAGAAATATTAGTTAGTGTTTTAAAAAAAAAAATCCAAAATTCTTACACTAAAAAATGGGAAGAGTTAAAAGCAAGGCAAAACAGATTCCAAATAGGTGAGGTGGAAGCATCCCGTTTGGGTACTCAGTCCCTCTCTTTCTTCTTTTCTCTTCTCTTGTCTTGACAATTTTTCCTTTTTTTTTTTTTTTTCGTTTTTTTCATCTCACGCGGTCACTCACTCAACTCACTCAAGACTCTCACAACCCATTCGTTCATATACTCAGCTTTCTCTCCACTACTCTACTCCACCCATTTCATCTCCTAAATCTCTCAACCAATCCAGTCACACAAAAATGACAGACAGAGTCCACCCATCCTCCAAACCCACCCCCAACGGCACCACCACCACCACCACCGCCGCCGCCGCCACTGCCGGAGCTAACCCCTCCTCCGCCGCGACCGCCGCCACCGCCAATNCCTCGCCCGACTCCTCCTCCTCCCGCCTCACCGCCCTCCTCAACCTCACCGTCTCCTCCAAGAACCCCAACGGCCACCTCACCTTCTTCTACCCTCCGCATTGCCAAGCTCAACCTCACCACCTCGCCCGACTCCTCCTCCTCCCGCCTCACCGCCCTCCTCAACCTCACCGTCTCCTCCAAGAACCCCAACGGCCACCTCACCTTCTTCTACGACGCCTTCGCCGTCACCGCCTCCTCCTCCTCCGTACAAATCGGCAACGGCTCGATCCCGGCGTTCGTGAGCGAGAAGAAGAACGAGACCGCGTTCCGTACGATCGTGGCGGCGTCGTCGCAGGATCTGGACACGGACGCGACGACGTCGTTGAGATCGGATCTGAAGAAGAAGGGTGGGGTCCCCTTGAAGATTCAGATGGACACGAGAGTGAAAGTGAAGATGGAGAGCTTGAGGAGCAAGAGGGTTGGGATTAGGGTTACGTGTCAGGGAATCAAGGCGGTTGCACCCAAAGGTAAGTCACCGTCGGTGGCTTCAGTCTCAGATGCCAAATGTAAGGTTGATCTTCGGATCAAGATCTGGAAATGGACCTTTTAATTAATTCATTAGATATATGTTCTTTTTTTTTTCTTGTTTTTGTTTTTATTTTTTTATATTTTTGTTTTTTGAGGGGTGATTTTGTATACTCTTGGTTGAGTTAAAAAAAAAAAAAAGAAAAAGAACAAAATCAAAATTTAACCCGCGAGCCCAATCAATTGAGGTTTATAATAGGTTAATGAAAAAAAAAATTGTGGAAAAAATCTAGAATTCTTTTTTTATATTTTTCTTTTATTGATTTTGAAACATTTTGGGATGTAAGTGAATCTGAATTTTGATGGCAATGCAATGTGATGATATTTTCTTGCACTTCTTATTTATGGCACTTATAATTTTATTCCATGTGTTCTGGATTGATTTTTTTTTTCAATATTATGTTTCTTAATTTTAATATATTATGAGATAAGAAAATAGAGCATCTGATTTAGGATTTTTAATTATAATGGCCAGTGACAGAGCAGTTGAAAGAAAGATAATTGATGATTTGGGAATGTACATCTGGGTTACAACTATGATGCAAGTACTGAAATCAATGAGCGTTACCTTTTCCTTGGCTTGTCCTACCCTACGCCTCCCCCTAATGCCTATTATTACTATTATTATTTTTTATTATTATTATAAAATCATTATCACTTTCATTATTATTATTATTATTATTATTATTATTATCATCCATATAATGCGCAGTTGGCGTAAAATAGGTTGAATTTTTTTGTTAAGAGGTTTAATACGTAAGAAAGCGACTAGCCGTTGAGAACAAGGCACCATTTTTTCTCTCTCCTTCTCTTTTAAATTTTATTTAGTACTTTTCTTTCTTTTTGTTTTCTGAAATTGCCCATAAACCTTTGCTAGTATGTCTTTCTTTTACAGTGGGTTTCACTTTTTAAAGGAAACTCTAAGATATCATTTTTTTTTTATCAAAATACCTTCATTTTTCAAAGGCAAGCAAAATAATGCATGTAGAGAATCGAAATATCATAAACAAAATTACCGAAAAAGGAAAATGTACCTAAAATCAACACAAAAATATCTGAGGTAATTTGGTTATTTTTAGGTCCAATTTTGGAGACTTTAGAGAGAAATATTAAAAGATGCATATTTTTGAACTTTGGAGTATCATTAGGGATATTTAATAAAACTTCTCCTTTTTAATATTTCATAATTGGGAAGAAAACTAGCTATAGGAATTTTTTATTTCGGGGAAAAAAATGAAAAAAAAAAAAAAGAAGAAAGATTGGAACTCTTCACCTGATTAGTGTGACTAGGGGTCCACTTCATTTAAGGGGCTGGTTCCCTTTAAGTTGTGACACTGGTTACAGTCTTACAGAAATCTAAATCTCCTTAGCAAGTACTCATGGCCATCTGGGGTTGACCCCTCCCTGCCTACTAGAGGCTTGGCAAAAGATATCATTTTTTTCTTCATTTTCATTTTATAAAAAATGCACACAAATTTGAATAAAAATGGCAGATCTACCTCAACTTATACTCCAGTTTACTTCGTGTTATTTGTACTAGTAATACAATTAACTTTTATTATTATTATTATTATTATTGACTGTGCTAAAATTTCTTATCTGGAAAAGGAGTAAACAAAATGTGTTATTGCCATTCCCACTCAGAAAATAAAACAAATCAAAGAATTAAAAAAACCAGAAATTACCTAATAATTTCCCCAGTAGAAAATACTGTCCTATTGATTTGCCCTTCTCTCTCTCTCATTAGAAAAAGAATGATATTAAATAAATTAAAAAAAAAGGAACGGTGATATAGGGGAGATTAAATTCGAGTGCACGTGGCTTCTGTGTGATGTTGGTGTGGGAGAGAGGGGGCAGTTGGAATTTTGTCAGTGGTTTTGGACAGCTTTTACCTCCTTTCCAACCAAGAGAGAAAGACACACATTGCCTTTTCTTTTCCTTTTCTTTTGTATCCTCATTGCTTTGCCTTGTAATGTCACTCACCCTAGTTCACAATATTCTTACACTAGACTATAATTTTTTGGGTTCATAACTCTCATGACTCATAAAATGTTTTCATTAAGATTTTTAAACTTTTACTAAATTCTACTTAGAAGTTAGAGAAACTCGATGACTCATAAAATGGTTTCATTAAGATTTTTAAGTTTTTACTAAACTCTAAGAAGTTGGAGTCGATGGCTTTCCATTCAAAAAAGAAATACATGTTATTTATGGGAGTAGCCCAAAAAGAGTGCAACTAACCCCACTAACACATTACAAAATGTCTAAATCAGATCTCCTCATATTATTGGGATTTGAGTTTATTCTTTAACTATTTTTATTAATTTACCTTTTAGCGAGGAAGAGATTTGAGATAATTTAATATTAACTAAAGTTTTCATAGATGCAGTAATTAAACTTTTGGGAATGATAAAAGCTACAAATCATCATTTAAAAAAAAAAAAACTACATATCATTTTCGGTCGGTTCTTCATGTCTCACCAGTCATCACATTGTACAATGTAAAATTCTTAAGGAGCAGCATGGCTCCAGCTCCCATGGCTGGCCCATTTGTAAACTCAATGCTCAATTGACAGTTACTTTTTTCCCAATGAAAAAATTCTTCTTTTTTTTTTTTTTTTGGGTCAACAAAAATAGCTTTTGGTCCTACATTATTCTTTTTTTTTTAAAGTAAAATAATTTCATTAAATTCACATCATGTTATAATAGTACATATAACCTCTTACAATAAGAATCAAGAAATCGATTCACAAACTTGAAGATGACAACACTCTTGTAGATCTCAGAGTACCGGTGGTCTCTGACGACGATTTTAGAGAAAACTTCCAAGGGTAAAATAGATTCTTCCCAATCCGAATTGGCAACTCTGATTGATTCACTGGAGGAGATTCTGCCAACTCTGATCTACTATAGTAACTACCTCTCCAGATTTGAATCAAAATTGATATAAATCTGGAGGACAACTACACAAAAACTAAAGAACAAACTAGAAATAACACAAACCACAACAGATCTAGACCTGGGTGTATTAAGCCCACACAAGATCTAGATCTAGGTGGAAAACTATCATCTCAAAAGGGAGAGTTATTGGACAAAAAAACAAAAAACATACAAAGAAAAGTCGAAAAGCCTATACGAGAGAGATGGAATGACTCCCTCCCCGGTAAGGGGAGGCACCTATAGAAGAGAGAGCTTGCTGTGGCCTCGCGTTTGCTACAAATGGGGAATTGATGCAGAGAAGAGGAGAGGAGCAAGTTGGAGCTCCTCTCTCTAACTTCTCTCTAAAAGTCGCTTAGCTTGACTTTCGTACGCAAATAAAATTTCAATGTTGGTCCTACATTATTCAGAAAAAAATGGAGAATTATAATTTATAAATGTCTAAGGCACCTAGATTTGTTTTATTTTGGACGATTTTAAAGAATTGTGTAAAATCCATAAATTCTCACTTAAGAAACAACAATTTTGTGATGTAATCCTTTCAAAAAAAAAATAAAAAATTGTGATGTAATATCACAGGGTTTAACCTTAACAATACTATTATACAGTTCCTTAGCTTATTTCTTTTTTAATAACAAATGATTTCATGCATTCCAATAGTCAATTAAATACAAAACTATAATAAAATACAACTCTCAAATCATTGAATTTGATGACACTCAGAGAGGAACAAACTATACGCGAGATCTAGGTAACATGTACACAAATCTACATGGGATATAAATAGAGCTCCACTAGAATAACCTCTTGCGCTATTTCAAATAACCATCCACCACTCGAGTTGACTCTTTTGATTGATTCAATAATGGATCTTCCGTAAAGAGCAATCTTGCAATCTTTGATGATCTAATTTCTTCCAAATCTGAATTTTAAAAGGTTCAAATCTAGAAGAAAACCACTGGTAAATTGATTAAAACAAAGAACGATAAACTAAATCCAAAAAGATCTAGATTTTGGCAGAAGAACCTTTGTAGAAATAAATCTGAGAATGATAAAAACTGTCATACAAATTAAAAAAATTATTAAAAGGAAAATGGAAAAAAAAAAAAAAACCTATTCGGGAAAATCTTACCGGAGAGAAAGCTCTTGATCTCCCTCTCTGATGAGAAATTAGTCAAGATATAGAACTTTTAGAAAAGAAGGAGATGGAGTTTTCATAGCGACAAAAGAAGTTGTGCTTTTGTACCCTCAGCTTAGTTTTTTAAGTACATAAAACAATACTCTTTGTGAAATAATGTGCAAATATCTTCAGCGGACCGCGGGTAATTATAACAAAAATCGTTTTCTATCTTTCTATTTTTTCACATTATTGTATTCCATATTTCCATATCTTTTTATTTTTCATTTTTATAGCTAAATGACCAAATTAAATCGAGTTTTACTTGGATTATTAATTGATATAGTAGACTTAATCTATATAGTGAGTATACACATTAAGTATATGAGTTTTACACGGGTATACCACATCATATGACAAGTATACGAGCTTTTATAACGAGCGTATCAACTGAATTTGGTCTATTTGCTGTGGAGTTTGGAAAAGAGGAAATTAGACATTTTAAGAAAAGAATTTGAAAAATACGGTGGTTTAAGTTTTTTTAAGGGGTTTATAGAAATATGACCAAATTTTGGATCCAATTTCAGTAAATGTCCTTTTGTCAAATGTTATAGGAAAATGTCTGGTATATATGCTTATATAACAAGTGTAAAATTTTATATACCAAGTATAAAAAATTATATACCCAGTGCATTTTAGTAAAGTAACTAAAATTGGTAAATATGTGTATCTACCAAGTGTAAAAATACATATATTTGGGCATTTAGCTATAAAATTTTAAAGTTGGACATCTACTTAATCAAATTTAAAATTTTGATCATCCACCTAAATTTCTCTTTTTTTAAGGTGCGGTACGATTTTTATTAGATAAATACCATTTTTTAAAAACTATTTAGAAAAATGTTATTTTTTAAAATAGTAACTAATTTCTGGTAACCAGTTTCTAGAAGCTGGTAACTAGTAATCAAAGGTATTTATAACTGGTAACTAGTAACTAGTAATAAGTCAGTAACTATTTTAAAAAATGGTATTTTTCTAAATTTTTTTAAAAAGTGATATTTTTCTAATAAAAATCGTACGAAAATTTGCAAAAAGTCTGAGTTCCGTATTTTTGTAATTCTTTTAGTCTTTTATATGTAAAAGTGATAGAAACCCTTTGGAAAATGGATATATATTTGTTAAGCGCCCGAAATTCGGCCATTTGCTAAAAGGCCGAAGAACAGAGGTTGGGCCAAACACCAATATGGTTAAACTATTGCGCCCTCACAAAGTTTCCAAGTTCAGTTCCCTGTTCCCACAACCACAACCACAATTTAAATCACGTCTAATTTTAACATATAAAATCAAACCCACGCCATGAATACTTTGTATGAAAAGCGTTACAAGGTTCATCATCATATTAGCTGCTATTGTTGTAGTGATTATAATTCCTTAGTCACAAAGTTTCAATCCTTTGTGAGACATTTTTCTCTTCAAAGATAAGTACTTAAAAGACAGCTGTGTATAGAAGAGTGGAGACAAAAAGTTGAGAATACAATACAGAAACTCATTACCATGGCATCACATAAATACATAAGAAAGAGGGGCCATAACACGGCTGTCCTCTTCGATACTTACTGGATACCCTTTTGGGTCCGTTACGCGGTTCCGTAAAAAGTTAAAACTTCATTTAGTGGCCACCATAAGCCACGTCCCCCAACAAACACCAACTCAGCCTGAAAAAAGAAAAAATCATACCCCAAAAACCATATATTATACATCATTTGTATCCCATTGATACTTTGGTTATCATTATCCTTAACATGGACTAATTAGTAACTCCTCAATTAGTATTAACGTTTCTTACTCTTTTTCATCTTATATATCTCTTAACGGCTACTTATTTAGCTTCATCACATCTCTTCTTCTCTTCTTCTTTATCTTTCCAACGTTTCTTTGTTTTCTCTCCTTGGCTCGAAAATGTTGACCATTACGGCTCTCATTTACACTCTGTTCCTGTCTGTTTCGCTCTCTAACCCCGACATTACCGTCTTGCTCAGCTTCAAAGCCTCCTCCGACCGTTCCAACTCGCTCTCTTCCTGGGTCAACTCGTCGGGCTCGGACCCATGTTCCGACCACTGGCTCGGTGTCACCTGCGACCCCGAGTCGGGCCGAGTCACCCGGCTCGTCCTTGAGAATCTCAACCTCACTGGGTCAGCTCGGCCACTGAGTCAGCTCGTCCACCTGAGACACCTCAGCCTCAAGGGTAACCGAATCTCGTCTTCCTCCCTCGAGCTCTCGCCATGGCCGAACCTCAAGCACCTCTACCTCTCCCACAACCGCTTGGCCGGGAAATTCCCGGCCGGCATTTCGAGTCTCCGGCGCCTTCGCCGGCTCGACCTCTCACACAATGGGTTCTCGGGCAAGATTCCGTTGACCGAGTTGTCCCGACTGCCCCACTTGTTGACTCTCCGGCTCGAGTCGAACTCGTTCGACGGCGAACTCGACGCCGTCGAGTCGTACCCTTACGCCGTTTCGGATTTCAACGTTTCGGAAAACAATCTCTCCGGCGAGATACCCTTTTGGCTGTCCATGTTCCCGGCGACGTCGTTCGCCGGAAACAAGCTCCTCTGTGGCCACCCTCTGCCCTACGATTGCCCGAATCCAACGGCCCAGAAAAAATCGGGCAAAAACGCGGTGCTGCTGACGACCGTAGTGGTCACTGCCGCGGCGGGCGCCTTGGCCGTGGTCGCAGTGACAGTCGCGTGGTATTATTGGCACAAAAGGAGAAATCAGAAGGTGACCACGTTCCGGACATGTGATTGCGCTAGAAAGCAATGTCGGCCCCACGCGTCTCATGGTGGGCCCAGCTGGTCCAGGTCGAGGGAAAGTTATGATGAAGCAGCGGCGGGCATGGACGTGGTGGCGTTTGAGGGGTGCAGCAAAGGAATTGGCGGAGCGGATGATCTGTTGAGAGCTTCGGCGGAGATGCTGGGAAAGGGGAGTGTGGGGACCACATACAAGGTGGTGATGGACGGCGGAGATACGGCGGCGGTGAAGAGGGTGACGGAGGGGAGACTAGGGAAGGAGGTGGAGTGGTGGCTGAGACAAGTGTTGGGAAAGTTGAGGCACACTAACGTTGTTAGCCTTAGAGCCTACCACCGTTCCCAAAATCAGGAGTTGCTACTTTTGGTCTATGATTTTCTGCCCAATGGAAGCCTCCATCATCTCTTGCATGGTCCGTTTGCCTCTTCCTATATATCTTAGTTCTTAAATCACTTAATTTCCTTTCTATATAAGTATTTTGTAGATATAACACTACATTCAAAAAATTCGAAATTATAAACAATACCCTAACGTATTAGGATTGTTTTGATTTGTTTGACGTGTGTAAGAGTGGCACACACTAATCACTTTTAATAGAATAAGTTGTTCTAGCAATAGTTACGCGTGTGGCGAATGTCGTTTCACAATTATTTATTTATATGAAACTTATGTTGGATCCAGATCGATGAATAATTGTGATATCCAAACACACCTCTTTTTAGCATTAGTCACGTTGCTAAATTTTCATATTGTGAGTGTGATTTTGTGTACAATTGTATAACGGAATTTAATTTTGATGCATTAGGCAATAGGGGACCGGGAAGGACTCCGTTGGATTGGTCTACTAGGCTGAGACTAGCTTCTGATTCTGCAAGAGGTATCGCTTTCCTCCATGGTAACAACAAGGCCAAGCTCTTTCACGGACACCTCACTTCATCAAACATCGTAGTTGATCGCTTTGGCAATGCCTGCGTCGCCGACGCTGGCCTCCACCAACTCTTGCACGTGCCACTCTCGCCGCACAGCGCCTATACCGCGCCGGAACTTATAACTCTCGGCAATCAAAACACTATTACTAGTCCTAGAAAGTATACTCAAAAGTGCGATGTCTATAGTTTCGGGGTGGTTTTGTTGGAGATTTTGACTGGGAAAATCTTACAAGAGGGAGAAAATAGATTAAGTTTAGAGAAGTGGATTCAGAGCATGGCCCGAAAAGAGTGGACGACATGGGAAGTTTTGGACATCGAGCTCTTGGTGTACAAAGATATGGAGGAGGAAATTTTGGCTCTTATGCAGGTCGCTTTGCTTTGTTTGGCTCCTTCGTCTAAAGATCGTCCTATGATGAGCGTGGTGTATAGGATGATTGAAGATATTAGAACAAAGGGCGTTAGAGACCGGGAAACGACATCTATTATGGATGATCTTGTTACAAATGCATTATCAGATGCTTCATCTGCCTAATACTCTGTCCGAAAAGCACTCCCAAATTGATCATTAGCTGCTGAAGACGACATAAATGGTTGCTAATGGTGGGGTTCAAATAGGAAATGAGTATGGTTATAATTGGTCTATGATATTTAAGAAGCGTCAAATTACAACCCAGGTGCTTATTTGGATCGAGTGTGAAAAACACGAGAAAAAGTCAGATTCTCTATCGGGGCAATTTTCCGTACTATTTATGGAGGGAGTTTTAGCAGGATATGTATTGGATCATTTTAGCATATATAATAAGTTACCAGTTAATTTCTAGGACCATCAGAAATGCCATTTCTGAGTACTGTTCTTTTTTTTTTTTTTTTTTCAGGAAAACCGAATTATATGTAGTATGCCTAAGAAAATGGTTGCCTCTACCCTCTAGTTCCATTGGCTCTCGGTTCTCCTAAAATATTTTCAAAGAATATTTGGCGATAGTGTTTCCTCCCTTTTCTTTACAGGCACAACTGATCCTAAATTGCAGTTGGTCTAATAAACTAAAAAATTTATGTTTGGTTTAAAAAAAATCTAATAAGAAAACGGATTTTAAATTAGAAAGGAAACTAACATTTGATGAGCACGTGTTTGAAATTCGGTCGTTAATTTTATAATGTATAAGTCAGCGTTTCGATAGGAAACGATAGCTTGTAAGAAACAAAAAAGAAAAAATAACTCAAAAAATCTATGTTTGGTTTAAGCATATCTTGGTTCAAGCAAACTATCCACTTGGATTTATACATGTCGGATATTCCATGATTCCACCAATTATTTTGAAGATGAGAGTACAAATGGCTATGAATACAAACCCAAAATACAGCTGTGTTAAGAACTGAGCCAGCAAGACTAGACTACAACTATATCTTAAGAAGTCTGAGAACCACAAAGCTCCACTCCAATGGCTATGAAGTCGTCCTAAAGCAAAGCAGATGAACACAAATGCAGATAAAATAGTAGACTTTACTGCTACATTAAGAACTAAAATCCTAATGGAGAGATGTTGCAACAAAAGGCTTTATATTATAGGAAATGAGAGATGATAACATGATATTAGGGCTAGCAAATTCACAAATGAGAGCAAACAAGAGTCAATCAAACTGGAACAAACTTTGGGACTGGAGAGAAAAATTATAAAAGGTCACTTTCACTGGTCTCAGGTTTCAATGATAGTGAATTCCAAACACAATATCAAGAGAGATGCAAAGAAGTAAAATAGATAGGAAATACAATAATTTACATGCCGCAATCTCTCAAACGAGAGGGGAAGAGATACCAGTCTGAAGATAATCAGTGTGAATAGTTTTGTCACCTATTACAAAAAGGACACAAGCCGAATCGACGAACCTGCAGATTGAAGAATAAGCAGTTGAATCCTCCAAACATTTGTAACGATGATTATTATATTTCAACTGAAATTCAAGGATGTACATCCTCATATACAGCTTTGAACATCATATAGGTCCAAACCCGAGATATTATTCACAGGATGATACTTTCATCCATGAGTGTTAACAGCTTCCCAGACCAAGTTCTTTGGTACCGGGTTAGAGAGATCGCGAGCCTGCAATGCCGCAGTCCTTAGCGTCCTTAGTGTCATAGCATTGGCTTTCAAGAATGAAGCGCAGTCGTAAGGCAAATTATGCTTCTTGCATAGTTCCTTAACAAAGGGAGAGATTTTCCTGAGCTGGCACCTTGGCATTCTGGGGAACAGGTGGTGCTCAACCTGAAATTGCAATCCACCATGAAACCAATCCATCCAGGAGGAGCACAAGATGTCAAGAGTCCCCTTTGTCTGCTTCTCAAACCAGTCATTTCCACTAGGTGGGCCAACATAGACATTGGAAGAGAAATGGTTCAAACAGAACTGAACGTGTTGAATTCCAGTCACAGAGAAACTCAAAACCACAAACATGATTCGTTCAAACCAGTTGGGCAAGCAAGAAACGAGCAGAGGATACCAAATCCAAAATACAGCAAGCCCAAGAATCTCTTGACCCCTATTGGGCACTTTTCTCTTAGACAGTAGTAAAGAGACTGATTGAGCAAAGAGATTGATCCTAGCAAAACACATGACAGGGTAAAATGTCCAATGCTGATAACTAACCAAAAATCTACTCACAGAATCAAAATTCAATTTCCTCTCATAGAAATAAGAAGTGAGTGAGTTGAAAAATTTCGAAGATACCACAAAGAAAGGCATGTGCTGAAGATCTGGATCAAACTCAAGGCTATTGCAAGCAATGTGATGAGCATTGTGGTTCCACTTCCACCAAGCAATGCTGATTCCAGCAAGGCAATTCCCAGTTAGGATCTGAACAAAGCGGTTGAAACCCCGGCTCGTCATGATCTGGTAGTGACCCGAGTCATGGCCAAGCCAACCGCTCTGAATCCACAAAAACCCCATTAAACAACCACAACCCAGATGAATCCAAGTGCTATCAGAGCAGAGAACACCATACACACTCGCTACAAGCAACAATGCAATGAAACACAACGAAACAAAAACCCCATGTCCCTTCTTTTCAAACAAGCCCATTTTCGAAAACTCGACAACGAGCTTCCTGTAGTCCTTGGAAGCCTCTGACACAGAGTGGTCTTTGAGATAAAGCCCAGTAAAGAACTGGTCCAAATATTGCCAAGCGGTGCCTGGATGGTACGCTACAAAAGCGTCCGTGACATCTTGGCCGGCTAGATTAAGCAATGGAGACTCACCTCCCGGGTGGTCTTTAGCCCAATCTGAGACATTGTAGATCTTACCTTGAATAGAAATCCATAGATCTCCATGCTTGTTGTGCTTCCCAAGCTCTTCGTGGGAAATGTACTTGGTTGAGTCCGCCATTCAAAACCCAAAAAGCGAGAGATCTGAGAATAGAGAAAGCCCTTTTGGGGGCTTGGCTTTCTTCTTCTTCTTCTTTGGGCTAAGAAAAGAAGAGAGTTTAGGAGGAGTAGGGTAAGAGCCTAATAACAGAGTATAAATATTTTGAAGAGAGAGAAGAAAAGGGTTTTCCGAATCTGCTAAGTTGAGTGTTTGGTTATGAATAGATACGGAAAAGTGGGGTCGTACAGGTTGGCATCTTGGCGATAGAGAAGAAGCGCCACAGAAATAGAATTGGGCTTTTTTTTTTTTTTTTAAGATTTATTTGTCCAAAACGACATGCGATGGTTCTCGTTTATTGTCGTTTTCTTTTGCTTTTGGTTTGTTTCGTTATTTGTTTGTGCACTTATCCCTTGGCCAGTTGGACTCACCTCATAGTTTTGGGTGGTTCACTTTCCTTATCTTAATCTTTTCTCAATAAAATTTTCTGCACTCTCCAAAATAACTGGCTATGGCGATTGGCTGGCATGCGACCGCTAGTTGTTGTTTTTTCTTTTTTTTCTTTTTTTTTTTCGTTTTTGGTATTATTACTTATTTTCACATGTGTTATGTGTAATCTACTTTGACATGATTTCAAATTGTATACCGTTTTCAAAATGAAAAATTAAAAAAAAAAAAAAGGAACGAAGGAAAGAAGCTCATGTGTCATGTGATGGTTTAGTAATGGCAAAGTGGTGACTTTTCTACTGAAGGCAACATAATTATGAGATTTGCTAATCTTTGCAATAGAGAGTCTCACTTGCCGCTTTGTCCATTTAATCTGTAACGAAGTGACCGGATCTCATGCACCTTTTATTATTTTTCATGTAATACGTACTCAATGATATTGATTAATCAAGTCCAATCGTAGGATTTATTCCCCTTCAAACAAACGAAAGAAAGTTGTAATTCTTGGACTACTACCACATTCTTAATAAAAATAACTCTTATAAAAAAAGATTTTATTAGGTTACTTTATATTTTATTAGTGTATGTTGTCGATATCAGCTGATAAAAAATAAAAATTGTCCTCATTTATAACGTATTAACAAAAGTGTGGAATACAAATGCAACTTTTTGTTCAACATATACACAATATCATTGCTTTCTAAAATTAGACTCTATTATTAATTTGAAGGTAAAAAACAAAAAGTGAATGATTCAAAGTTAGGCCAAAGCATTATTAAAAAAATAGGCCTAAATAAAAAAATTCGGTATACCGATTGATATCCTTGATATACGGATATTATTACGTGGTTGAAAAATAGAAGTTAATAATGACAGGCGTTGGCGATTTTGCCCATAGCTTGCAAACACTATTAGCAAACGAAGTAAAGTCGAAACTCGAAAGTTCATAAACCTTGCCATCGTCCAATACCAAATTCAAGCAAAACCACAAACGGGGGTATATCCTAGGAAATCCATATAGAATATGCCTTTTTTTTTTCCCTTTCTTTTGAGATAATATGCCTTTTTCCCCTTTCTTTTTTTTTTTCTCCCCTTCTGTAAAGTGTTTTGTGCTGGATAATTGGTTTTGGTAGTTTGGTAGTACTTAGCGGGGTTTTGGCCAAAAAAAATAAAATAATAATAAAAATAAATAATAAATAGAATGAAATAGTGGACAAATAGTACCAAAGAGAAATGACTTTCCAAGCTGCAGGTACTAACTATGTTACTATGTACTAATGGCCTTTAGCCCTTTACTTCAAAGCCACTGTGACATCTCTTTTGTTATACTAAGTGGAGTCCACGTTACAATAATTTGACTGAAAAAATGTAAAAAGTAGTGAGAAAAATAGTACTAATTAGCACTTCTCTGTATTTATAGATCCTTGTGGAATTTGTATTTTATGCTTTGAGGGCTAATAGAGAAATTAAGAATCAGATACCATCATGTCATGTTACTGCATATTTAAGGAGGAGTCTATCCCTAAAACAAAAGTCTCAAGATATCTACTGTTGATTCTCTCCATGGCATTTTATTTTTATTATATCTTTTTCCAGCTGGGTGTCGAATGGCAGGTACAAAAATAATATTAATAATGTTTGAATGTTAGATTTCTTCCTTTTTTGCAGGCAAAAATGTTGGAATGGTAGCTTTGGTGAGAGAAAATGGAAAAACAACTCCAAGAAATTGGTAGTTGACTAGCAGCTGGAAATTAATATTAGAATAATAAGTAATTGCCTCAAGCGTTTGCTTATAAGTTATAACCAAAATATTATGACATTTTTCAAGGGCTTGTTGTGTGTCCTTCTCTTCATTTATATAAAATACTCTAAAATTAAGGACCCACTTGTCCGTTGCAATCATTGATGATTGAACTGATCAAAAATCGAAACAGTTCTTTTCTTATTTAAAAAAAAAAAAGAAAAGGAAAAAAAAAGGAAAAAAAAATAAGTTCTAAATTTTATCTAGACTTTTTTTTCTTCGTTTACATACTAATATTGTTAATTACTAAACATTTTCAAAAATTAAAACCAAAAAAATAATAAACTAGTTAAAACAACGCGTCAAAAAATGGACTCGCCATTTAATTGTCAACTTCAAACAACTTTTTTTTTTGAAGAGAAGGACACACAACAAATATGAGTGCCATTCCAGTGATGAATCAAATATGAGTGCCATTCCAGTGTGGGATAGTGAGTTCTTCACTGTTATTGTTGCTATTTGAGGAGGGATTTGAGAATGAAATGGAAAGAAAAGACAAAGGACGATTGAGCAGTTTTGTTGTTCTTTATTTTAGTTTATTTTTCTTTCTTTTTTTTTATATCAATTTTTTTCGTTGTTTTGAGAGTGTAGTCTTGATTCTATTTACTAAATAATCATGTAGACGGATCTGGGTTTCATGTTTTATTCCATATTTTTGATATTATTCTATAGATTTTCATTGCTTAGATTATAATGTTTTCTAGTGATGGAATCCATGTTACTTCCATGGGTTTGTCTGTGTGTGATTTTGTTTTTGGGTAAGTTTTTCATTATTAATATTTTTTTTTCAAATTTTTTTATTACTTTGTATGTTTTAAGGTATTTTGAAGAGGATTAGCTAACCTTAAATTAGTTTACGTATTTGATAGAAGGGTAAATTGGTCAATTCATCTAAGGAAGGTACAAACTTTTTGAAAATCTAAATGTGGAAGTATTTTTTTGGAGAGCCCAAAACTTAGGGTTAAAAATACAGAAAAAAAGTGCATAATCCAAGGTATTTTTTTTTCTTTTTTAATTTTATTCTATCTAATTCTAAGTTAAGAAGGAATTTTCATTCAATGTGATGCACTGCATGTCGCTTTTGCTAAGACTGAACAAGTTATATTTGGCATATGTTTTTATCGTGTAAACAACACCAAAATTTGATAACCAATGACAATGGACAGGCGATGGCAAGATAGAGACAAGAAACAATATGTAGTTTTTTTTTTTTTTCTTTTATTTTTTTTTTTTATATATCACAACAAACTTTAATAGGAAAACGACGTGTAGTCTTTTTAGTTAAAAGACGGCCAAGATTCGAACTATATACTCATAAGCTGTGCAGCCCGTGCATTGTCTCAACTTAAATGTACATGCTTATGTCGTTTCTCAGCTAGAGCAAAATAAAAAGTGAATGTATACTTCAGTATTCAATCCAAGTTTTAAAATGTCATGATCTACTACTTGAATTATATTTCTGTCTCAGTTTTAAATAATTAGTCATTTTGTTTTTACAATTTAGAAGAAAATAATCATATGAGCTCATATGAGTGGCTTACAAAATTACCAATTAGCCCTTTTCAATCTACTGATGTGAGGTCACCTAGCTGTTTTCATCAAAGTTGTAACAATGGAGTGACATGTTGTTTAAAAGTGAGACAAAAACCATAATTCCAAATAGTAGAATATGATATTTTGCAATTTTGGACAAAAAAGGTAGACGATCCTATAGAGAGGGAGCCAAAAACGAAAGAGTATATACAAGAAATATCTTTTTTTTAGATCAATTTTAAAAATGACCGTTTTTTCACCTATTTAATGAACCGCCATTTTATATTTTTATTTTGAAAAATGACTACTTTTTAGTTGATCTAATTTTTAAAAAATAAATCAATTTTATACAAAATAAATCAATATATTTTGATCTATTAAATATGAAAAACGACCATTTTGCAAATAATTTTTAACAGTATTTGAAAAACAACCATTTTCAAACAATGATCCAAAATTTCGCTATTTGGCTAAAAAGCCCAAAAAGAAATTAACCCAAAAAATAAGGACTTGCTTGGATTCACTTCCAGTTTTTTGTTTAAATAAATTGAAAGTAGAAGTAAAAATTTTGTTTTAGTTTTCAATTTAAACAAAAAATATGCTTGACAAACTTTATTTTACTATCTGTTTCCAAAAATAATAAAGTACAAAAAATAAGAGAGAAAGTCATATAGACTTCCATTTATGTATGTACGTATTCGTGTACAAATATTTGTATTTTTTTTTTAAATTTGCTTAAAAAAATAAACGTATTAGAAAATTTTTTTTTTTTGAAATTTTTAGTAATAATTTTTAAAAACAAAAACAAAAACAAGATTGCCAAACAAACTTCCAAAAAAATTTTTCTATTTTTCTGTTTAAAAAAACAAAAAACAGATAATAAAAGTGAATCCAAACAAACCCTAAAATTTCAAGCTACATGTCATTTTCAAGCTCAACAACAGAAAGTTTTCAATATTAAAGCCAATGCCAAGTCACATGTAGGCCCAGTTTTGTAGGGCTTTTGTAAAAGCTAAAACCACTTTTTAAAGAATTTTGTAGTGAAAAAGTGTATGGTAAAAGATGAAAAAATAGATTATTCCATAATTTTGTGTAAAACTATAGCTATAAACTAAAGCTAATAAAGGGCAGCTTCTCACGATAGATTGAACAGGAATTTATTCTCTTCATTTAATAAATTTTATTTGTAGATAAAATTAACCTGACCCAAACTTCAAAATACCAATTAAACCAACCTAATTATTTCATTATCTTCCTTCTTTCCTTTAACCAGCCACTACTGACATTCAGGAAATAAAAAAAATAGTTGTTGTTCATATTCTTCGCATAACTTGTAGCCTTCTCCTCCATCATCTCATCTAGTCCATTTCTTGTTCATCTTCTATGCAAAATCAGGTCGTGGTGGAGTGGATTATTTGGGTTCTTTAGTTTTTATTAAGGTATTTTCCTTTACTTTTTTTCCTCATTTAATCTAAAGATTGTTTTGTTGGAAAATTGAGATTTCAATCTTACTCACTCTTATTTTGAAGATAACAAATATTTGATTTAGTACTAATGATTTAACTTGAGTGTATAGTGAAATGGCTTTAAAAGTTCTAACTCAAGTATTATCAAGGAATCAAGTTTGAAGATGGATGCATATTGGAGTTATTATAATCAAGCTTGAAGATGGACAATCAAGATACAATACCATGCTTAGATAGGGTATATTCATATTTAGTTTTGTATTTGATTTAGTTCATTGCACACAAATTCTCTTTGCATTGGCTCATACTTTTCACAAGTGTTTTCAAACTATCTTAAGCTTAAAATGATTATTTTATTATAGAAGTTTGAAAATAGAAAATAATGATTTTGAATAGGCAAAATATTCTTCAAAATATGATTTCTTAAGTTTAAATAAGTTATAAATATATTTGAAATCATGACTATTTGATATAGGTTAAAAAGAGATTTTCTATTTGCAAACTAGAACATGTTTCTGTATGAATACTTTCTAAATTATTGTTAAATATCTTTGTGAAAGTAAAACAAGTTTGCAATAGCCAAAATACTCTTTTCAAATTGATTTCTAATGTTTCTAAAGTGTTTAAAATAAGTTTAGAAGTCAGTTTTTAAAAAACGCCAAAAGCTGTCAAAATTTGAAAAATAGCCAAATACAAACTGCTAAAATAAGTAGGGTTTTCGGTCTATCGAAAATTCCGCCGGTCTATCGATTCTTCTGTTTTTTATTTGCTATTTTTTAACGATTTTTTAAAGCCGACCGTTACAACCGCACTTCCAACGGCTAGTATTTTTTGGTCTACCGAAAATGACAGATTGTCTGTCTAACGGTTAGAAACGGCTAGTTTTCAATCAAGCTTATAAATAGAACATATTTTAAGACTTCTAAGAGACTTTGCATGAACTTAAATTGTTATCCAACCACTTTCAAAGTCTAAAAGTCTATTCTTACATCGAATTAACTTTCAAATCATATTGAGCCAATCTTAGACAATCTATTGTGCATTATTCTCAAATCTCCTAAGCCAAAATTGTATTCTTTATTTTGTGAGGAGAGTTCTTGAGTGTGTTCACTCTTGTTATATTGAAAAATTATTTGAGTATGAGGTGTGGTTGGCACCGGAGTCATAAACAACCGTGCATAGGTGAGGTTGCCATCAGAGTCAAAACAATCCGTTTTAGGTGAGGTTGTCACCGGAGTCAAAACAACCCAAGTGTAGGTGAGGTTGTCACTAGAGTCTAAACAACCCGTGAGTTGGTGAGATTGGCACCATTGTCTAAACAATCCGTGTAGGTGAGGATTGGCACCTGAGTCAAAACAATCCAAGTTAGGTATGATAGAGCCGGAGTCAAGACTATTGTAAAGGAGTGAGTGTGCCTTAGAAGAAATTACTCGTTGTGTACAAGAGTCGGTCAAGCCCACAATCTTGATCCGAATAGTGGAAAGCTCAAAGTAAGTTGCCGAGGGCCGGGGACGTGGGCGTTTCGTGTTTGTCGAATCTCATAAAAATCGAGTTTGCATTTTTTCTATCCCTACACTCTTTACTTTAATGCAAACTATTTGATTGTATGTTTGATATTTATTGTGCTTAATTGCCTTGATATTATTGCTATATATTATTGCTATATACTTGGTAATATTGTTTGTTTAGCTTCAAAGTTTAAAAATAGTGGTCTATGGTTTTAAATAATTAAAAAGCTTCCGCAAAAATTTTAAAACCCAATTCACCCTCTCTTGGGTTGTCAATCTTGGGCTAACAATTCCTAACATGTTAATTTTTAGTGCTTAAACTTTAGTGGGTACTTGAAATGTAATAGCTAAAAGTGTGAATTGATATTATTGATTTTGTGAGCTTATTCTTCTCCTTTTTTCTGGCATTTATGTGAATTGATATAGACATGGTTTCTTCTTTACCCACCGCGAAGAAAGTCCTCAATGAGCATGACAATATTATTTGTATGATCCCAAGGGTTATAGGTTTTGAGATCACTTATTGTTTGCGATGGTCAGTTTTCACTCATTGTATTTTATTTTATTTTCAAAAGAATCCATATATATTGTCTTAATCTATATGATTTATACAAATCCTATTATATTTCTGTTTTTAACGAGAATTTTATAAAGAAGTGAGCATCTGTTTTTAAAGAGATTTTTATTATATGACATGATCTTAAACCTCCCTTTTTTTTTTTTTTTGTTGTGGGAGTGGACAAAAAGACCACCTTTCTAGTGTCCCTTCTTCTATGCAAAGATTTTGTCCTTTTTTTGTTCATAGGATATATGATATGTCACATAAGAGAACATGAGGTCTTCATTCCTATATTTGTATCTAATACTAAGGACAGCCTGCAGATTAGATGAAACTTATCAAGAGACTATACTATCTGAATTATTAACAACCTAACTTTTTTACAACCTAACTTGGATTATTTTATATGCTACTTCTCATCAACACTTATTTGAAATAACAAAATATATATTAATACTATCCATTTGTTTATGAAACTTATGTTAATTGATAAGAAATAAATTTAGTTGAATTATTTTCATATCCAATTTTTTTAAACAAATATTTTTGTAAAAATATTTATATACTTAATTAATATATATATAAAAAAGGTCTATTAATATATTTATTTAATAGGCTCTTTGGAAAAAAAAAAAATAATAATTGTACAAGATATCTATTTTGATCATTTTATATTTCTACAGCAGTTTAGTAATACAGTTTATCAAACACTCTAATACAGCTTTTCCTAACCACAATACTTTTTAATTACAGTTTACTAAACACTCAGTTACTTTACACTACAATAGATTTTCCCCTCAATACAGCTAAAAGTGGCTTTTTTTAGAATTTATAGCTTGTTAGTACAACTAAAAGTGTTTATTTTAGAATTTATAGCTATAACAAACTAGTCTGTAGTGTATGAGGAAAAAAACGACAGAGAATTCGTAATTTGCATTCAGACGACACAAACTTTCATAGTAACAAACGACATGTCGGTTTTTAAGTAAAGCTGCAATCGAATTATCCTGAATAAGAGGATAAAAGGGATATACCTCCTCTTCCTCCAACATATTCTGGTTTCAAGTCTTACAAAACCCAAAATCTCTCATTTCCGTCCATGAACCCTTTACTTTTTCTGGACTAAACCTCAACTCCTTCTCCTCCCTCATCCTTCTTAGGTACGAGTTTCATCTCTCTCTCTCTCTCTATATATATATATGTATGTGTGTTGTGTGTGTGTAAACTAGCTATCTTTTTGAATACTCTTTTAGCTAAAGACGGAATACCTGAAGTGGCATACAAACGAATTTAGTAACTTCAAAGAGTTCTTTTAAGTTTCGATTCTGATTCCATACTCTGCTAGTTTGGCTTTAAAACATTTGGAATGGTCTTCTCCGCATGAATTTTTCGTTTGTCTCTAAGAGAAAAAATGGTCTTTCTTGGAATATCTTCAGTGGGTCTTGGCGCATTGACTCCACCTATGAAGAATGTTTGACTTTCTTTTCTCTGATTGCTATATGAATATTTTGTGAATTTAGGACTTACCCATTAATGAATATAAGCTTCTTATACCAGTAATTATTATTTGAGCACATGGTATTGCTATTGTTCTAGGTGTGATTCTTGATTTTGTGGTTGTGTTCCTGGACTCCTGTTAGTGACTTTTACTATTGTTAAGGCGTTCGTAGCAAAAAGTAGGTTGTGTGTAGAGAACTGTGATAACCCATATGCAAATACTTGGTGAAATTGAAGTTCTTCAACATTTGAAGCTCAATGATTTGATTTTTATCATTTGGGTGTAATTATTTGCAGGTCTTTTTGTGTGTGTGTGTGTGTGTTCTGCTTTTGAGGAGCTCAGTATTGATATGGCGCATTTGCTTTCCACCTCGTGCACTCTTAAAATTTCTTCTGGCTGTAAACCACACTCCAGATTGACCCAGGACTCATTAGCATTTCCTGCCTCATGTTCTTTCCAGACTTCAAAATTGCCCTTCAAAAGTATTGGTTTTCCTGGGGAGAGATTTCGAACGAATTCTACTCTCCGGGAAACCACTATTCCAGATTCGGGCTTTCGCTTTAATGCCAGCTCAAGTGAAGACTCCAAAGCAGAGAAGGTTATGGTCATTGGTGGTGATGGGTACTGTGGTTGGGCCACTGCTCTTCATCTGTCCAAGAAAGGTTATGAGGTTGCCATTGTAGATAGCCTTGTTCGTCGTCTCTTTGACCAGCAGCTTGGTATTGACTCTCTGACTCCAATATCCTCCATCCACAACCGTCTCCGTCGTTGGAAAGCACTAACCGGAAAGGATATTGAACTCTACACTGGTGATATTTGTGACTTTGAGTTCTTATCAGAAGCCTTCAAGTCATTTGAGCCTGATGCTGTTGTTCACTTTGGGGAACAGAGATCTGCCCCGTACTCAATGATCGATCGGTCAAGAGCTGTATTTACACAGAATAACAATGTAATTGGAACATTGAATGTGCTTTTTGCTATTAAAGAGTTCAGAGATCACTGTCATTTGGTGAAGCTTGGGACAATGGGAGAATATGGGACTCCAAATATTGACATTGAGGAGGGTTACATTACAATTACGCATAATGGAAGGACAGATACTCTGCCGTACCCAAAGCAAGCAAGCTCATTCTACCATCTTAGTAAGGTCCATGATTCAAATAATATAGCTTTCACTTGCAAGGCTTGGGGGATCAGAGCCACTGACTTAAATCAAGGTGTGGTTTATGGGGTGAAAACAGAAGAAACTGATATGCATGACGAGCTATGTAACAGGCTTGATTATGATGGTGTGTTTGGGACTGCATTGAATCGGTTCTGCATTCAGGCAGCTGTTGGTCATCCACTTACCGTGTATGGCAAGGGGGGTCAGGTAAAAACACCTACTTCTTGAACTTTGCATGCCTAGTTGGCCGCACACAACTTGTACTTCAGTAAATTTTGGTCTGTGAAATTGTGGGGAGTCTACACTTTGCAAAGTATACTTCTTGCTTTAATAAAACTCTTACACTGGTATAGGAATAGGAAATGATTATCCTTCCTGGTTGGTTTTCTATGTTGTGATTTGTTTTTTCCCTTCTAATTACCACTTCTACTTTTTATATCTAGAACACACTGTTAGCAGAGGCCTTTTTTGTTTGGACCGCATGATTACCATGTCTAGCCAGAGTCTGGATTCTGATTTTTTATGTTTAGGTACCGACTGAAGACACAATAAACTGCTTAGTTACTGACAGAAGACACAATAAATTGCCCTGATGCACACATAGTAAAAATATTAAATTTTCTGCCTCTAGGCATAACGAGTAATGCCATCCAGTTTTCCCGATACCATATTTTTAAAAATATGTGATAGTTGAGCCGAAGTCTAATAGATGGGTATTCTGGAAATTTTGGTTTCGTCTAGATTTTGGATCTATTAGTCCTCAATTCTTTTTAGCTTTTGTTGTCTGAGAGCTAGTGAGTGAGCCAGTTTTTCACATTGATCTTATTCCAATTCAAAGTGTTCTACACTAAAATTTATGTTCATGATATATTCAGACTCGGGGATACCTTGATATACGAGATACAGTCCAGTGTGTTGAACTTGCCATTGCAAACCCAGGCAGGCGTGGTGAGTTTCGGGTCTTCAACCAATTCACTGAGCAATTCTCCGTCAATGAACTTGCAGCCCTGGTTACAAAAGCAGGAAACAATCTAGGGCTGGACGTGCAAACCATATCTGTGCCAAACCCAAGAGTGGAGGCGGAGGAGCATTATTACAATGCCAAACACACTAAATTGATTGAATTGGGACTTCAGCCACACTTGCTTTCAGACTCTCTTCTCGATTCTCTGCTCAACTTTGCAATTAAGTACAAGGATCGCGTCGACAGGAAGCAGATAATGCCCAGTGTTTCATGGAAAGGAATTGGAGTCAAGCCGAGGACTGTGACCGCCTAGTTTAAATATAGATACATCTGGTCCCTCTCTCTCTCTCTCACTCTATTCTTTGATACTATGAGTTGTTTTTGGTTAGTCTACAGAAGAATATGCCCTGTGATTGCTCCACTGCAATCTTGAAAAAGCCCAATCAGTTGTACTATAGCTGCAGCAATACCCTCTAGAGTTGGTATCTGAGATGTATCTTTAGCTTAGGTCTGGCTCCAAAAAGAAGAAAATGAGAACATGAAACATGCATGTGTTATAAGCGGTTGTACCCTTACCTTTTGCGTATGTATCAAGGAGGTTCAACATCTCAAATCCATGCGAGGAACAAAGGTTTGTATCGGCATTATCCTGACAGAATTAGATTTTATACCTCGTTGAAGAAGCTTTGAGATACTGGATTATTTAACTGCCTTGTAGATATGAAGTTCGTTTAAGAGATGTCTTTTGCCGCGTATTATAGAATAAAATTTACGTTTGATGTTAGGCTATGTTTGGTCGTTGGATTCTTTTGAGAAAAATGAAAATAATAATGAAAGAGAAAACATTTGTGCATGGATTTTAACAAAAGCTGGGTAAAAGAGGAAAAGGAGACATATTTAACGTAGTTTCTTGAGGATTTAGGAAAAATGTGTAATGTAGTTTTAATACCAACTTTTGTGGGAGTGGCATGTGGTATTGAAAAGGATAATTCTAATTACAAAAGCATTCTTTAAAATTTCCTCCCTGTTTCCCTCGTCTGTTTTTCACTAAAACCCATATTTCAAAAGGAGCCTAAGGATCTGTTTGGAACCTGGATTCTTGATGGAAAAAAAATTTCGTAAGAAAAGTCCAGGAAAAATAACGCGGAAAATGCTTTCCTAAAATTTTATACAACGTTATTTTGAAAATTCTCTTTTCTAATCAATTTGTTTCAATTTTATATATTAAAAAATGACATCAAATCTAAAAATTCTCTTTTCTAATCAATTTGTTTCAATTTTATATATTAAAAAATGACATCAAATCTAAATCTCGCTCTCTTTTAAAAAGTTTATCTCTCAATTTTTATTTGGATCCAAACAAGAGAGAATGGAATTTTTTGTAATTTTTTCTCTTTCCCTAAAAAAATCTAGATTCCAAACAGGGTAAATGTTTTTTCTTTCAAGAATCTGAGCGGACCACTACTAAGAAAGTTGAACTTGGCTTGGTCGCCCCAAACACTGGGCTTAATTGTGTGATCAGTCTTTTATTTATTATTTATTTTTACTTGTGGTTGGTATTCGAACGTTAGGACCTTCCACATTGGCAACAAAAAATATGATTTTCACCAAGTTTTGGCTGCAACCACATGAATCCATTCTTTCAGCTCCTTAAAGAAATGCATTTCCTTATTTGTACCTCAACTTGTTTATTTATAGGTTCATATTCACCGAAATATTTACAAAATGCCACTCTAGTTTAAAGGACTTGAGATCTTTTTGATGGCTAGAGACACTCAAAATGCACTGTTGCAACCATTCTTTAGAAGCTTCTTTCTTTCTTTGGAACACCCTTTTTTAATGTTATTATTTCTTCAATAATTACTGCAAGTATAAACTATAATCGTGACTTAACAAAATCATCTCTTTCTCTAAATACACCATGATCCTGGCGAAAACCTGCTTTAATGAAGTCCAAAACAATTGAAGCCAACTCATCTTGATGCCAAGTATACTCATGATCAGCTCCTTCTACAATACGTAGTTTATGATTAGGAATAAACTTGTTAAATTCAAAAGCATCCTCGACTGGTACTATTTTATCCATTGTTCCATGAACTGTCAATACCCTGCAAGTAACATCATTGATGAAAAAAAAAAAAAAAAACTTGTAATCTAATAGAACCGGCACAAATGCTACTCTGGAAAATTGTTCACATTACAGTTGATACAAGATGAGGATAATTATCCAAGATGACAATCATTACAGTACTAAGTCTAGACTGAATAGTGAATACTGACCTGCAATTTGGATCAATTGATTTGCAGGCCCCTCGAGTATCTGTAGTTAGGCGGTCTGTCAAACTTTCTTCAGTTACTCTATACTCAAACTTTCCTAATGAGAATAAAGATAAAGCCAACCAGGTATCAGTACTAAATAATCAGTTGATTTAGTAAAGATGAATTGAAATAGTCATACGCTGAAAGAAACATATATTTAGATCTGAGACACATCCATAGGATAAAAATACCGATATGTTAAGGCTGGAAAATTAAAATAGGTAAAATTTGATAGCTTACCTCTTTTATTCTTAACATCAATGAATCCATCTTGCTTGATTCTTTGAAGAAAATCTTTACCTAAGCGGCCTTCAATACCTCTTTCAAGGTCAAACCGACCAGAAATATTCACAACTGTGTGAACGTCGTTGTGTTTTGCAGCATACAAAACCACCACGTTACCCCCTGCAAGAACCTTGACCAGTTATAATCCTAGATGAACAGATTTTACAGAAGTAGAGCAAAACCAAAGTCTCAAAAAAAAGAAAAATGCAACCAACATCATTATTAAAGAAACACGATAAATAGCAAACTCGTTTGAAAGAGATAAGCAAGGTCTACCTCGGAAGAGGCAATATTACAACATTATTTAATTCAACGTGCTAGTTTCTGTAGAGTAAGCACGAAATGACAAACCTTTACTGTGTCCAACAATTGCAATTGTAGCAAGATTCTCCCCACGGAAGTGCTGAACTACATCACGTAGATCATTGGCCTCTCTATAATAGTTACCATATCGAAATGAACCTTCACTTTCCCTGGAAAGTAAAGCATAAAATAACTCAACTTCTTAACCAACATCAAATGAATTGTGTCAAATCGAATGATGGAATGGAATTATGTAGATATGGTTTCAGTGTAGGTTACTTGCTTCTGAATGAAAATGTATAATAGATTCATCATCACATAAAATTTTCTTTTATAATTCCAGATTATAGTAGACGTAGATGCCACAAGACAATCTTTTAGAACTATATTGTAAGTGTCTTTAGGTCATTCGAATAGCATTCAATTCATTCAGTGAACCTCATTAAGTTTCCATATGTCCATTCCGGTTGAAGCTCTTAATATTTGGTACCAAAAAATAAAGGCAAGGGTTGGAACTACATTAACAATAATTGGACTAAATACTCAAATTTGCAGAGCTATTTTAGCTTCACAGATTGCTTGTTCAAAATTCGCCTCAAAGCATCTGTCAACTCTTTCCATTAAACAATTTACTAATCTGCCAATTTGCAAAGAGCTTACCCATTCCCAGAAAAATCAAAGCGGAAGGCACTAATTCGTTCTTTCTCCAATGCAGCAGCAAGATTCACCATAGGGATGCGTTCCTAGAGATGAAAAATCAACTGTCAGATCCATGACGCTGCTTCTCGACAGAAGAAAATGTGGGTTTGCATCAAACAAACAGAGGATTTGCAGCCAATTGCGTAAAAAGCTTAACAACAGAAAGACCTTCAAGAAGTCATATTGGTGAAGTTATTTCGTTGGAACAAAATCCAATCTAACATTTCCAATAACAATATCTCTTTTCCTAGCAAAATGTTCTTGTCCAGGTATTTCCATTATCAGTTACTAGTACCAAACGGCGATTAATTGAAAATATGGGCCAAAGGACCAGACACTGTCTACAAAACTCCAACATACGAACAAAAATTAGGCCAAATCCCGCAAGAGGGGAAGAGGGAAGATTTCTCTAATAAAGTCAAAACAGCCAAAATTGGGATTGAAAATTCAGTCAAACACCCCAAAAAAACACGAAAGAATATAAAGGGTATTTCGCAATAATAATAATAATAATAATAATCCACAACCTTGGAGGATTGTAAGCCATGACACACTATAACGAGCTCTTTTGAACCTGTATCATGCAATATTCCCACAAGCTTTTCACCATTGCTGTTTACAATAACCCTCCTCTGTCGAATTACTGCAGAAAATAAACAAGGCACGAGAATAAATCCTATGCACCCATACACATTATGTATATATATGTATGTATGTATGTATTTACACATATTGCACATATAAAAGAAATGAAAGGAAATTGGGTGGATCCCTTTCTGTAAAATCAACATAAGTGCTCAAATCACCAGTTGGTGACCAAATTGATTGTGGCAACATGACCGAACAATCAAAATGAGCAAAGTAGATGAACCACAGAACAAATCGGTTTCTGGGTTTTTCTTTTCTTGAAGTACAAGTGCCAATACCGGTACCAGATTGGGTTGTTCGGAATGAAAAATTTCGGTGAAAGTTTCTTACATGGTATTATATAACAAATATCAACTTTAGCCGTTAATTTGGGGGTAGGGGATGAGAAATGAGCTTTACCAATATCAGGGTTTGAAGCTCGTTCTTTCTGGGTCGGACTCGGACGATTCACCGCCATGAGTTGGAGTTGTTGCTCATGGCGCCAAAGGAAGGACAAAATACGAGGACGACGAGCCCCGATCACTCGAGTGATTTTTCAGTTTTGCCCTGTGGCCCTGCCATGGACTATTGAGACTAATAATGTTAGGTATCCAAAATATTTACCAAATTTCCAAATTTACACATGCGGCATTAGATATGTTAATATGGGTCGGACTTGTGGATCGACTCCTGGTTTGGACCACTTGGACCACATTAATATGGATTTGGATCAATCTGTTACATATAATAAGGTTGGACTAGACCTCATTAATAAGCCTATCGACTCGGCCGACTCATATTCAATTATTTTATATATAATTTTAAATATATATTTTTTAATTAAAATTTAAAAAAATCTTAATTAAATATTTTTATTTATATGTTTTTAATATTATTTATTTACTTATTTTTTGTTTATTTTTAATTTATTCAAAATTTAAAAGAATATGAATGAGTTTTAGATCCATATTTTAGCCCACATAAGCATATATTTGATATTTTAAAGCATACAACAACAACGAAATTATGCCCATATTTTGACCCGTATAAAATGTGGGCTGGGCCGTGCCAGGCTCCTTTAATAAGAATGTGGGCCTGGTCGGACCGACGAACTTTTTAGGCAAGCCTAGCCTATTCTCAGAACAAAGTCCGTGTAAATTTATTAAATGTGGGCTGGGTCGGGTCGGCCCCACTCGCTTTACATCTCTATGTGGTATGTAATTGGCATTATTAGCTCAATTAGTGAATGTTATTAGTTTACTTGTGTTTAGTTTTTGTACAACAGTTTAATAGTGACAACTCATATGACACATAAGATAGCCAAGATATTGTAACCAATTGTGCTTTATAAATGGGATTTTAACCTTAAATCTCAATATTAAAAATAGGGCGCGTCTACGGTAGGGGCATCCCTACGTAGGGCCCTGTCTATACACCGTTGGATGGGAATCTGTGTATAAATAGATTCTCCATAGATTCCCGTTATTCTCCACAGATTCCTATCCAACGGTGTATAAGGGGTGGCCCTACGTAGGGACGCCCCTACTGTAGCCCTCCCCTTAAAAATAAGTGTAGTTACTAATTTCAATTATATGTAATGTATTATTTTCAAATAAAACGTTCACAAAGTATATTTTGGAATGCATTTATTTTCACTATTGTTTACTCTTTCTATCGTTCTAAAATCACATGTATGATTAAAATTCAAAATTTAACTTTTACTTTATACATCTTTATTTTGCTTTCCAAGATTATCCTTAATTTAATTTTCTCTCCCCTCTTCTCACTTTCATGTTATTCTCATATTAAATTAAAGCTTTCCTTGAAGCATGAATCCTTTTTGAAGGAGAAAAATTGGTGTATCTTAGAGCCAATATGTTTAGAGATGTTAAATGGGCCAGGTTACTCATTAAGCATGATTGCACGACACGAAAAAATTCTTGCCAAAAATGATACGACACGAGATGACCGTGTCGGACTCATGTTTTTAGGCATTATGGACTGGCATAGCACGATATGATGCTGGGCACAATCACAATATGAGCACAGTTCGGCCCATGAAGCACGAAAAACACGATAATAGATACTTTTAAAATGATTTCTTTTAGAGTTGATAATATGATGATAAATTATGGGCGCGTCTACAGTAGGAGCGCCCCTACGTAGGGCCCTGTCTATTCACCGTTAGATGGGAATCTATATATAAATAGATTCTCCACAGATTCCCGTTATTCCCCACAGATTCCCATCCAACGATAATTAAGGCATGACCCTACGTAAGGACGCCCCTACCGTAGCCATCCCCATAAATTATACTAATAATAATTACTAGAAAGGAATAATAGTTAAACAAAAATTGGTGTTAAATTTCACACTTAATTGATATTAATAGATTTTGTTCTTTTGTAAGAATATGTATTCATTGACAACTAAAAATTTACAATTAATTATGATTTGGGCTTATTGTGCCTGATACAAAATAGACTTACACAAACACGAGTATGACACGAGCACGACATAGGCCGTATTAGGCCTAAAGTACCCAAGATGAATTGTGTTCCGTAATAGTGGGAAGATGTTCTTTTCTTCCTAAAATTTAAGGGGAGGGTTACAGTAGGGACGCCCCTACGTAGGGCCACCCTTTATAAACCGTTTGATGGGAATCTATGGAAAATAACGGGAATCTGTGGGGAATCTATTTATACACAGATTCCCATCAAACGGTGTATAGACAGGGCCCTACGCAGGGACGTCCTTACTGTAGACGCGCCCAAAATTTAAAGACGTAGACAAATGTTTTGCAAAAGTAATTAAAATACTAAAACTAATTTCAACTAGGGTCTTACTACTCTAACGATATATATATATATATATGTATTATTTAAGAATATTGCTCATCACTGCTTCTACACACGTTGAACTCCTACGAGGTCTATACATATATATTTATATGTTGTGCCACTTACAACATTGATCAAGGAAATTTTCCATACACAGCAAGACATAAGAAGTGGTTTTGGTAAAAGAGGAAAAGTGAAAAAAAAAAAAAAGGAGTAGGCGACGAGGGACCAGTGGATGAAGTTGAATTAGAATGAGTTATTTAGTACCGAAGATGTATCAATGTAAAGCCAGCTTTTCATAACCTCTATCTCAGACACGGACACATGTACATATAGATGGAGCTTATAGAAATATGACCAAATTTTGGACTTAATTTCAGTAAATGTCCCTTTGTCAAAAGTTATAGCAAAATGTCCTGTATATATGAATATATACCATGTGTAAAATTTTATATACCAAGTATAAAAAATTATATCCCCAGTGCATTTCAGAACAGTAACTAAAATTAGTAGATCTGTGTATCTACCAAGTGTAAAAATATATCTACCTGGACATTTAGCTATAAAATTTTAAAAATGAACATCTACTTAATCAAATTTAAAATTTTGGTCATCCACCTAAATTTCTCCACATACATTTAATATATATATATACACATGTACATATAGATATGAACCTCAACATAAACCCAAGAATCAGAATCAGAATAATAAACCCAAGAATCAGAATCAGACGCATGGCAAAGGAATAGCTGCCGGGCGTATGACTAGTATATTAGATGGACTTTTGCGGCCAAGTCTTCGACATAATCAAGAATTCAATGGAACATTATTCTTTTTCAGTTTTCACTGTATAGTAACAAGGATCAAAAATAAAAAGCCAAATATCAAAGACGAAACTAATGTATCCCGAGGGGCTTAATTTAGAACAGCTAATTACCCGCCAATCAACTCTTCTACAGTTTCCAGTCAATTTCACTAGCATTTCAATAGAAACCTCACTGCCAGCAATCAAAATTATAGCATCGGACGGACGAGGCTGGTAAATTACTAATATGCACATTCAAGCTGATAAATAGCTTACTAGAAAACGATGAGTCCCTTACCAACCTCCTCAGTGCTAAGAACCGACAGGAGCAATGCCTTTAGTCTTGGCTGCTGCTGTTGCGGCCGCAGCAGCGGCTGCTGCAGCAGCTGCAGCAGATGCAGCTGGATTGGGAGTTGAGGGAGGCACTGGATTAGACTGCGAGCTACTCTGAGCCGTAACTACTTGTGGCTGCTCTTGCTGCTGCTGTTGGGAGTTTACCTGGGCAAGCAAAGCCTTTATCTGACTTCCCGTAAGTGTTTCCTGCTCAAGCAAGGCATTAGCAAGGGCATGGAGTTCCTTTTCATGGGTGGTGAGAATGGTTTTCGCATTATTGTAAGCTCTATCCAACAAATACTTCACTTCTTTTTCAATAAGAAGCCTAGTTTCTGTACTCATGCTCTTCCCATGGTCGTCATAATTGTGGGTGACAACCCCAACTTCTTTGCTCATACCGTACTTTGTAACCATTGCCCTTGCAATAGAAGTTGCTTTCTGAAGATCAGAGGATGCACCTGAAGTAACTTCATTTTCGCCAAAGATTAACTCTTCTGCAACCCGCCCACCCATGCAAACATCAAGTCGTGCAAGCATCTGTTTGCGGGAGATTTTAGTCTCATCCTTGTCAGGCAATTGGGAAACCATGCCAAGAGCCATTCCTCTGGGAACTATTGTTGCCTTGTGAACTTGAAGGGCGCCATCAGTATGGATAGCCACAAGGGCATGTCCACCCTCATGGAAAGCGGTTAGCTTCCGTGACTCATCAGATATGACAGCTGATTTGCGCTCACTTCCCATCAGAATCTTGTCCTTCGCATACTCGAGATCAGCCATGCTCACTGCTTTAGCACCATCCATTGCAGCCTTGAGAGCTGCGACATTAACCAAGTTTGCAAGATCTGCTCCTGAAAACCCTGGTGTCCCTCGAGCAATGATCATCAAATCCACATCATCTGCTTTAAGAACCTGTAACAAAGACGTATCCTTACCTTAGAATGAATCTCAGTTCAGTTAAGCATCCACTAAATCTAAAAATGCAAACTGCAGAATAACAGTTTGAATGGCATTAACAATTAGTCAGGACAAAATGAAATAATGTCTTCATACAGTTATTAATGTTAAACCTAAGCATTGTTGCACCTTGTTCAACAATCACTTCAAATCTTCAGAAGGGTGATTATAAGAAACAAAACATTCATAATAAAAGTATAGGCAAGATTGTTTTGCTACCTTATTCTTTTTCCTGGGTAATAATAAAATACAAGAGGTCAACACGAAGGGATCAAATTATCACTGAGATGTATAACCCATCTAAAGAATCCCGAGATGTATAAACCATCTAAAGAACCCAGTAGATATATAAACCACTTAAAACTGTAATTTAACAAAGCAGCATCCTAATGAGTCCAAGAAGAGCTTGGACAAATAAGGAGTTATCAGGACAAGCTACACAATCATGCCAAATGGATGTATGCTTGAGTCAAAAACTAAAAGTCCTTTTCAAACTATTATCATATTGAGGACAAACAACAGCCATCATGAAGGGTTATCTAAGAGATACCCCGCATTTTATTGGCGCCCATAAAAGCACATGCTAGTTTCAGTAACATATGAAGGACAAACTAAGAAGGTGAGAACTTGAAAACAGGCTCTACATGTAAGAGCCTTGAATAAAGAACCTTTCAAAAACAGTCGTGTAGCCATTGCAACTCAAGCTTAGCCTTAAGAAGTAAATCCTTAAACTTCTTCCAAAGGTATAAAAGATTACCTTCGACATGTGGGACTCCATAATCTGCCTCCGTCCTTCAACGTCTGGATTAGGAACAACAATATGCCGATCAAAGCGTCCAGGCCTCACAAGTGCCTTGTCCAAAGACTCCGGAAAATTAGTTGCAGCTATCACAATAATTCCTTCATTTTGTTTGAAACCATCCAGCTCAACAAGCAGCTGATTCAATGTCATCTTCATGTACTGCTGATCCTTGGGGTTGCGGCTACCACCTATGGCATCTATCTCGTCAATGAAGATTATGCAAGGTGACCGCTTCTTTGCAGCCGAAAAAAGATCTCTCACCCTCCGGGCTCCAACACCAACAAACATCTCTTCAAACTCGCTGCCACTGCAAGAGAAGAAAGGGACGCCTGCTTCTCCAGCAATAGCTCTTGCTAACATTGTTTTGCCAGTGCCAGGTGGGCCAACAAGCAAAACACCTTTTGGAAGTTTGCCACCTAGACGAGTGAAGCGCTGCAATAAAGGAAGTAAAACTAAGGCAAACATTACCAGTAATAGCACATAAACATATAGCACACCCCCCAAAAAAACAAAGGCCAAGGAAGGGGAGTGTGCAAAGCTGATGTACATGACCAAACACATCCCAAGTTATCCAACATGATTAGGAACTTGCTCAAAACACAAACCCTAAGATGAAAGAGTGGAGGAATGATGAGACCAACACTGAATATATACCTTAGGATCTCTAAGATAATGAACAATTTCTTCCAGCTCAGCCTTAGCCTCATCAACACCCTTTACGTCATTAAACTTTGTGTTTGATTCGATGCTAGGTTGCACCTCTTCATTAAGACCCAGCCCTAAAAAAATGGAACACCAGGTACACACAAATTTCTTCAATTCCAAGATAGAAAAAATATGCTAAAAACAAATCATCTGTGAAAAGAAATACCTTTGCTAATTCCTTTGTCCTCAATCAGAGCACCTACACCAGAAATGAGGAGAAAAGCCAGTGCAATAGTACGAATAGTACGCCACAGCTGCTCTTTGAAATTACCTCCTTCTGCAGATACCATATGAATAGGAGCATTCGCGGTTCCAAGAACACCCTCTTTTACAGATTTTCCAACATTTTTCAAAGCTCCGAAGCCTCCTATGCTTTCCTCCTCCCTTGCATACTTAGACATACCTGCAAATTGCAGATACAAGAAAGGAGTGCAAGAACACAGTTTAACGAAATGTATACAAGGGGGCATAAATTCATAAATCATCACAAGGAAAACAAAAACGTATAGAACAGGTATTTGAATTCCCATAATGTGTTTAAACCAAAAGATATTCGAGCTCCCACAGTTCCATAATATCCAACTTCCATGTTTTGATTTTTTGCAATCACAAAAACGCTTGACCCAAAAGGGGGGGAAAAAACACACACATACACACACACACAGAGATACAAACAGTAAAAGTCCATGCAGCGACTTACATTAAGCAAATAGAAAAAAATGGAAACAAAGGTACAATATTCCCCTGAGCAAATTACAATAATGAACATGTGCCAATGCATGCAGCAATACCATTTAGATAGACATGCAAACAAAAATTAACCAGAAAACCATTCTTTTAGAACACTAATTTTGTTTTGTTAGCATATCCATAATAATTACCACGTGTAAGTACGGATCTAGCCCTATCAAAGAGTAGAAAGTGTCAGAACCCCAGTTGATAATTAGGTTATTAGACTCGGTTCCAAATAAAATCGACAGTTAATGTGGAAAACAGATGAAATAGATAAAATAAAAACAAATTTTTAAAAAGGAAAGCTAAAACAAGAAACTACACAGATACTCACCTCTCTGCAGTGTTCGGAACAATTCACTCCCATCCAGCCTGTCAACTTTGACTAATGCTTTTACATATTCTAAAAGTGCCTCCGGATTAGAATGTAGCGATGGTTGACTTTCAAATGATCTGATCACTGCTTCAGGATCACTACGTCGGTAAAGTTCTTTCAAATGGGCAACTTCACTGGCTTCATCTGCTTCACGTACTCTGCGAGCTAAATTGCCAACATAGCTAGACTGATTCCTCATTTGAGGATTTACAATCCTGTTCCCTGCACAAAGGGTGAAAGAGCAATTGCTTATTTGCTTCTACAATTAAAAAAGCATATAGGAGACAAGCACTTTAGCTTTCACCTAAATTCAAAAACCAAAGATAAGACCAATGATAAAACTGATCTTTATTCACTCTCAAAAGATAAAACTGTTGTCACGTGAACTCCGAAGCAATAAATTTGACATGAAAAAAAGCTACTCTTTGGAAGCAAGAAGCAAACCTCTTTCATTCTTTAAAACACAATAACAAAAGTAAGGATGGATAAGCAAAAATATGAATGCTATACACACATACCTACGCCACCTCCAAACTTCTGCGTTGGCAAACCGCTTTTAGAAAACAAAATTTTACCTCTTCCCAATTGTGATTGATGCCTTGTAACCTGTTGCACAGAAGATGAAATTGAACATAAAAAGGTTAAACACAGCATAAGAAGATCCTTGATGCAAATTCATGCACGTGCGTCTGTAATTCCGTATGCATGTAACAGATATACTACCCACTACCCAATGCCTTTAGAGAAAACTATTACAATGACGACCCATTATCATTTATATTCCATTCATGTCGGCCTTCACAAGAAACCCTCATTCTTTCGCCAAATAGACTAGTCCGAAATGGTATAACAACAAACAGATTACAAACAAAAACCAACTACAATTAAGTATAGCTTCCACTTCACAAACAACAGATTCAACTAAGCCTCTACTATTTCATTTTAACTGTTGAAAAATACACAGACATAAATAAATATGTGTATGTGTACATAGAAAACTGGAATAACAAGACACAGTTCTTATACCAGGATAAGACGTCTTATCTTTAATATCTTGAAAGCCCAAACTTTTCCATTGAATTTCTCATGAATTCGATAGCCCCAAATCATGAGCAGTTTGATTCTCAGTAAAAGGAACGGATAAAAAGAAGGAAAAAAAAAAACTGAACAAACCGAAATCGACCCTCTACCATTAAAATCCAAGCAGCGCAATTACGAATACAAAAAAAAGACCTAAGAATTGAAATTAGGGTTTACCGAAATCGATAAAGAAAATCACATCTTAGTGCCCAAATATCAATCCATAATGGAAATAGAGCGCAAACAATGCATAAATATACGAAAAAGGACGAATCTTTGTCAAGATTGAACTGACCTCCGTGATCAGGCGCCTCAGAGCCATCTCTGTTGGGAGACCCAAATAGGTCTAGTATGTTATTCTCACCACCTCTTCTCTTCTCTCTCTATCTCTCCTTCTCTCTCCAGAGCAATATATATATATATGTGTATATATATATCACTGTAATGAAATTTTGTGGATGGAGAGAGAGCGGTGCTCAAGAAAATGAGAGAGAGAGAGCGGGGAGAGAGAGAGACTTGCCTGTAGCGAAGAGGTAATAACTGATAAGGTAATAATAACACAGTCTCTAATGTGTACAACCCAAACGCGGTCTTAATTGTGTTTTATCTCTCTCCGGTTCTAGTTTGTGCACGACACTTCTATGAAAGTGCAATTCGCTTATTTATTTATTCAAAAAAAAAATCGCTTATTTATCATTTTTTTTTTTTTTGAGCAAGCTTATTTATTATTTATTATTAAGAATAAACAAGAATATCATCACTCGAAATGTCGCAATTGCCCTTGATGCCCCGAACTGGAGTGGATACCATATTTCGGGATAGTATATTTCGACATTTTGTTCAAGGAGAGGGCTACAGTAGGGGCGCCCCTACGTAGGGCCACCCCTTATACACTGTTGGATGGGAATCTGTGGGAAATAACGGGAATCTGTAAGGAATCTATTTATACACAGATTCCTATCCAACGGTGTATAAACAGGGCCCTACGTAGGGATGCCCCTACCGTAGACGCGCCCTTTGTTCAATTTATACTTTGTATTTTAGTTATTATCAATATTAATTCTTAGATTTAAAATCAGTTACAAATTTATACTTGACACCAATTTAGAGCAGTTAATTAAACAAGGTAATTTAATAGGAGGCGGCTATGGTAGGGGCGCCCCTACGTAAGGCCATTGTTTATACACCGTTTGATAGGAATCTGTGGGGAATCTGTTTATACACAGATTCCCATTAAACGGTGTATAGACAGGGCCTTATGTAGGGACGCCCCTACTGTAGACGCGCCCAATTTAATAAACTTATTCTCGGATCACTTTTTATACAATTTTATTTTTGATTTTTTAAACGGCATCTTGGTAAATTAATTACTCTAAATTAGTGTTAGGATATAAATTTGTAACAGATTTTAAATCTAAGGGTCAATGTTGATAATATCAAAATATAAAGTATAATTTAAATAGTGTTAAAATACAAGATATAAAAATTATAATATCTCTTCATATTTCCTAGTGCACAAATACATTTCATCTCTTTTAGACCAAGTCCATGTAAAATATAATTTCTCTTTATTATGGTTTATTTCATCGTATTTTTGCCCCGTGAACAATGTAAAATGTCTCGGTGCGCCTCCTTAATTATTAGAAGTTTCAAATTTTCTCCCCGAAACTATAAAAATCGCCATTTATGTCATGCAAATAGACAAAATATAATTAGCAATTTTAAGTATGATACTTATATTATAAGCATACGCAGACGTACATGTTTTAGAATTATATAGTTGAATTACGCACTTTTGTCAAACATAATTAAAAATATCCATATAAAATACTTTTATCAAATTTTGTTTTTTTTTTTTTATATTTAGAATTTTACACTTCGTTCAAATTCAATTTAATTTTTATCCCAATAGATATTTTTGTTGTTATTTATCATATGATGTTGATTTCGTTTTCAATTATTTAACATTTAATCGATTCCAAATAAATATTGCATAAAATCTATAACCAAGCACATTAATGATTAATGTAGATGAAAATGTAATATTTTTTTCAAAAGATTACACTTTTTATTAGCATATTTTTATAAAGTATGTAAAAACGTAATATTTTCTAAAAAATTGCATTTTTTTATTAGCGTGTTAAGATACTTTTCCAAACTAGTTGTATTCTACACGTGTAAATATATTTATGAATTTTTAGGGGTTAAGTAGATAATTACCATTTTTTTCAAATGTTTAACTAAATTTACCACCACTATTAGATTCTACCATTTTTGGAAGGGAATTAGTCAAGAATCTGTCAAGAATTCATCAAGAATCCGTCAAGAATCTATTAAGAATTTGTCAAGATTACTACTGATGTTAAGAATCTGTCAAGAATCCACCAAGATCGTCAAGAATTCGTTAAGAATTCATCAAGAATTCATTTTAAAAAGTGGTATGGTGGTAGATTTAATTAATGAGGAAAAAAAAGTAGTATTCACCTAATTTATTCAATTTGTTTAGTGTACACCTATATTTATATCAAATTTTTTTAAATAGAAAAAATTAAATTTAAATGGAAGAAAGTATATTTAGCAAGATATAGAGTGAGGAGAGATAAATTTAAGTGAAAAAATAAGGAGAGAGAAAATTCAAAAGAGATAAATTCATAAGAGAAAATGTAAGAAGAAAGAATAAATAGAGATAAAGTGGTGAGAAATAGAGAGAAAGAAAAAGAAAATATAAAGGAAGTCACGAGAGATGAAAAGTTTTTTGTTTTTTAGAAAATACTGAAAACAATATTTTATTGTGTTTTGAATTTTTTTTGTTTTTTCTAACTTAGATTTAAAAAAATTGTTCTTAGAAAACAATGTCATATACCTTTTAATAATTTTAGATATGTTACATAGCAATATGAATTAGTTTTGCTAACATTTATGAATGAGTTTTTTTCATCATCATGAGAGCATTAATAGATCTCCTGGGCGTAAAACCCCTTAAAAAGACTAAAAAAAAAACAAAGAATATATATTTAAAAAGGTTTATGGCACAAATGGTCACTGAACTATCCAACTTGAAATTATTTGGTCCAAAGTCCTAATTTTGGTAATTAATAAGCTTTTGAACTTTCTGATTTCATGCAATTTGGTCAATGAACTGTTCAATTTGTAACATATTACTAAAATTTCTCACGGAAAACACTAGTGAGAAGCATGAGGTAGTATCTAAAAATGTATTTGAAAGGCAATATGGGAATTTTGAACATAAAAGTGAATAATCAGAGAAATTTTTTTCCCAAGCTTGCAATTCTAAGAATCCTAAAAAAATACAAATAATACATATTTTCTTCCCTTCAAATCTTTTTGTTCAATTTATTTTCCCTCAAAAATGCCACCACATATTCTTCTCATATGTTTCTATTAGAAATTTAATAGCATGTTGTAATTTGAACAGTTTAGGGATTAAGTTATATAGAATAGTACAATTCAAGAACTTAATTACCAAATTATAACTTTAGGAACCAAATTGTGCCTAGCTGGATAATTGAGGGACCATTTGTCGTATTCAACCTATTTAAAAAAGTTAACAAAGTAAGATAAAATTTTCTCACCCAAGCAAAAAAGCATGATACAAATGGTCACAACTAATCTTGTCTGATAAAAGTTTCTTAAGTTTGTTCTCAGAGAAATTGATGGAATTAAGTATTTAAGGGTAATTTTGTATTTGAACTAATTTATTTTACCATAGAAAAATTTGAAACAAAACCTAAATTCAAAAGTTTATGTAATTTTATCTTTTACTATCACCTTATAAGAATATATTTATATTTGTTACTATTTATTAGTTTTCTTCTTTTTCTCTTTCTTTCTTTCTAGTTTCTAACATCTAATAAAATAAAAGGAAAGAGATTGGAAGACAACCTACAAATGAAATAAAAACGAGAAAAAAATATCACAAAATAAAGTAAAACAAAATAATAAAAAACAAACATTAAAAAAAAAAAAAAGAAGAAAAGAATAGCTATAGGAGGAAGGCTTACTTCGGGCCAGCTCATTAGAGGATAGCAGAGGAGAGCTACAGTACAGGGCGAAGAGAAAAGGAAATGAGAGATTGAGTGTGGGAACGTATAGCATAAGAAAACTAAAAAAAAGGTTATTATTCGAGTCTATAATATGGAGAAAGTCATTACTTAAACTAAAACTACAAGATCCTAACTTATGCTGATGTTTAATTGACCATACGTCGGTATAGAATTCACACAAAAAAAAACACAAGATATTTAGTGATTTTTTTGGACTCTATGCCAACACAATATTGATCATGCATCGACATATATTTTATTTAAAAAAAAAGCCGCGTAAAAGGTATGCAACTTTTTTTTCCTGTGAAAATATAATTCTATACCGACGTGTTTTAAGCGTTGGCATAGGATTTAAAATTTCTTTGAAGAAAAAAAGAGTTTTGTATTAAAAACTTGAGTAAATATAAATGATATCCTTTAGGCTATTCTAGAACTAGACGTTATACCGCGCTTTGCGCGAGTTGTATTAATATTACATATATTAAATCTAATTTATAGTTAGGTTCAATGTATTACGATATTAAAGAATGTATTTATCTCTGTATTTATTTTGATGAGATGAATGTTACATAATTTTTTGTTTGATGAACTAAATTTAATATAAAGTATAATATTATATAAAATATTAAATAATGTATTTAATATTATATTTATTTTGATGAGACGAATGTAGTACAATTATTTGTTCGATGAACTAAATTTAATATAAGGTATCATTAATATTAAACTAAATATAATATTATATAATACATGTATATATTACAACCAATCATAGCATGAAAAAATAATAATAGGACCAATCATATCGTGAAAAAATTAGGAATTTTCTAAAAATTTTAAAAATAGAATGGTGATCAAAGAAGCTATCAGAATTTTTACACTTTCTCTCTCCTTCAGGTTTAAAATTTCTTTGAAGAAAAAAAGAGTTTTGTATTAAAAACTTGAGTAAATATAAATGATATCCTTTAGGCTATTCTAGAACTAGACGTTATACCGTGCTTTGCGCGAGTTGGTATTAATATTACATATATTAAATCTAATTTATAGTTAGGTTCAATGTATTACAATATTAAAGAATGTATTTATCTCTGTATTTATTTTGATGAGATGAATGTTACATAATTTTTTGTTTGATGAACTAAATTTAATATAAAGTATAATATTATATAAAATATTAAATAATGTATTTAATATTATATTTATTTTGATGAGACGAATGTAGTACAATTATTTGTTCGATGAACTAAATTTAATATAAGGTATCATTAATATTAAACTAAATATAATATTATATAATACATGTATATATTACAACTAATCATAGCATGAAAAAATAATAATAGGACCAATCATATCGTGAAAAAATTAGGAATTTTCTAAAAATTTTAAAAATAGAATGGTGATCAAAAAAGCTATCGGAATTTTTACATTTTCTCTCTCCTTCAGGCTTAATATATATATATAGATAGATATTTTGGAGTCTATGCCTTTTCGGGATTAAAACTCAAAAAACAACACATCCTCTCTTCTTAATTTTTGCAAGACTCTCTCTCTCTCTCTCTCTCTCCCATACCTCCTCTTAATGGTTTCTCGCATCGTCTGTCAGGACATTTTCTCTCATCTTCGATTGGCCCCTATCTGTCGTTTTGCCTTGGTAAGTTCCATTTTTTCAAATCTTTTCTTTTTAAATTTTATCCTATATAAATTTAGTAATGATATTTTTTTCCCATAGATATTTATGGTTTTTGGTTTGGTTGATATGGTTTATTTAGAGTTTTTGGTTCGGTTGCATCAGTTGAGGTAACTTCCATGGTTACCCTTTGGGTTGATGGGTTCTCTATCTTTCTTGTCGCTGTTTTGAGTTTGTTTGATTTTGTGGGTTTTTAGTTTGTGACTGATTTTGGTAATGGGTTGTTTGGTTGAATCTCTAGTTCTTTATCTTTGGCTGTTTGCGTCTTTTTTGGGTACAATGGGTCTTTAGTTTTGATATTTGTTGGAGAAATCTGATTGTGTCAGTTCTAATTTGAGTTTCATTGATTATTGTTTCAAATACTCTATCTTACTACTTATGGGGAATGAGTTCCTTATTAATGATGCCACCATAATCTTGAGGTTATTTTTTGAGCTTTAACAGTATACGCTGAATAGTTTTTTTATAGAATGGATTAAGACTAGTAAGAAATATTTGTATATTACTTCCACTAAAAGCCCTAGAAGCGACCGCTAAAAATACTTCATATGTTCTCCTTAAGATTATATTACACTTTCATATATGAAATTGAAGATATATTGTGTTGAACCTAAAATTTAATAATCAAAATCTAAAAGTTTGGTATGATTGATTAGTCATCCTATGTCTAATATGATGAGCCAAATTATTCAGATTATGCCCAACATCTACTTAAGAATTACAAAATCCCTTCATATAATTTTGGGTTGCTTGTACTCAAGGTAAAATAGTAATAAGGAGGTAGACATATTGCATTGAACCTACAGTTTAATAATCAAACTCCAAATGTTTGGCATAGCTTATTGGTCATCCTATATCTAATATGATGAGCCAAAATATTTAGAATTATGTCCGACATCCACTCAAGAATTATAAAATCTCTTCACATAATTTTGTATTGCATATGCTCAAAGTAAAATAGTTATAATGCAGTCACTGAATCCTTTGCATTTTTGCAATAGATCCAAGGGGATATTTGTGGATCAATTATCTCCATATGTGGGTCATTTCGGTATATTATGATTTTGATATATGTCTCAACACATTGGTCCTATATTATCATTTTATCTACTTGTAATTCAACATTAGCTAAACTACTCACTCAAATTATTAGATTACAAGTGTGATTCCCAGATAATCTGATTAAGTACAGTAGACTTAGTAATGCTTTTAGATTTTCATCCCGATCAATAAATAATTATTATATGGCTATTGGGATAAACATAAAGCATCATGTGGCCTACACTCATACATAGAATGATATAGCAGAGTCATTTATTGAACGTCATAAGTTAATCACAAATTTTGAATTCGAAGTTGCCTTTTATTATTTGGGGACATTACATTATGTATGCAACATTCTTTATTCAGATTCAACCATCTATATATTATACGTACTCTCATTACAATTTGTATGTGAGCATGAGCCTCATATTTATTATCTACGAGTTTTTAATTTTGCCATTTGTATGCCAATTTAATTACCTCAAAGTAGAGATGTCAGATAAGTTTTACCGGCCATTTGTTATGAGGGCACAATATAAAAAAATCTGTATCGAGCACAGCATAGTATGGGGTGACTTTGAGACGTGCTAAGTATGACACGAGGCATTGGACCGTATTGGACTTTGGTTTTTAGGTACTATAGGCTAGCACGATACAATATGACCTTCGGTACGAGCACAACACAAGTACGTATAACCCAAAAAGTATAAAAAGTACGACTCTGAATATTTTAAAAAATATTTATTTTTTTTGTTATATTATTTATATCTGCAAATTTTGTATGTCTTTTTGGTTGTTGCTTACTAATAAACCCATTTTTCTTGTCCTTTCTTTTAAAAATAATTTTGCATTAGTGATTTTAATTAAATATTTTCTTTTCAAATAATTATAAGTATATTACATATTTTGATTATCATTTTAAATCAAAATATATTATTTAATTAAATATTTTTAAAAACTCATAAAATATTGACTGTTATAATAATTTAATAGGTCGACCGAAGATGGGTACAAAGATATGCTAGTACGTTTAGCACACTACGTTCGGCACGATAATGGCCTAATACAAGCACGAGCACAACACGAGATGTACCTGTACCTGTGGGTCATGTCGGGTCTAGAGTTTAAAATTTGGGCCAGCACGAGTACGCCACGATATTTTTGTTGGGCTGTGCTAAGTACGACACGAGGCACGAGCGGACTTACCTTTCACGGGTTATGCGGATCAGGCCAGTACGGCATAACCTATTTGACATCTTTACCTCAAAGTATGAATATGGACTTGTAGAGGCGATTGTGTATTTATGTTAATTATAAGTCTTCCTCGATCCTTAAATACTTGTATTTATGTTGATTATAAATATCTATAAATACTTAGAGTCTTTGATGGGTAATTTATTTACCGTACATTTACTACTCATCAATTTGACAAGGCATATTTTACAATATTAGTGGAAGAAAGACACTATAGTGCTAGAAAGACACATGTAGTGCTAAAAAATATCGAGAAATTTCCTAGAAAGAAGACTAATTGAGTAAGTTTAATTTTTGTATAAGTAAGAGTGAACTGAAAGTTTTAATTCCTACTGCTAATGCCTCGATGAGGGTTGTGGTTTCCATTGATAATAAATAATGGTCGAGCACAAAACATGCCAGAAACAGGAACAACCAACTAGAGCTTACGATAAGAATCCACAGAAAAGAGAGAGTAGTGTCACTAAGAAAATCTTCTGAAGAGAAACGTCCTTAAGTAGAAGATTTCAGTCAAAGAACTATAGCTATTATTGAGACACGGACTAAGACAACGAATAATTAGATCCTCTAAATATGGCTTATGGAGTATATGTGATTAATGGGAATTTTGAGATTTCATCAATTTTGTGAATATAATAAGAGAAAGATTTGTCATAAATTCAGTAATCGTCAGCAATGAATTTGCCTCGACAGTTACTCTTGTTGTCTGAAGATAAAATTTGAATCCAAAACTTATGAGTATGACTAAATATCAACATAAATATGGTTGGCCAATATCATGAAAAGAGGCAATATTTCAGCTAAGCTAGCTAGACTCACTATCTAAATACAATGTATTAGTACTTGCAGTGCTAATATCCCACAATGTAAAACTAGTTGTTCATATAAGGTATTTATTTGAAAACGTAATGAGGATGTAAGATATAAAACAAGAATAATTACCTAAGGTTTCTCACAGAGACCAGGCCTTGACTATAAGGAAACTCATTTCTCTTTTATGGATATGATCAAGATCTGTTATCTGATTAATACACTATAACAAATAGGTAATAGGGTGACGACGCCTATGCTGGTGATAAAATATCATCGCTAAATCAACATAAAGCAGCAATAATTAGAAAGTCGCTAGTATAGAATCATGGGGAAGTATCGAATACTATTGAGCATTCAAATTCGCTGCTTCAAGTTAACTGGCATCAGCTTTGAGAAGTGTGGGAAATATCTTATTCACAACAGCAACAATTAGAGTTTTTAATTAAAAAAAACATTAAATTTAAAACGTATTTAGTAATAATAAATACAATTAATATTTTATTTTTTATTAAATACCCTAAAGCAGTGAAAATTTTCGTCGCTTTAAATTTTTTAATTAAAAAAGTTAAATTTAAAACATATTTAGTAATAATAAATATAATTAATATTTTATGTTTTATTGATACCCTAATTGTCACCGTTGTAAAGTTTAAGCGAAAAATTTGGCTCATTTTCTCAAAATTGAAAGGTGTGTCTAGATTATAGCGGCGACTTTTGGACTTATAGTGGTGACAATTGTCACTTTAAAGTTTGGATAAAAAATTTGGCGGTCAAACTAACCATTAGAATCATTTTTCCCAAAATTGAAATGGTGTATCTAGGTTGTAGTGGCGACTTTTATCACCGTTTTGAACCCTGGACCCTTTAACTTAGCCAAAAGGTTCTTCCTTATTTTTCACTCACTCTCTCTCTCTCTCTCTCTCTCTCTCTCACTCTAATCTCTCACCCTCTCTCATTCTCACTCTTTCTCTCTCCTCTTCCCTCTCTCCTTCTCTCTCACCACCTAACCACCATCCATTATGGCGTCTGCCACAACCCACAGCACCAAAGCCACAACCACCACGACCAGCATAGCCATCAACTAGGTTAGTTTTAATTTTAGTTATTCATTTATTTAATTTTAGTTATTTATTTATTTTTGTTTTTTAATTAATTTATTTCTATAATATTTTGGTTTTATATTTGTTTGTTTTTTAGGAAATATTTAGAGAAATTTTTGTTGGATTATTTTGAGGACAACAACTTAGATTGAGGTTAGGATTTTTTGGGGGTTTTAATTATATTTTTGGTGTAAATTGTGAATTATGTGGAATTTTGAAATATGGTGTTATTTAAATTTTTTAGATTTTGTGAAATTTGTGGAAAAATATGTTAATTTTAATGTATGGGTGATTTTTGGTTGTGGGAAATATGGACAATCTGGATTATATTAAAAAAATCAATTATTTTTTAATTATAAAATAATTATTTTAATTAATTTTTTTAAAAAATAAACTTCTAAAAAATTAATTTTTTAATTTTTTTAATTAATTATTTTTAATTAATTTTTTTTAAAAATAAACTTCTAAAGTTGCGACAATGTCATCAGTATAAATGACCTTATACCGGCGACTAATTCAAAAAAGTTGTCACTATAGGTCTACAAAATACCGTTTTTGTCGTAATTTCAACGACAACAAGAGTCGTCGTTATAGGGTTAATAAATACGGTGACATAAATTGCTGTTACTATAGGTACTTATAATGACAGATTTGTCGCCGCTTTAACTTTGTAGCAGTGATTTTTTACTTTTTAACAGCGACATTTGGCACTGCTCTTTTCCGTTTAGTTGTAATAGTATAACAATTAATAAGAGGTTTATGCACTTTTATGGATATCGTATTGATTTAAAATTATACATTAATATTTATGTGAAAGTCTTAGAAGGACTAAAGATATTAGAGATGGGTATGCATCAGACATATAATATATACTTAATTGAATTGTATAGATCCTGGGTAGATCCTGTATAGAGTGAAGCAATCCTTGCACATATGGTAAAAGTGATTGTGTAAAATCTTACATAAGTAAGAATATAGTTGTACTATTTTTCATTACAAATTTTTGCTCTACGAGGTTTTTATTGACTAAAGGTTTTAAGGAGGCAACTTATGAAATAACAGAATTGTGCATGAGTTGTACTCTTTTTTCTTTCGCTAAGGTTTTGTCCTACTGGGTTTTCCTAGTAAGATTTTTAATGAGGCAATTTAACAAATTATAAAAATATTATACCATTTTGTAAGGTTGTACCTGATATAGTTTTAAAGAGGCATATTCTTAAATAATGAACATCCGAAGGGAAGTGCTTTAAATATATGTAGTTATTCGTGAATGATTACATTCCATAATATCTACAATCACTATCTTAATATAATTTGTTTAGTGTATTTATCCTACAAATTAGTATACAAATTAGTGGTGTTGTAACCTATACCTATTAGTCTTCTACTCAATAAGTTACATGGCTATATATATATATAGGATCATTGAGTATGTATTGTTAACGCCCAAAATAATGGAATAATAATAAAATTTTCTATATATCTCTTGTATTTTATTCTTTTACTTTTGTCGTTAGTTTACATTTTGTTTAAGGGTAAACTATAAAAAAAATACTTGATGTTTGGGTGTTCTGTAATTTAAAGTATAAAGTTTGAACTCTACAAAATAATACCATGAGATTAAAAATTTCTAAAAATTAACATCCTGAGTTAAATTTTTAAATAATTTTAACTAATAAAAGCCAATAATATCCTAAAAAATATGGAGCATAATAAGTATTAATCCAGTTTTAATGGAGGATATTATTATTTTTTTGTTACTAAAATTAGTCAAAAAGTCGGTGGTATTAATTCTCAGAATTTCTTAATCTGAGAATATTATTTTGCATAGTACAAACGTCAGAATCTAAATTGCAGAACACCCAAATTTGATGGTATTTTTTTTTTACAGTTCACCTTTTATTTAATTTTTCCGCCCCACAAAGTCAACATTTTCACTCTCATGAATATATAAGTCCACTCATGTTGTGGCCCTTGTAGAATAGGTGATTCTGCACAAGTGAATCCCATATATATGCGAAAGTGTAAACTAAAGGATTCACTTTATCCTTCTAGGATAAAGTCACGTGATTCCTTTATTTAAAGAAATGCAGCCAATAGAAAAATAATTAGATTTATGAAAATTATACTAAATATATATCCAAAAAAAAAAACAAAGAAAGAAATTATTTTTCCCTGTATTACATTCCTCAATCCGCCCCATCTTACGAAAATTCTCATAAACAATCCTAGTATGAGTCCATCAGTAACAACGACTAGTATGAGTTTCACCTGGAGGATAAAAGTGTTATATAACAAATAAGATCATGGGATTAGACTTCACCAAGTGTAGCTTTCTATAACTAGACTACGCCTCCTAGCTAGGGAATATACAACTTCAATCCGAGAATTCCGAACAAATTATATACCGCTATACATGATAAAAGACTTGTGGGAGACGAACCACTCATATGTTGATTTGCTTTACTGAATTTTATTCGTGTTTGCGGATCTGTTGACAAAAACCTCCATCAACATAGGAATTAGTGGTACTTTCGGATAAGTTATAATTGAATATCTCTAGATATATTTCTCAAATCTCTCCCCAATTCGGGTGAATTGTATTTTTTTTTTTTTAGACAGCGGGTGAGTTGTAATTTAATTATGCACTAAATCGTTTCAAACGACAATAAATATTTCTCAAATGTCTCCCCAAGTCGGGTGAATTGTAATTTTTTTTAGTAGGGTGAATTGTAATTTTTTTTTTTCAGACAGCGGGTGAGTTGTAATTTAATTATGCACTAAATCGTTTCAAATGACAATAAATATTTTTCAATCGACGAAAAGAAAAAAAGGAAGAAGTATCGTTTACAATATCGCGCAACCCAAATTTCCGTACAGCTAACTAGTTGTTGGTCGATGGTGACTAGGGACTTTATATTTGCATTGACTAGGGAGAAAGTTAATGTATGTGCGAGCTAGCTAGCTAGTTTACGTGGCAGGGCCATACATGTCGGCCAATGATATCCCGTAAAGATGTGCATGCAATATTTAATTAAAGCCCAGATAACCAGATTTGAGTGATTCAACGTCAAATATCATTTCCAATTCATAAATCAACTTTTACAAAAATTTAACTCTCAGTACTAAATATTATTGATGATAAGTATTACAACGAAAATATTTATTAACAAGTCGACTTCTTCTTGTTAAGGATATATATACACACACATATATACATACATAATTACCTTGTAAAATAAGCTAGCATACTTTATTTTGCACGTAAATATTTAAATATTCCAAACTACTGCATGCTATTGTACATAGATTCCAATGTGTTGTTAATTGGATCATTATGGATATAATAATATTCATTGCAAAGGCTTTTTCTTTTGAAGGGAAAAAAAAAAAAAGAAGAAAGAAGCAATCTAAACGCATAAAATTAATCTAGCTCATTAAACCTGAAAATATTTTGCTTTAGATCTTACTTTAGCTTAAGGAAAATAATACTCATTAACAATTGACAATTAAGGAACTGTTTCAGAAGGAAAAAAAAGGGGGGGGGGGGGGGAGGAAGAAGGGGAAAGAAATACTCATCAGTTAACAAATGAACAATGCAAGCGAACAAAACTTGATGTAAATAATAGTACAAGTAGCCTAGCTACTAGCTAGTCTAAGTACTATAATATTCATCCCCCGGAGGTGTCAACCATTAATTATAAAAAAAGAAAAAAGATCTATTAGTAAAGCTTTTTAATATTAGTTTTAGATTAGGACTATACAATTGAACAAATAAAAGAACAGTTCATCTTTGCCATATATATATATATATACACGTATACGTACTTATATAAGATAAGACTTAACCTTTAAGCTCCAATGGGTTTATAGGGCACACATTACATTCTCTGATTCTCTTTCGACATGTGTATTGTCTTTTTTTTTTTTTTTTTTTTCCGTTGATCGATATGGTCTGCAACTTGTATTGATTCAATTCCTTTTGTGCCTGCCTGTAATCAGTTAAACCAATAGTTTTTTTTTTTTCCCAAAATAAATCAATTATAAATGAGCCGATTATCACATATAAATCAATTATATTTGTCGCTATTTCAACAAGTAAAGATGTAATAGCTAGAGAGATCGAAATTTATACGAGGAAAAACAAAAGAAAAAAAAAAAAAAAGAGAGTAACTATAGCGCAGTTTAATTAGAGCTGAGAGAGAGCATTACGTACGAAGAAGGGATATTAGTTAGGATTGTTCAGTATACATATAATCCAAAAATGAATATATATAAGAAACGACAGTCGCCGATCAATATACATACATAACAAAATATAAATTACTATTATTTATAGGATAATATTAACCTTGCCAAGGTGGTTGGTGATGATCATGTTTCGGATGATCTGATCCGTACGCTGAGGAGTTTATATGATCAAGTCCAACTATGTTAAAAATATCTCTATGCGGGAATGTCCTTAGCCCCAAGAAGTCTCTCGTCAATCCATCATTGCCGCCGCCATGGCCACCACCAACCCCCATTCCAACGCCACTACTACACCCCGACGGCGTCGCCGCATTGATCCCAGCAGCAGGCGGCGGCGGCGGCATCGGGGGAGCTACAGCAGCAGAAAGAGAACTCATCATTTCTTCGTAATCGTTCCCAAACCGAAACTGATCATGATCATGATCATGTTCATGAGCTATATTCTCACACGACAATCCCAGGCCAGAAACGACACCGCTGGCCGTCCCCATATTGTTATTGTTATTACTCTCAGACGCCAAGTAGTGGTGCGCTTGGTGGGCCTGCTGGGCCTTGAGAAATGAAGCGGCCCGGTTGCTCATGGTGGACCCCATTTGAGCCGCCTTTTGTAGTAACGCAGTAGCGGACGCAAAAGGTGATGCTGCTGCTTGTGGTGGTGGTGGTGGTGGTGGTGGTTGGGCTTGGATGTTGAGAAGTGTAGAAGTAGGGTTATTAGGAGAAGAGAACTGCATTAACGGTTGGGGCGGCTGCAGCGACGGCGGTGGTGGCGGTTGCGGCGGAGGACAAGCCAACCACGGTGGGATTAGGTCTTGGACTACTTCTCTCTTGATGGCGGCGCCGCCGCCATGAAGGTGGTGTTCGATGTGTTGAGGTAGGACAAGTTGTTGTGATGATGAGGAAGATAGATGATGATGATGATGCTGATGCTGATGCTGAAGTGGGTTCATAATAGCTGTCATGGCTCTGGCAGTGGTAGTACTAGTACTACTACTCTCTTGTGCTAAAGCGTCACAGAAGGCTCTGTGAGTTATAAAACTGTCCCTCCTGTTCCAAAACAAACCACAAACAAACAAAAAGTGCAAAACAAAAAAGCCCCATATTAACAGAATGCAATCCCATATTGTATATGTAGTGGTGTGAGATCACATGTCATGCAATAACTTTTTCTATTTTTCTTTCATAGGACACCATAAGAGACATATATAACAGATGTATCCCTTAAAGCCGCCCCTATTATACGACAAGCACTTTGAGGCTTAAGCTCATCATGTCAATATATATAAGTACTCGGGAGAAATATACTATGCTTTCTCCAGCTAATAATATACACATGAATTTATTAATATATATATTCTCTCTCTTTACTATATTTATATACATCATCAATTGGTCATATACATATATATATATATATCTCTCCATATTTACTGATTGTTAATTGATTTTATTCTTCAAATTATATGTATTGATTCTTTTTTTTTTTTTTTTTTTCCCTCTTACCGGGAGAAAAGGGTACCACAGTCGCATCTATACTCTCTAGTGCCACAGATCTTGGAGTGAGCTTTCCAATCGGATTGAACTGCGTAACGCTTAGAGCACTTGTCGCACTTCCACTTCTTCTCGCCGTGCTTTCTGAAGAAGTGCTTCTTAATACCAGTGAGATCTCCAAGTGCCCTTGATGGGTCATGGTGAACGCACGAGGCCTCTGGACAAACATAAACCTTCTTCCTAATCACCTCCTTGTTTGATCTTTGCTTTAGCTTCCATGGCAGATTATGTCCTCTTCTGTGGAGCTGAAGGTTCTGGTCTCTCTGAAACCCTTTGTTACAGATCTCGCATATGAATCTATTGGTCGCTAGAAGAGTTTTCGGAGATAAGGCTATTACTTCAGCATCTGGGTCTGATTCAAAATCCCAAAACACAATATGATAGTATATAAATATGAATTCTCAATTATGTATGAGAACAATTTGGTAATTGATAAATTTTATAAATATTGTTACGTGACAAAAATTAAAAATTAAAAAAACAAAAAGAAAAGAAGAAAATTGAGACCTGGGTTTCCTGGAAGGCTTCGTTTCTTTTTGTTTGGTGGTGGTGGTAATTGATTTGTTGAAGCAGAGGAGTTTTGAGGGTACAGGTTGCCTACAGATTGGTCATTTCTTGTACTTGAAGAAGCACTTATTTCACCAGACGCAAAAGTCAAATTGGACATGTTATCATCCACCATCAAACCCTTCATCATTTTTTCTTATTTTTTCTTATAATATATCTATCTTATTCTCTTTCTTGTAGATGAACCGTTAGAAATCAGATCAGAAGCAGTACAGATAATACAGAAACTATGAGATTCATTTATGAGCTAAGAGATCCAAGTTGCTAGCTAGTACTATATATGTGTAGACATATAGAATCTTGTCACACAGCATGTTGAAATCTGAGTGCTGCAAACCCTAAAAAGCTTGAAACAGTTCCTAATGATTGTTAACGGAAAGCTGATTTAGCTTTCTGATGATCACATGTGTGTGGACATATGCCATCGAAATCTTAACTTCCATATTCTTTGAGCTTGATTCCAAGTACTTGTCTTCTCGGCGATTTTGTTTGCATCACTCTCAACGCGCGCTAGCTATAAATATAAAACCTTCATAAACAAAGAGAGAAAAAAACATAGAGAAAAAGTTAGAAGAAGGAAGAGTATAAAATTGACCCCCCCCGAAAAAAAAAAAAAAGAAGACAAAAATAATAAGATTAAAGAACTTCAAACTGGATTACCAAACAAACCTCTTGTATTGTAGCCATTATCTAACAACAACAACCACCTTATCTTAGCTGGTAGCAGACCATGAAAATTCAAGAGAAAAAATCACTTAAAAACCAATATTTTCAGTTTCTTTAAAATGAAAAAAAGACTAGCTAGTAGGAGATAGAGAGAGTAAGAGAGAGAGAGAGAGAGAGAGAGATGTGGATGAGGAGGGATTTCTTTGGAGCTCTCCATCCATCCTACACCACAGCCTAAGCCAACAAGCTTGTTCTGACGTTCACTTTCTGTCTTTTCCTTTGTTTTCTTTCCACACCCGAAAATATATTATATATATATTTTAATTTTCTCCTTTAGTAATAGTACTCCTATTATTATTAACTTAACTTTAATCAAATAATTTATATGTACAGTTTCGTTATTTAGTTATTTACATATATGTACAACACCACCTTTCCCATGCCATCAGAAGTAGAAATAAAGCAACCCCGGCCTAGTAATTAAAAAGCAAGATTTCACACGCATCGATAGAAGAGATGGCTGAGATACGATATGTTCCGGGGAATGATATATATATATATAATTATAAGAAGTTGATTCTGGCCTTTTAACATTATGGGGTGAAAAAGAAATTATAATAAAAGCAATAACCTTTTTCCTCTGTCCACTTATAACATGAGTTGCATGATTGGATCATTGATCAGTGATTAAAACTCCTGCAGACATATATGCTTTATTATGAAAATAGCGCTTTTACTTATTTGATTCCTTTTCTATATAATATGGTTCTCTCTTTCCATATGTATATATATCATGTCATGTATACAATTAATTTTTTATGTCAATTTATAATTAATTAGCATCCTAATTTCTTTTTTATTAATTAACTAGCTAGAGCTTTGCTTTTATAATATATTTATCTAGGTAGATATATATGTATGTGTCCTGGCAATAGCATCGTCTTGGTTTTTTTTTTTTTCGAAAAGGCATCGTCTTGGTTTCTGAAATCAAAAAGCAACAAGAAAATAGGTCGGTCCCCAATGCTGCCCAACCCATCATCACTTATTTCATCACTTGTTTTATTTGTGTATCATGTGAGAGAGAGAAAGTCGAAGCTAAGCTATGAACGACATGCGAAACTGGTCATGCATGACCTGGCGACGAGATTAAAAGGAGGGGATTGGCTGAAATGAACAATACGACAAGGAAAACAAAAATGGAAAAAAAAATCTATTTATATGAAAAACAGAAAGTACCAATTATTTCTATAGTCAAATAATTTACTTAATTCTAGTATTATGGTTATTGAAGTTATATATAAGGAGATTAAGGCGTTATGAATATCAACCCCCCCAAACCTCCCCCAAAAGAAAAAAAAAAAAAACATTTGGGTCAATAACTGTTATAATTGGTGGAAGGCCATGGATATGTATAACAGCACTTAAAGCCCCTAATGCCCATTGTATATAAGCATGTGTGACATATTTATGGGGCTGTTAGATTAATTCGATATTTATTTATATGAACATACTTTTGTTAGTATATATACTGTAGTATTATTAAAAAAGGTATAGTCTAATATGGATCGTTTCACTTTTAGGGTTTTGTAGCTTGCTTCAAATATACTTATATATACATATACTCTATATTGTTTGAATTAATGAACAGATTATGTCATTTTGTAAGCTTCTCTGAAGTATGCATCACACAACGTATGTTAGTTTTAATAACTCAGCCATGCCTGAAATTAGAAAGTTAGTACTGCTGGGCAACATTTTGGAGGATGACCATTAGTTTTCTTGTTAGAAAGCTCTAAAATATGATAGGAAAAGAAGATAGAGAGGATTGGTGACCCTTACATCTATCCCACACTTTCTTCAGGTAACAAATGATTAATATGTAGCACATTTTCAAGTTGCATATATAGTTCAAACTAAAGTAATTTGTTCACGTTCTCAATAGTTTTGTCTCTCTTAGAGTACTCTACCAAAGCGATAAAAATTCATTTCTTTTAATTTTTTTGGACACGATATGAATTATTATTGTTTATTAATTGCTTTCATTTGTCATTTTCAGCTTTGCGACGTGGGTCTTATAATTTGTTTTTTCCCTTTTGTTTTTGTTTCTTCGAAAAAGTTGCTGCCAGCTCCTTATGCTCTCATTGTATTCACTTTATTACCCTAGCAGATTATATGCGTGCCGCGATTTGAACACACCATTTGGTTCACAGGAATAGAATGCGAAGGCCATAAATTAAAGATAGAATACGAATTACTTAAAAGATATAAAGAATAATGATCGGATTATTTTATTTTTGCGCAAAAATAAAGAGTTTCTTGTGTAATTTGGATATATTTAATTATTCACAATTAATTTGAGTTCAAATTATGGCTTTTATCATAGTGTATTCACATACAGCTCCCTCTCATAGGCATTAGCTAATATGTGCTACTCCTTACCAAGTTAAAACCAGGACATTTTCCTAAATAGTAGTTTTTAAGGGAGGTATTTGTGATACTATGACTTAAATTTTTTTCACAATCTTAGTAGTTTTATCCCAATAACAACAAATGATTAAAACTCAAACGCTATGAAAACGTGGGTAACATAAGGGCAAATAGGAAATTTCACAAATAAAAACTATAACATTATTATAACTCAAAAATAGTCTAAAGAAAAAACTCAAGTGGCAAAACCGACTTCCTAACTCTTGTGCAAGCACCAACTTTCTGCGCCTTGTACTTCGTGCCAAAAATGAACGTCATCACTGTCGATGTTGAGGTTGAAATGAAAGTTGCAAAGAGTACAGCACGGTGGTCTAACAATGTGAGCTAAGTTGGTGTCCAAGACAGTCGTCCAAGGCAGGCGGCAAAATAAAGAGAGAAGAGAATAATATTGGCAAGATTAGAGTTTTTCAGAGTACGAACGACGGCTTACCCATTTTGTGAAAAAACTATATATGCTTATACATAGAGGAGTAGCATACGTCCCTCTTGATGTAGAAGTGGTCGACACCTATTCTTGCATATTGCTGCCACTTGTGGATGCCTTAGACAATAATTCAGAAATAATTACTGCACATATGGTTTCAACATTACTGACATTGGTTATTTGTGCTATGCTTGGGATATCTAGGACCTTGTACATCATCACTCTGCTCGAGAAAGTTTAGAGACGCTGAGTAGATAGTAATTGTTCTCTTGTAATTGAACTTAGCTTGCCAAAGTTGTTTCTGTTTGCTTTCTTATAATTGGGGTCAGCTTGAAAACAAACGGAGGTGCCGAGACAACCGTGATTACTTTCTTGTGAATGGATTTTGGCTCGGGTATATCTGGAGGTATTAAATTATGACAATTCTTTTATTCGTACTTTATCTTTGAAAGATATATATATATCCTCTTTCTTTTTTTTTTTTTCCTTTTTTTTTTTTTGAAACCAAATATATCCTCTTTCTTGGTTATAGTAAAAGTGCAAAGATTATGTACGAGTCAAAATGAGCTCTTGTCAGGTCTTGAATCATTTGTGATGCTAAACTCGCTCTGGTCAAGTTGGTAATTGATCCTCCTAATCCGACCATTGTTTTATATCCTAGTTGGGAAATTTGTCGTTCTGACCACTAATTTTGTTATTAAAAATCATTCTAATAGGTAACAAAAAGGCAAAAAGGAAATTTCACAAATAAAAACTACTAAGATACTTTTTTTTTGGACAAAACAAATCTACTTGTAAAAAATTGTGAACTTTACAATAACATCCTAAATTGGAAGATAAAATTTCTCCAATAAATAAAGTAATTCCTAAATCCTATGATTATTTTCGTTAAGCCAAGTACCACCAGCTGGTTGACCACGATGTTAGAAAAATAGTGAACAAAAAAAAAAAGAAAAATACTCAATGCATTCAACATTAGTTAATCACTTCAATGCATCTAACTTCAGAAACTGGAGATTTAGGTCTAAAATCCCTAACCAATAGGAGAACCCCAACCGTAAGTCTTACCATGTGTTAATATATCACATAGCTATTATGAATATAGTACTTCTATTGTGAATAATAGTGCTAAACATCCACCATTGTAATATATATATATGCTATTCAATAGAACACATTTGTTAGTTTTGTATAACAGGCTTCCGAAGGGAAGAGCTCCTTTGGCCATCTTTTTTCTTTTTATATTCACTCCACATACTGAACATCTTAGAAATCAGTATAAATAAAATTTTTGTAACAACAGAGATAAAATCTATCTAGCATATTCAATACTATATGTACTTTTTTTTCGAGATAATATATGTTATTATTAAATAAGAGCATCTTTTACAGTGACAGACTCAATTAGATTCGATTAGATGAGGGAATACTTCTAACTAGATTAGTTCATCTTCTACTCCTAGGGTAAACCTAGCTAAAGCGTACAGTTTCATGATATTACAAACACATGGTTATCCCGAATACTTAGAAAGAAAGAGAATAGACTAAAAATATTCAGGGTAAATAGCAAAAATAGCCCCAAAACTATCCAACTTGGGGCAATTTAGTCCTCAAAGTTCTAATTTTGGCAATTGAGCCCTCTAAATTTTTCGATTTATAGTAATTTTGTCCCTGTATTATCCAAATTGTAACCTGATATTAAATTTTTAATAGAAAATATACGTAAGGAGCATATGACAGTATCTGAAAGTGTATTTGAAATATAATGTGAGACTTTTAAGCATAAAATAAAACAATCAGGGAAAATTTTTCTCCAAATTTGTAGCTTTAAGGACATTAAAAAAAAATGCAAAAAATAACTATTTCTTCCCTCTAAATCTTTTTGTTCAGTTTGTTTTCTCTCAAATACCTTTTTAGACTCTACCACGTGCTCTTCACATGTGTTTTCTATTAGAAATTTAATAGTAAGATACAATTTAGATAATTCATGAACCAAATTGCTTCATCGAAAAGTTCAAACGCTTAATTCGGGGACTAAATTATCTCAAATTGGATAGTTCATGGGCCATTTTTTACCATAAACCCATACATATAATAGTAGCTCCCCAAACTTTTAATGGCACATCATACTATTGTTCAAATATTGAATCACGACCAATACTTTTGACTCTACAGACTAGAGATTAAGGCTAAAATCCTTAACCCATAGGAGAGACACCCGTATGGCTTTGGCTTTAGCATTATTTAATTATAGAAGTCTATCAAGTTTCTTAGCTAAATCACTTAACTTTTTGCTTTTCGAAATATAGCACCAACTCTAACTGTGCATGTTTGCTCATTTAGGCTGCATCCACATTCATTTTATAATACCCATTTGAAGAGGGGTAACTAATGAGTTTGCCTCCTTAGCAGTGTTTGTGTACTAATAATAGTCTTCATATTTGCTTTTGTTTTTCTAAAATTCCCCAAATAGAATCACTTTTAGTAGCAAATTTAGGTGGTTTCATTTTCGAGCAATGTATACTCTTATTTCTTTGAGTAGCAACTTTAGGTGGTTTCATTTTATAATACCCATACGAAGAGGGGTGACTAATGAGTTTGCCTCTTTAGCAATATTTATGTGCTAGTAATAGTCTTCATATTTGCCTTTATTTTTCTAAAATTCCACAAATAGCATCACTTTAATTTAAGTATACTCTTATTTCTTTGAGTAGCAACTTTAGGTGGTTTCATTTTATAATACCCATACGAAGAGGGGTGACTAATGAGTTTGCCTCTTTAGCAATATTTATGTGCTAGTAATAGTCTTCATATTTGCCTTTATTTTTCTAAAATTCCACAAATAGCATCACTTTAATTTAAGTAGCAACTTTAGGTAGTTTCATTTTCGAGCAATATATACTCTTATTTCATTCATTCCAAATTATAATAAATAATAAATAAATCAAAATCTTCCATACTCATAATATAATAGTTTAACTAAGTGATATCTATGAGAATATGACTGAGTAATATCAATTATCGATATTGAAAATAAGTTGGTGAACTTAACTTAAATTTAGATGCTCTTCAAATTGGCTTAGCATATCTATAGCTGATCAAGGCAAGAAGTAATAGTCTCCCCAGGACAATCGTAAGAAATACAACATACAAATTGGAGCACTTTCCTATATATGATGGATATAATCTCATCGACTCCCATAAAGCTTCATGATAAACTCGCCAAATACAAATCATAACTTTATTAGGAAGATCAATCCTTAAAACATTCTCTACTATCTATCTATTTCCTCTGAATTCGAGGATGAGCCTCTTGTAGAAAATAATTAACATACAATATATAAGGTTACAAACATTTATAATAAACTTTTCAATAAATAACGTTACCAATAGTATGTTCCAACCGGAATTTCAGTTGCACTTTTAGAAACGCCGAGGCCTGTGTACGACACAGTGTCCTTAAAACTAATTCGTTCCCTCCGGTAGAATGCTTGAGAACTTCTCGAGCGTCAGTTTCCCAGGATACAACGACTAGAGTAGCAAGTGAAGCACCAACACTTCCACTCTACAAACTGGATTGTTATATAAACTCTAACACTCTAAAAGATGTAGCTACGAAATTTCCTAGACACTCTGAAAACTGTAGCTATAAAAACTCAAGAACTTGAAGAACAATTGAACTAGAGGCCTTAGAGAAAATAATGGAGAGAATCTGATAAGAGGCTTTGATTTTCGTTTTTTTTGGTGTGTTCAAAGAGAAGGAGGAGGTCAGCTTATATAGCTGGTGAAAACATTGGTTACAAAAACCAACATGAATGCTCCATTATGCTCATAATGTGGCTGTTACTCACCACATGTAAATGGCTGAACGTTTTTCTATTTAAATGTAAATGGCAGTTTTTGAACCAAGTATTGCTTCAGCTTCAAATGTCCTTCTAGAAGCAGCAAAATAAAAAAAAAATAGAGAAAAATAAACCTGGCCGCAGCAAAAGGTTGGCTGTACAAGAGTCCAAGATTTTGGGCCGACATTCGTGTCCGCAGGTGCGGGCACACACGAGCCCATGCAAATTCAGGCCCAAGCCCGAAGATTTGCACCCCCCCCTGCGCGCGCCTGAGAGAGCATCTTGGCTTACACATAGTTACACCTATGAAAAGTGCAACTCTATATAAAGCACAAGTTTGAAAGCTTCCCAACCAATGTGGGACAAGCTTTCCAATACTTCTTCCTCTATTTTTCCATTACCAACAAGCATACTTTGAGCATTAATTTCTCATTCACCCAAGCTCCAATTTGGACACATGATATATCAATTTAATCTACTCATAGAGTAGAATAAAATTATGCCAAGACCTTACACTTTTACAAAGTGGGTCCCACTCTAATTTATGCTCCAAATTGGCTAATGAAAATGGAATTACAACTTTAATTTGGGCTTATTACACATGAGCTCTCAAGCCCACTTAAGCCCAAAATTTCCATTTCAAATAAATGGCCCATTTTCTAACAATCCCCCATATGAATGAAAATTACTTAAGGAGACTCTACAGACTCTAGATTTATAGAGTTCAACAATCGAAACCTGTATAGGATAGGTAGGTGTAACTCTTTGAACCTTCCCTCGTGAGAGTATATTTACTTTACTAACTGATCAGTAGACACGAT
>JXTC01000041.1:1100879-1158645 GCA_002914845.1 Trema orientale | reverse complement strand
CTCCTAGACAGAATTTCAAAGAAATTCCCAGGAAAGACGTGGAGGGGTCACAGTTGCTTCCTCTTCAAACCCGGTCTCCTTAGACAGAACACAAAATCTCCTCCACAAATATTCCACACCAAGAATGATAATAATAGCAAAGCAACAGAACAATATATATATTCAAACAGCTAGAATTATATATATTGCAAACAAGAACATCAAGAATTTAATAAAATAAATTCTAATATGCAACCTAGCATAAAGAATTTAATAAATTCTAACATGCAACCTAGCATAAAGAATTTAATAAAATAAATTCTAACATGCAACCTAGCATAGAGAATTTAATAAAATAAATTCTAACATGCAACCTAGCATAGAGAATTTAATAAAATAAATTCTAACATGCAACCTAATATAAACCTTATATAAAGCTATAATCAGTTTTAAGATTGTAGAAAATAATTAACATACAATATATAAGGTTACAAACATTTATAATAAACTTTTCAATAAATAACGTTACCAATAGTATGTTCCAACCGGAATTTCAGTTGCACTTTTAGAAACGCCGAGGCCAGTGTATGACACAGTGTCCTTAAAACTGATTCGCTCCCTCCGGTAGAATGCTTGAGAACTTCTCGAGCGTCAGTTTCCCAGGATACAACGACTAGAGTAGCAAGTGAAGCACCAACACTTCCACTCTACAAACTGGATTGTTATATGAACTCTAACACTCTAAAAGATGTAGCTACGAAATTTCCTAGACACTCTGAAAACTGTAGCTATAAAAACTCAAGAACTTGAAGAACAATTGAACTAGAGGCCTTAGAGAAAATAATGGAGAGAATCTGATAGGAGGCTTTGATTTTCGTTTTTGGTGTGTAGAATGAGAAGGAGGAGGTCAGCTTATATAGCTGGTGAAAACATTGGTTACAAAAATCAACATGAATGCTCCATTATGCTCATAATGTGGCTGTTACTCACCACATGTAAATGGCTGAACGTTTTTCCATTTAAATGTAAATGGTAGTTTCTGAACCAAGTATTGCTTCAGCTTCAAATGTCCTTCTAGAAGCAGCAAAATAAAAAAAAAATAGAGAAAAATAAACCTGGCCGCAGCAAAAGGTTGGCTGTACAAGAGTCCAAGATTTCGGGCCGACATTCGTGTCCGCAGGTGCGGGCACACACGAGCCCATGCAAATTCAGGCCCAAGCCTGAAGATTTGCACCCCCCACACGAGCCCATGCAAATTCAGGCCCAAGCCTGAAGATTTGCACCCCCCCCTGCGCGCGCCTGAGAGAGCATCTTGGCTTACACATAGTTACACCTATGAAAAGTGCAACTCTATATAAAGCACAAGTTTGAAAGCTTCCCAACCAATGTGGGACAAGCTTTCCAATACTTCTTCCTCTATTTTTTCATTACCAACAAGCATACTTTGAGCATTAATTTTTCATTCACCCAAGCTCCAATTTGGACACATGATATATCAATTTAATCTACTCATAGAGTAGAATAAAATTATGCCAAGACCTTACACTTTTACAAAGTGGGTCCCACTCTAATTTATGCTCTAAATTGGCTAATGAAAATGGAATTACAACTTTAATTTGGGCTTATTACACATATGAGCTCTCAAGCCCACTTAAGCCCAAAATTTTCATTTCAAATAAATGGCCCATTTTCTAACACCTCTCTCCAATCTAGCATCTGTCAACCAATAACATGAATTGATGGAATATAATCCCGAAGTAGTAGTATGCCATATCAAGCTATCCATTCGCGGAATAATACTTAATGGAAGAGCAAGTACCTTTAAAGCAAAATTTACTAAAGGTTTTCATAACCCATGTAACAAAACATTATACTGAATATAATTATTAGAAATAACCACCTAAACTCCAATTCAGGTCATTATAAAAGCAAAGGATATTATCATTTTTAAAACCCCAATTAAGTTTATTATAGTATTTTAGTTATTATTAACATTAACCCTTAAATTTGAAATCTGTTACAAATTTATACCATGACACCAATTTAGAATAATTAATTTACCAAGATGCCGTTTAAAAAATTAAAAATAAATTGTATAAAAACTGATCTGAGAATAAATTTATTAAATCATCGTGGTAAATTAACTGCTATAAATTAGTGTTAAGATATAAATTTGTAACAGATTTTAAATCTACAGGTGTTGATAATAACCAGAAACAAGGTATAAATTAAACAAAGTGTCAAAATATAAGGTATAAAAGTGATACTATCCCTAAAAATAATTAAGTGAAGATATAAGAAGATACATATTTTATATATATAGAGCTAGTAAAATAGGTATCTTTTATATTTACTATCAGTAGGTACATCAATTTTAACCGTTAGATTGAAATCTAACGGATATAATTAATTATATTGGAACAAGTTCCAATGTGAATTAAATAATAACATTTATATTTGTAATCATTAGAATGAATTCTAACAGCTAAAATTGATGTACCTACTGATACTGAATAAAAAAAAATATCTATTGTATTGTTTTCCATATATATATATATATATATATAACTGCCGATAAAGTTATAAATAAAAATAGCCTAAACAAAACAACTCAAGCACAAACTGACGATCCTTAAAGAAATTTCAGAGATATTTTCATAAATAACACCATTTTTGAATTGTGGTACTTATGATTTAGTAGTTGATTTAAACTTTTTAGAATATTAGTAATTTTTTTACCAAAAATAACTTTTATTTTCTATTTTTTTATGGTTGTTGTTGTTTGTTTTTTTTTTTTTTTTTAAACGAAAGATGAAGATTATCTCAAAACTTTACTTGAGAAAATCCTGCTACTCTTTTCATTTAAAAAAAAAAAAAAAAGAAGAAGAAACAAAAGTGTATAAAGAAAGCCTTTAGTTAATATGAAGATAAAGGAAACAAAAGAACAAAAGAGAAATTTCACAAACGAACACTACTAACAAATGGTAATTGCCAAAACCAAAAACTCAAGCACCAAAAGTGACTTCTTACCTAATTTCCTCGTCAAAATCCGTAAACTAATCTATTGGGGTCAAGCAATACGAAGCCCAAAAATAAGCCCAAATAAAAGAAACCTAAATGGGCCTGGATCTTGAAGTCAATTCAAATATTACTTAGTACCCGTTTTTGACCCTCATATTTCAAAAATACTGGTTTTTTCTTTCCAAAATACCTATCTTTTAGGTTTATATTTCATATATAAAATATGTATAGTATATATTTACAATATAAATTTTTACTTATAGTTTATATTTGCAGTGTGAATTTTTATTTGTGATATATGTTTTGAGATATATACCAATTTTTAGATATATTTTTATTTTTGAAATTCGTGTGGTATAGATTCCTCGAAAAAGATATAGAACGGGCATTTAAAAATAAAAATAGAAAACGAATATTTATGAAAGTGTGCTTAAGAAAACAGATACTTATGAACTTTTTCAAGAATATTGAGGAAATTTGATTTTTTATGGTAATTTTTAAAAAAATTGAAAAATCCCGGAATTTGAAATTGTTCTAAAAAAATCCCTGATTTAATTTTAAAAATACTATTTTTAAAAGTATTTAGAAAAATACTACTTTTTATTAATTGATGAGATACTTAAGGTAGCTAATTGAGTTATCTGTGGTAACTTGATCAGTTACTTTAAGTGACTGGATTCGTTACAGTAATCTAATTTGTTAACTCAATTACTAATAGCAATTTTGAAGAAAAATAGTATTTTTCTAAATATTTTTTTGAAGGATTATTTTCTAATAAAGCTTTATTTTTCAAAAAATCAGACTTTGGCCTGTAATTTTGTAAGAAGCCCAAGAATTTTCGGGTCATGTCAAATGAGTTCACAAAAATCAGTTTGTTTTCTAATTATATGTATAGACGCAATTGCCAATTGCCAATTGCCAATTGCCATCCTCTATTAGAAGTCAATATATTTATATTGACGATTAAGACCCTTTTAGTGCTTCTCTGTTTCTTTTTCTCAAGAAACCCTTTCGTACTTATCTAAACAAAATTAAGACACATATTTATATTCATAATTCCAATTAAGTAGCTAAATTCATTTAACAGTACCATTTAAATATACCAACATGGAACCTTTTGATTATTTTCTGAGAGTAATTTTTTAATGCAAGTTGTGTACAAAATATGCAGTTTATTCTGCTCCAAAAGATCCAAAGCCGCATAAAAAAATTTGACTGGAATAGTATAAATGAACAGAGTCTGGTTCCAATCCAACTTGGTTCAATTTTGCAGTAGCTACATCAAAAGCTTATAGAACGTAGTTACATAGATATGTCTGTGATTTGGGTTACTGGATTAATCGTTCTAATTCTGATCAGCCATGGAATTGAAGCCTCTAATCATAGACAAGAAAATCTCGGGTGCCTTTCCGAAGAGCAGCCTTATAGGACTGGCTATCATTTTCAGCCCCCTAAGAACTGGATGAACGGTTTGTTGTTCTTCTTCATTCTATTTTATTCTCAGTTTTCAAACTCTCATTTTTCTTCTTCTCTTATTGACCTTTTTCTTTTCCCCTCTCTCTTTTCATGTCGTTTGACTAATGGCCTGGTCATGATCAATATCTTGATCAGATCCTAATGGTATGTTTTCTCAAACTTATATGTGCCTATAGGCTATAGATTAAAACATAGCTGCCTGTATTAGATAATGTTTCATATTGTACCACAACGCACATGAAAATGTACATTTTCAAATATTATATGACTAATCTAAGAAGAACCCATCTCAAATTTTTTCTGGGAAAGTTAACTTTCATGTTTAAAAGTCTATAAAACCTTCATTAATTCAGGACCAATGTACTACAAGGGAGTATACCATCTCTTCTATCAATACAATCCGTACGGTCCATTATGGGGTAACATAACATGGGCACATTCAATCTCACACGATCTCATCAACTGGGTTCATCTCGATATAGCCATGAACCCCACAGATCCAGATTTCGACATCAATGGCTGCTGGTCCGGGTCCATCACCTTCCTTCCGGGTCACATACCCGCCATTTTATACACCGGAGTCGACTCTCAAAATCGTCAAGTCCAAAACTTGGCCTTACCCAGAAACCTCTCTGACCCTTTTCTCATAGAATGGACCAAGTCTCCCCACAACCCTTTGATGACTCCGGTCAACGGCATTGACCCAACTTTGTTCCGAGACCCGACAACGGCTTGGCGGGGCCCCGACGGTATTTGGCAGGTCATAGTCGGAGCCAAGATTGATGGAAACGGGTTAGCGATTCTGTACAAAAGCAGAGACTTTGTGAACTGGACTCGGTCCGAGACTCCACTCCACTCGTCTAAGAAAGATATAATGTGGGAGTGCCCTGATTTCTTCCCAGTGGGAATCAACGGCTCAGATGGTGACAACAGTTATTGGGTTCAAGATCAGTATGAGAAGAAGCATGTTCTTAAAGTGAGCATGTTTAGGATCAGTCGTGATTACTATATACTAGGAAAATATTCGCCTGAAACAGAGAAATTTGAGGTTGAGACCGACTTTTTCGAAGAGGGTTCGGATCTTAGATTGGATTATGGCAAGTTTTATGCTTCGAAATCGTTTTACGATGCTGAGAAGCGGAGGAGGGTGGTCTGGGGTTGGGTGAATGAGTCGGACAGTGATTCTGATGCTGAGAGGAAAGGCTGGTCTGGCCTTCAGGTAATAATTTAATGGAAAATTAGCTGACTATTATTCATTTATATATTTTATTATAGAGAGTGGAGACACTCATTTAAAATAGTTTTTTCTTTTTCTTTTTTAAGTTAAAAAAGAAAAAAACCCAAAATAACACACATAATTTACATGCATACAATATTTTAAATGGTTAGTCTCAATTTGAGATAAGATATGGTTGAAAATTATGTTTGGTGTAAAAAATGAGTCTTTAGTCACACTATTAGGTAACTTCAGTAGTCACGGTGATTAGGTAGTCGCCAATCAACTTAGTCTCCCATACGATGAGCTGTCAGGTGTCGGGATTGAGTAGTTGCTACCATTTCAATTTCGTGGTGGGTGCCAGAATCCAATGATTCGATGCTCGGACTTTGTTAGACAATATTTTTCAGTTTATTTTTACAAGTGAAATGATCACTACATTATTTTATAAAATTTTCATCGCTTTTATTTTTATAAACGAAGAACAAAAATGTTACCAAGCAAAGTCTTATGTGACATTTTCCTACACAGGATCTTGATTTTTTATTTTTTTATTTATTTTTGTTTTCCCTAGTCGTTTCCCAGAAGTGTTGTTCTAAGTAAATCCGGGAAGCAATTAGTACAGTGGCCAATTAAAGAAATTGAAAAACTACGAAGTGAGAAAGTTAATCTCCAAAACAAGGAGCTTAATGGTGGTGGGTCAGTGTTGGAAATTTCCGGTGTCACAGCTTCACAGGTAAAATCAATTGTGTCCCTTTTAGTTATGCCAATAGATCATTATTTTTTGAAAAATGATTTAGCAGTAGTTAGTTTCATTTTCTCTAATTTGTTCCATTTAAGGCGGATGTGGAAGTTTCATTTGAGGTACCCGAAATAGAAGAGGCAGAATCATTGGACCCGAGTTGGGTGGACCCCCAGCTGCTTTGTGATAAGAAAAGTGCAATTGTAAGAGGCAGAGTTGGGCCATTTGGTTTGTTGGTTTTGGCTTCTGATGACTTGACTGAACAAACTGCAATCTTCTTTCGCATATTCAAAAGAAATGAAAACTACGTTGTTCTCATGTGTAGTGACCAAAGCAGGTGATGACTTAATGTTGAATTTATTTTAATGTTTGCCTTCGAACAATGTGGAGTTAAAATTATGACACCTCCCATTTCTTCCGCATGTTTGCCTATAGAACAATAATTTTAGTAGTATAGGGTCCAAAGTTAAAAACTTTGTGGGACGTATTGACACATTCTACATAAGTAGGGAACAACTAAATATATAATAAACCATTTTTTTACATGGAGAATTGGGTATGATAATAATGAGAATTAAGCAGGTCTTCATTGAGGAATGAGCTTGACAAGACCACGTATGGTGCTTTCCTGGACTTGGATCCTCGCCAAGAGAAAATAACATTAAGAAGCTTGGTACTTATGGTCTTAATACTTGCATTATGGCTTCGTACTTTATTTTAGATTTATTACTATTAAAAGCTAATAAAAATGTTGCTAATGAGTCCTCTAAGATTTGGTAATTTATTTTGACTTTCGTGCAGATTGATCATTCAATTGTTGAGAGTTTTGGAGGAGAAGGGATAACTTGCATCACTTCTAGGGTATATCCACTGTTGGCAATTAATAAAGATGCCTACTTGTATGCATTCAACAATGGAACTAGTAGTGTTAAGATCTCAGAGCTTAATGCTTGGAGTATGAAGAATGCCCAAATTGTGTCCATGGAGAGGATAATAGAACCACTAATTGGTTTCCAATAGTCATGTTTTCAAGATTGAAATAGTATTGCTCACACACAATCTCAAATTCAAAATTGAGGCTCAAAAGGTATTCTTAGCTTCTCTTCCTTTGCCTTGTCTTTAATTTATATTCACAGTAAGGGACTTCATCGTTCGCTCATCTCGTCTTGATAGAAGTTTCAAATATATTTTCATTTATTGTTTATTAATATTATCATTATTATTATTATTATTATTATTTTGGAATCAATTGTTAATGATTTTACTCCAATATTATCTTTTTTTTTTTTTCAAGAAAAAAACAATCGGGGTCAATAGATATGTCCCATTTTACATCCACAGTAAATATCTAAATTCAAAAGTTGTAGCTACATAACCAAATCAGATATCCATTGAAGACATAAATGCCTAAATTAAGCCCTTTTTTATAATAATTTAATATTCGTATATTAGTTAAGAGGGATTTAAACTATTTTTTAACATTTATGAGACTATGAAATTTTAGAAAATAAACTTTACAGCTATTAATGAGAAATCACTCTTAATTAATACAATTTTCTTCTTCTCCATATCATGTATGTACTCAGTATACTTTCCTATATACTACTTATTATGTTATTAACTATTACCCTACCAAAACCCACACTTTTCTACAAAGCAATGTGTATTCGTTAGTTAAGAAGTTTTTAAACTCTTTTAACTTTTATGAGTTCATGGAAGTTGACTACCCTTAACGAGAAATTATCACCGAAGTATATTTCTCCTTTTTTTTTTTCTTTTTTCTTGGTGTATCAATATATGTACTTGGTATATTTTCTAATATATCAATTCTACTATTGTAAAGCATTATTTTTCAAAGAAAAAATTTACAAAATATATATTTATGTATATATATTCATAATAATCTAATCAGATATATCAATCTCATTAGAAAATGTATCACGAGCGAAAAAATATCTATTAAAAGTCAAGATCACAACATGGTGCATCTAAAAATATACCAAGTAAATAGTTTAATATAACAAGAGATGAAAAAAAAAACATGGACCAATTAATGGTGATTTTCTATTAATGCTGTAAAGGATAGAGATATCAAATGGGTTGTATCGGCTATGAAATTAGGCTAGCTCATACTTCGTATCGTACTTTGCACATCCCAATAAAAATATCGTGTCGTACTCATGCTGACCCAAGTTTCAAAGCTCTAGGCCCGACACGGACTACAGGCACATCTCGTGTTGTGCTCATGTTATGCTCGTACTTGTACTAGGCCTTTATCATGCCGAACATAGTGAGTCATATCTTTGTGCCAACTTTAGTTGACCCATTAAATTGTTGTGATAGCCAATATTTTATGAATTTTTTAAATTCATGTAATTAAAAATTATATTTAGTTAAAACAGTAATAGAAATATATAATATACTCATAATTATTTGGAAAGAAAATATTCAATTAAAAGTCACTAATGCAAAAAAGAATGAATAATCTATATCTATATTATAGTATAAAAAGAAAAAATTAATTTTCGTTTAAGAGTAAGAATCAAATAATATATAGCCTTGCCCTTGGGTAACGAATATATATATATTTGTGTTCAAATTAGAAATAATAGCCAATTCTAAATATGAATTAGCATATGCTCTATAAAAGAAAAATCATTTAAATTTTAATATTTAGCTATTTTAGTGTGAGATTTGAAATCGATTTTTATTTAGCACTTAGTATTTTATACTAGTAATTATTAGTATTTATTCTCTTTTTTTTAATAACATGTAAAATTGATCATTTAAGTATTAAGATCGTTAAAATAAAATAAATATTTTTTAAAGTATCTAGAGTCGTGCTTTTTGGGCCGTATCGTACTTATGTTGTGCTCGTGTCGTGTTTTGTCGTGCCAATCTATAGTACCTAAAAACTAGAGCTCGACGCGGCCTAACAGCTTGTGTTATTCTTGGAATAGCCCAAGTCACCTCGTGCCGTGTCATGCTCAACACAGATTTTTTCATGTTGTACCTTCGGGCCAAATGGGCGACAAAGCCTATTTGACATCTTTAGTAAATGACAATAAAAAAAAGGGAAAATTTTAAGGAATTTTAAACCTTCTTATTTACCAAATGGACATTTACCTGTAAAAAAATGGTTATTAAGTTATAAATTAGTATATATGGTCATTTACTAATAGCAATTTTTTTATTTAAAAAAATGACATACACCATAAGTTTTCTACAAGTATATGTAACTCCATGACCTAATTTCCTTGTAAAACCCACTAAACTAATCTTTTTTGGGATTTGGACGCGACTGGGAGTACTTTGGGCCCAAATGAGTAAAGTAGACAAATACCCTTTTCTTAAAATATATTTATGGAGATGCCCATGTTTTATGATTAATGGATGCAAACCGTTTTCATTTCCATTTTTTTTCAGAAATATGTACCATATGTATTTTATAAACTAAATGAAGGTATCGATTTTAGGTATATAAAGTATGATGTATATACAGCACGTATTTTATAGTGTATAATACCCAAAAACCGATATGAAATATTAAAGTGAAAAAGCAGATATTAGTGAAATGTAAGACCAAAAAGCGGTGAGCCTAAATTTCACCATTTTTGGAGATAATAAACTAAGTAGCAATTCGAAGGATGGTTTTATATTCACGGTAGTTTTTATTAATTTTTTTTAATAAAGAAAAATGCTATAGAACTAATTATTTTTTATTTTCGGGTTAATGTCATATGGAGTCCCCATACTTCGCCCAATATTTCATTTAGGTCCCCAAATTATTATTATTATTATTTTTGTTTCATTTACCTTCTCAAACTATTTATTCTCGTCACACGTTAGTCGTTAATGGCCTTTCCATCTAAAACGGTCGTTAAAACACCACGTGATATGCATGTGGGTCTTATTTCCAAGGTGTAGCATGAAAATGTAGAAGCCTAATGAATTTGGCAGTTCATCGTCGTCTTCGTCGAAACTTTCGGGGGAAAACTAGTGTTTTCAATTTCCTTTTGATAAAGACAACAATTTGAACAGTAAAGAGGCATGGTCTTCTAAGCCCACTTGGGACAAGGCAAGGCTGCCATGGTATTGTAGATAGCGCCCCCCACCCCACCCTCCTCATTTTTTTTTTTTTTTTTTTTTTTTTTTTCTTCGATGTAAAGTGCCATAGCCAGTGATGGAATAAATTTTTTTTTTTTTTTTCAGGAGCAAAATCTAATGTTAAATTTAATTTTTTGCACCTTTTTTTTGCTGGTTATCTTTTTTTCTTCAAATTGACTTGTAATTGAATAATAAAATTTGCTATCATTGTTTATTTATAAGCTTAAAATCTCCAAATTACTTTTTTTTTTGAGAGATCTCTAAATTACCTTTCAAATAAATCTTTATATACTATCATGTGCTCCTCATGTGTATTTTTTGTTAGAAATTTGACAGCAGTTTAAAATTTAGACAATTCAGAAATCAAATTACTTCAAATTAGAAAATTTAGGGGCATAATGTAATTGCCACAATTAGGATGTTGAGGACCAAATTGTCACAGATTGAGATAGTTGAGGGACCATTTGCGACATAGACCCTTAATTGCTTAGATTAAGTTTATACCTCTTGACTTATCATCAATATCTCATAAATATAACGATTGAAAAAAATAACAAATTTTATGAGCATGGGATGTGATTTGGGAGTAACCTGGACTGAAAGTGAAAAGAAGACTAAACACGAAGAATAAAGAAAGACTGGAATATAAAACGGATACAATGGGATGTACACTAGTATTGAGAGACTCTCCTCATTAGTCATTTTTTAGTACTAGATGATAAGGTGCAAATATAATCATCCCATTCTTTCTTAGAAGTCAATCAGCTTATTGATATTTATAGACGACTAAGACCCTGATAGTAACCATCCAAATTAAGAAAAGTCTTTAAATAACTTTGTTCAAATTAATAAGCTAAATTCATGTAATATTTAAATATCAAAATGGAATTTTCTAATTATTTGCTGTGTAATTTTGTAATGCAAGTTGAGTATTGATTATTCAAGTTTACTATGCTCCAAAAGAAGTAAGTTGAACAGAAAATTCGACTCCTATAGGATAAATGAACAGTCTGGTTCTAATCCAACTTGCTTTAGTTTTGCAGTGGCTAACATCAAAAGCTTATAGAACACAGATATGTCTGTGATTTGGGTTACTTGCTTAATCGTTCTAATTCTGATCAGCCATGGAATTGAAGCCTCTAATCATAGACAAGAACATCTCGAGTGCCTTCCCGAAGAGCAGCTCTATAGGACTAGCTATCATTTTCAACCCCCTAAGAACTGGATGAACGGTTTGCTTTCCTTTTTCATTCTATTTTGGTCTCAGTTTTGAGGCTTTCATTTCTTCCTTTTTTTTTTTCTCTATCTTTTTTTGACTTTTTCCCCCCTATCTCTCTACTCATCTCGTTGACTAATGGCCTGGTGATGATCGACATATTTAGATCCTAATGGTATGTTTCCTCAACTTATATATGTGTCTATATATTAAAACTTGGCTGCTAATTTTAGACAAACAAGAATATTGGCCTTCATATATCTTCATCGCATGAAAGTACATTCTGAAATATTATATTTATATGGCAAGTTTAAGAAAAACCCATCTCAAATTTTTCTGGGAAAAGTTCGGTTTCATGTATAAAAGCTCATAAATTTCATTACTAACAGGACCAATGTACTACAAGGGAGTATACCATCTCTTCTATCAATACAATCCGTACGGTCCATTATGGGGTAACATAACATGGGCACATTCAATCTCACACGATCTCATCAACTGGGTTCATCTCGATATAGCCATGAACCCCACAGATCCAGATTTCGACGTCAATGGCTGCTGGTCCGGGTCCATCACCTTCCTTCCGGGTCACATACCCGCCATTTTATACACCGGAGCCGACTCTCAAAATCGCCAAGTCCAAAACTTGGCCTTACCCAAAAACCTCTCTGACCCCTTTCTCATAGAGTGGACGAAATCCCCCCACAACCCTTTGATGACTCCGGTCAACGGCATTGACCCAACTTTGTTTCGAGACCCAACAACGGCTTGGCGGGGCCCCGACGGTATTTGGCGGGTCATAGTCGGAGCCAAGATTGATGGAAACGGGTTAGCGATTCTGTACAAAAGCAGAGACTTTGTGAACTGGACTCGGTCCGAGACTCCACTCCACTCGTCTAAGAAAGATATAATGTGGGAGTGCCCTGATTTCTTCCCAGTGGGAATCAACGGCTCAGATGGTGACAACAGTTATTGGGTTCAAGATCAGTATGAGAAGAAGCATGTTCTTAAAGTGAGCATGTTTAAGATCAGTCGTGATTACTATATACTAGGAAAATATTCGCCTGAAACAGAGAAATTCAAGGTTGAGACCGACTTTTTCGAAGAGGGTTCGGATCTTAGATTGGATTATGGCAAGTTCTATGCTTCGAAATCGTTTTACGATGCTGAGAAGCGGAGGAGAGTGATCTGGGGCTGGGTGAATGAGTCGGACAGTGACTCTGATGCTGAGAGGAAGGGCTGGTATGGCCTTCAGGTAAATATTTAATAGAACATTATGCTACGTAGTGATTAGCAGCATATACTACAATATCACCCGTGATTCAAGGCTAGGTGATTGGATAATCACCGGTGGGTATGATTAAGGGTGGCAATTCGTGTTGTCGTGTCATATTTGTATCGTGTCGAAGTATATATATAACGAGTAATTACCAAATCCAAACCCGACACGTTTATTATTCGTGTCATGATTTGTAAATCCACACCCGACACGCTAAATAAACAGGTTAACCTGTGAGCGACACATTTAACACGTTATTTAAATAGGTCGTATTCAGATCGTATCCAACGTAACACGATCTATTAACCTGTATACTATTAACCCGTTAATTGAACTCAATTTAACATGTTAATGTTAAATATGTTGTATTTGGTTCAACTTGACATAACGTATTAACCTATTAATTTTAACATGTTAACCTATTTCACGTTTTCAATGTAACTTGATATAATCTATTAACTTATTTTATATTTTCAATATAACCAAGCAACCATAATCAAATAAATATAATACACAATCCAAAGTTTAAAACTAAAATAAAACTTTCAAGTTTTAGTACATAAAACATAAAAGGGAAGTTTTAAGTCTTGGTACACACAAGATAATATAATGTCTCAAAAAATTTAATCGTGTTAAACGGGTCAATTTCGGGTTTAACAGGTTAACCTGCTAATGACCTATTATTTAATCGTGTTTAATCGGGTTTAACCTGTTTTGACCTGTACCTGTTTAAGACAAACCCAAACCCGCTAACTTCGTGTCGTTTTCGAGTCGTGTTATCGTGTCGTGACCTAAATTGCCACCCCTAAGTATGATCCACTTATTCAAAGCCTAGAGCATCTCTAACGCAAATGCTATTTTATTTTGCTAATGTTATATTTTAGCATATAGTATAAAAATTCTCCTCCATAGCAGTGCTAATTGTTTTGGTAAATTAAGCATATGATATAGTCGTGTTAAATATAACATCAAGAATAAGAATAGCATAATACTAAATCCTATATTTAATACAATTTTGACTGATTAATTTCGAAGGTATTATTACAAAAATATTATATAAAAATATGTAATATGAAATGCTCAATCAATTACAAATACAGTTTCCAATACTCGATCAATGTATTTTTTTAATACTCAACAAGTTACAAAATTCGCTTGTTTAATTATAGATAACAAAGGTTTAAAATAGCATTGTGCATCCGAGTAAGAATTTAATATATTCAGTGCATTTTGCTAATTATATATATATAAAATTAGAATAATATTTGCATTTGGAGATGGTTTTATGCCTTACTTGGATGATTGAGAAGTCACTAACTCACTCACTCATGCACCCATTGGGTGTCAAGATTCGGGGATTCAAGCCTTATGCTATATTTGGTAGAAAGGAAAGAAAACAAGAGAGAAAGAAAAAATAAGGAAAGGAAAGTTTGTTTTTCCCTCATATTTGTTTCATACACACGGAGGAGGAAAGAAAGTTTGTTGAATTTGAAATAAGGGATAATTGTAAAAAAATACTCTGATATTTGGGTGTTTTACAATTTAAAGCTTAAAGTTTGGACTCTGCAAAATAATACCCTGAGATTAAGAATTTCTGAAAATTAATACTCTTGACAGATTTTTTAAATAATTTTAATTGATAAAATACAATAATATCCTCAAAATTAAGATGAATAATATGGATTAATTTAGTTTTAATCGAGGATATTATTATTTTTTCGTTCCTAAAATTGGTCAAAAAATCTGTGCATGGTATTAATTTTCAAAAATTCTTAATTTCATGGTATTATTTTGCAGAGTCCAAACTTCAGGGTTTAAATTGCAGAACACTCAAACTTTAGGGTATTTTTTTACAGATATCTCTTAAAATAATTATTTTACTCTTATATTATTATTATTATTATTTAAAATTAAGTGTGTAAGGGTAGTTTAATGATTTAATTTATCTATGCACTAACAAAATTTTTTTCTACCTATTTTCTCTCCATTTTTTAGGGAGAAAATTGTATGTGAGCCATACTATTTTTTTCTTCCATTTTTCTCTCTCTCTTTTCTCTTCCCCTTCCTTTGCACTCCTACCAAACAACCTAATTTTTTCATTTTAAAAACTTCTCCTGCTTACCAAACATGGCCTTTAAGCTTTGCTCGGATGAGTGAGCAATTACTTATCAATTCAGTACCCTAGTAGTTGACTCGAGTATATGCTGAGATCTAGTGATTCAAAGCCTTAGGCTTTTGCTTAATAATATGTTTTGAAATAAAGGTTTGTAAAACTTCTCATTATACTGTTTGGGAAAATTTAACCTAATTTTAAAAATAATAAATAAATAAAAATACTACCGAGCAAACTCTTAATCTTTATGTTCATTTTCCTAAAGATGAAACTGATATTGAATAATTTTCCTTTTAGTCGTTTCCAAGAAGTGTTGTTCTTAGTAAATCCGGGAAGCAATTAGTACAATGGCCAATCAAAGAAATTGAAAAACTACGAAGTGAGACAGTTAATCTCCAAAACAAGGAGCTTAATGGTGGGTCGGTGTTAAAAATTTCTGGAGTCACAGCTTCACAGGTAAACCAATTGATTTGAGTCCTCTTAATTAGGCCAATGAATCATTGATTAAAAAAAATATTACTAGTTTAAGTAGTTTCATTTTCTCTAATTTGTTTCCTTAAAGGCGGATGTGGAAGTTTCATTTGAGGTACCCGAAATACAAGAGGCAGAGCCACTGGACCCAACTTGGGCCGACCCCCAAATGCTTTGTGATAAGAAGAGTGCTGTTGTAAGAGGCAAAGTTGGGCCATTTGGTTTGTTGGCTTTGGCTTCCGATGACTTGACCGAGCAAACTGCAATCTTCTTTCGCATATTCAAAACCAGTGCAAAGTACACTGTTCTCATGTGTAGTGACCAAAGCAGGTGATGACTTAATATGGTTCTTCTTCTTCTTCTTCTTCTTCTTTTTTTTTTTTTGGGCAGGGGCAGGGGCAGGGGTGGAGAATTTGTGTAATACTAATAAGAATTGTGATTTCAACGTGGGTAGTGGTAATTTGGGTCAAAATGAATTTGCTTTATGACTATTTTTAAGATATTTATAACTTTCACAGGACTAGTCATAAAATTTTATAATATCTTTGTGTTATGGAGGTCATAACTTTTATTTTCAGTACTCCCATTCACGCAAGAGTAACTTTTACGATTAGTCCTACAAGTTGTCCCAAAACGTAGTTCTAAAAATATTTATTAGAACCCAAAACAACTCATAATTTCGTCCATTTCCCATGTTGTTGGGCAGGTCTTCATTGAGGAATGGGCTTGACAAAACTACATATGGGGCTTTCTTGGACCTGGATCCTAGTCAAGAGAAAATAACACTAAGAAGCTTGGTATTTATCATCTTTATCTTTGGTCTTTTACTTTCATTATGCTTTTGTTCTTTATCCTATTTTTGTTGTTATTAAAAACTAAAAAGGAATGTTACTCATAGGCCCTCTAAGATCTTATGTATGGATATTTTATTTTATTTTTTGGTAGATTGATCATTCAATTGTTGAGAGCTTTGGAGGAGAAGGGAGAAGTTGCATCACTGCTAGAGTATATCCAGTACTGGCTATTAATAAAAATGCCCATTTGTATGCATTCAACAATGGAACTAATAGTGTTAAGATCTCAAAGCTTAATATGAAGAACGCTCAAATTGTATCATGGAGAGGAGAAGAAAACCAATAATTGGTTTACAATAATGTTTGGAAGATGATTTGAAGTACTATTTCTCATAAACAATCTCAATTTCGTAACTGAGGCAGTCCAAAAGCGATTCATAGATTGTTTTCCTTTGCCTATGCATTGAATTTATATTTACAATAAGGAATTTTATCGCTTATTTATTTAGAAGGGAATGTTCAACTATTATTAGTGTTATTATTTTTTGCAATCAATGGTCAGAGAAGCCTCTTTTGAAGAATCAGCCAAATGGTATCTCGACTCAACAGAGCACATCACATTCTTAGTAGTGTGCCATATAGTAATTCATCCTCAGCTTGAAGGAATGGATATGATTTTATCCACATCATTAGCTGAGAAGAACATGTTGAGCTTAGTCATATCCCACTCCCTCTGTGCTCTGTAATGAATTCTGAAACTTGCAAACTAAGATCCAAATTGTTATGCGCCAGTGGGTCGAATAAACCACAACCTGGTATCAATGGATCTAATGCCACAGCAGATTGAAACCACAACCAAACCTTATTTAAAAGCTCTACGCCATGTCATAGAGGGTGATTATCCTATTTGAGCATCAATGAAATTGGAGCATGGAAAGTTCCTGCTTTTGTAAATCTGTCCTAGAAGAAAGGGTGGATTTCAGTAACTCTTTTCGGGGCTTGCTTGGCTAGCAATGCCTTATTGAAATGCTAAAATGACCGAAACCCCGTTGCCTCCATCAAGTTTGGATTTGCACATGAACTTCCAGTCCTTCCAAAGTATTTTCCTACATTCTGCTGAAAAGCCTCACCAACACCGCGCTATAAGTGATTCCAATTGATTGCACAACGAAGTAAGAAGCCGAAAAGAACTCATGGCATAAGTTGGCAAGGCTTGAACTACAACCATAAGCAGTACCTCTTGGCCACCTTTAGAAAATAATTTCTCTTGCCATGAGCATATATAGTGATTTCCACACTTTGTCCAAACAAAATTTTCTCGTATCTAGTAGCAAAAGAAGGGAAAAAAAAAAAAACCAAGTTACATTTCATGGCAATCTACCAATGGCCATATCTAGAGTTTGTGGGAAGAGCGTTTTGGTGTGCCTCGTGAAAATTAATGGTCTGTCATGATGCCTTGCTATAGATGTCTAGAACTCTTAATAGAGAATGATATGAAGTAGCATTGGCCTCGAAAGCAAATGGGAAACTTGTGGATCACCAAGGGCGACGAATATTAAAACTTCGCCCTAGTTGAAACAAGGTGAGAAAGGAAGAATGGTGTTGACCATTCAGTTTTGTACTCAGCATGTAAGGTCTGGAACCCGTTATTTTACCAGCCACTGCATTTTAGATTTCCATTGACTAATGAATTGAGCTCATCCTTTTGTTCAAAACCTTTTTCTTCCTGAATATGGCCTATCTAAGCTTTGCTCGCATATTATTTCCTGTTCTTAAGCTTTGAATTATTACGTTTGTGAGAAATGGAACGGTCCCGTTTACATATGCATGAAGCTATGAATATTCCTGAAATGTAAGAGAGGATTGGGAGGGGTTCATAAAGAGAACAGAAGGAACCTGAAGATGGAGGCCGTCGAGGCAGATGGTCCCAAGCCAATGTTGCGTTTTAAGGTAAGGACATAATTGCTTAGTTGTAATTACAATCAAATTTTAGTTATTTTACAGGGGATGTGGCTATACATAAATGATATTTATATGGACGATTAAGACCCTTTTAGTACTTATCTAAATTAAGACGTATTTAAATACCATTGTTCCCATTGAAAAGTCAAACTCATGTAATATTTAAATACAAACACGGAATTTTTTAATTGTTTGCTGTGTGTAACTTTATAATGCAAGTTGTGTATAGATTATTCAAGTTTATTATGCTCCCAATTTAGGAAGAAGCAAGCTGAACAGAAAAATTTGACTGGAATAGGATAAATGAAACCGAGTCTGGTTCTAATCAAACTTGGTTCACTTTTGCAGTAGCTACATCAAAAGCTTATAGAACAGAGATATGTCTTTGATTTGCGTTACGAGCTTAATCGTCCTAATTCTAATCGGCCATGGAACTGAAGCCTCTAATCATAGACAAAAAAATCTCGATTATCTTCCCAAAGGGCAGCCCTACAGGACTGCCTATCATTTTCAACCCCCTAAGAACTGGATGAACGGTTTGTTTTTCTTTTTCATTCTATTTCAGTCTCAGTTTTTCAGACTCCATTTTCTTCTCCTCTTTTTTGACTTTTTTTTTTCTCTCTCTTTTCTTGTCGTTTGACCAATGGGCTGGTAATTATAAAATATCTTCAGATCCTAATGGTATGTTTTCTCAACTTATATATACACCTGTAGATTAAAACATAGCTACGCTTAATAGATAATCTTTCATATTGTACCACAAAGCACATGAAAAATCTACATTTGAAATATAAGATGACCGATCTGAAAAAAAATAATAATAAAAAAAAAATAAAGCCGTCTGAAATTTTTCTGGGAAAGTTCCAGTTTTTTGAGAAGTTAATAAATTTCATCAATACAGGACCAATGTACTACAATGGAGTGTACCACCTGTTCTATCAGTACAATCCGTACGGTCCATTGTGGGGTAACATAACGTGGGCACATTCAATCTCCTACGATCTCATCAATTGGGTTCATGTCGACATAGCCCTGAACCCCACATCTCCAGATTTCGACATCAATGGCTGCTGGTCCGGGTCGACCACCCTGCTCCCAGGTGACAAACCAGTCATTTTATACACCGGAGCCGACTCTCAAAATCGCCAAGTCCAAAACTTGGCCTTACCCAAAAACCTCTCGGACCCCTTTCTCATGGAATGGACCAAATCTCCTCACAACCCTTTGATGACTCCGGTCAACGGCATTGACCCAACTTTGTTTCGAGACCCAACGACGGCTTGGCGGGGCCCCGACGATATCTGGCGGGTCATAGTCGGAGCCCAGATTGATGGGAACGGGTTAGCGATTCTGTACAAAAGCAGAGACTTTGTGAAGTGGACCCGGTTTGAGACTCCACTTCACTCGTCTAAGAACACTATAATGTGGGAGTGCCCTGATTTTTACCCGGTGGGAATCAACGGCTCAGATGGTAACAACCACTATACGGTTCGAGATCAGTATGAGAAGAAGTATGTTCTTAAAGCCAGCTTCAATAACAGTGATCATTATGTAGTGGGGAAATATGCGCCTGAAACAGAGGAGTTTAAGGTCAAGACTGACTTTTTGGAAGATGGGTCGGATCTTAGATATGATTATGGCAAGTTTTACGCCTCGAAATCGTTTTACGACGGTGAAAAGCGGAGGAGGGTAATCTGGGGCTGGGTCAGTGAGTCGGACAGTGGCTCTGATGCCAAGAGGAAAGGCTGGTCTGGCCTTCAGGTAATACTTCTGTAGAAATCTAGAACTTTAGTATTGGTTTTTCTAGTTTGACTTTTGAGTTTGAAAAAGCTCAACTTAATAAAATTAAGTAGAGGTATTTTTGTGATTTTATTCTTTAGGTTCATTCTCTCAAAGACAAAACTTTTATTGAAATTTTTTCTTTTATGTTCATTTTTTTTTCAGTCGTTTCCCAGAAGTGTCGTTCTTAGCAAATCCGGGAAGCAATTAGTACAGTGGCCAATTAAAGAAATTGAAAAACTACGAAGTGAGACAGTTAGTCTCCAAAACAAGGAGCTTAATGGTGGATCAGTGTTTGAAATTTCTGGTGTCACAGCTTCACAGGTAAACTAATAAGAGTCTTTTCTTTTTTCTTTTTTTTTTTCTTTTTTTTTTTGAGGGAGAATCCTCTTAGTTATGCTAATTTTAATCATTAGTTTAAAAAGTAGAAAGGTTCTTGAATTCCTTATATATAGTTATATTTGGGTTATGAATTAAATAAATTACCAGTAAAGCATCCGAATTAGCCAATTAGTGACAATAAAGTCATATTTAGTAGATTTTTAGCAAGAAAATAAGAAACATTCTCAAATCTTAGAAACTGCATATATGAAATAATAACGTTTTAATTTTCTTTTTGCACGTTATATACCTTTTTTTCCATCTAATTTTTAATGGTTTTTGACAAAAAAGAATGTTATCTTCACTAATTAGTTAATTCATGGATTTTTCTGATCATTTATTCAGCTAATGGACCAAATGGTCACTAATTGAAACATTCAAAGATCTTTAGTGCCACAAACCCTAAAAAGTAAGTGTTAGTTTCATTTTCTCTAATTTACCCTAAAAAGTAAGTGTTAGTTTCATTTTCTCTAATTTGTTTCGTTAAGGCGGATGTGGAAGTCTCATTTGAAGTAACCGAAATAGAGGAGGCAGAGTCATTGGACCCGAGATGGGCTGACCCCCAACTGCTTTGTGATAAGAAAAACGCAAAAGTAATAGGCAAAGTTGGACCTTTTGGTTTGTTGGTTTTGGCTTCTGATGACTTGACTGAACAAACTGCAATCTTCTTTCGCATATTCAAAAACAGTGAAAACTACATTGTTCTCATGTGTAGTGACCAAAGCAGGTGATGACTTAATATGATTTTTTTTTTCTTTGTTGAGATTGGTATGATACTGATAATATTTGAGCAGGTCTTCATTGAGGAATGGGCTTGACAAAACTACATATGGGGCTTTCCTAAACTTGGACCCTCGTCAAGAGAAAATAACATTAAGAAGCTTGGTATTTATCATCTGAATCTTTGGTTTTTCACTTTCATTATGCCTTTGTTCTTTATCCTATTTTTGTTGTTATTAAAAACTAAAAAAGAATGTTACTAATAGGCCCTTTAAGATCTTATGTAATATTTTATTTTTTGGTAGATTGATCATTCAATTGTTGAGAGCTTCGGAGGAGAAGGGAGAAGTTGCATCACTGCTAGAGTTTATCCAGTTTTGGCAATTAACAAAGATGCCCACTTGTATGCCTTCAACAATGGAACTAGTAGTGTTAAGATCTCAAAGCTTAATGCTTGGAGTCTAAAGAGCGCTCAAATTGTGTCCATGAAGAGGAGAAGAAAACCAATAATTGGTTTACAATAATGCTTGGAAGTTTTGAAATTTTAATTCTCATAAACAATCTCAATTTCAAAATTGAGGCTATGCAAAAGGGATTCTTCATTCTTAGCTTGTCTTTCTTTGTCTTTGACTTTGCCTTGAATTTATTTAGAAGAAGGGATTTTATCACTTAATTATTTAGAAGGAAATTTTCACTAATCATTATTACTAGGGTTGTCTATAAAAAAAATACCTTGAAGTATAGTCTTTATACAAATTTAACTCTGTGTTTTGGTTTGTGTAAAATTATACATCCACATTTTAAATCTCTGTAAATTTGTATATTCTACATATGAATTGACCAACAAATTTATTACTAAATGCGGAATCCGAATTGAGGATATCTTATTTCCGTTGACTACTAAAAAAATATATATTGAAAATAACATAAAATAATTAGCATAAATCACCTAATTTATACACAGAAGGTACAAATTTGCAGAAATTTGAAATATGGAAGTATAATTTTGCACAAGCCAAAAAATATGGTAAAAATTACAGAAAATTTATACTTCAGGGTATTTTTTTTTTTACAATTATCCATTATTACTATTAACTTTCTTCTTTCTTTTTTTTTGGGTGGAATCAGTGGTGAAATATTGTATTATGATAAAATCACCCAAAAAAAGTCAGATATGAGAAATATATGAGAGCGACAATTATGAAATTATGAGTGTTATTATCACAACTTACATATATAAAGAACATTTTATGAGGTGGTTGTGTAACGTTTAATTACGGAGCTTGCAATTTGCCCATTTAGGAGTGAAGGTTGCCTGTATAATATTAACATGGAAAGCATTGTATGGCATTCATCAGATAACGACTAATAATAAGGAATTTGTTCGGTAACAAAACAAAGTTGCCTCTCCAAGTAAGTTCAATATTCATGGTAGATAACACTTTTTGGTCTGGCCACTTACTTTTTTCCATCGAATAAAAATATGGCCCTTTACTTTTGGCTTTTGTCCTTTATATCCTTATCCTGCAGTTATCCATAATGAAAGGTCATGTTAAAGGTCATGTTTGGTACATTGTATAAAGATTCTATGTTGTATTAATTAAATATAATATTATGTTTGATTGTACTTTTGTATTGTATTACTTAAAAAGAAGTCAAAATTTAATACAATACCGATAGTATTATCTAATACAGAACAAAAGATATGTATTACACTGTATTATATAATTTTAACTTTAACGTAGTATTGTATAATACTCACTCTCCTCGCTTTTTTTGTTCTTAATTTTTCTCTTATCACTTTCTCTCTCACATCACTTTATCCCTTTCAGAAGTGGTATTTTTTCGAAATAAATCTGTAAAAGTGGTATTTTTCTAAATTTATATCTAAAAAGTAGTAATTTTACAAGTGGTATTTCCCTAAATATTTTTTAAAATAGTATTTTTCTGTGTAAATTTTTAAAAATGATATTTTTCAAAATTAACTTTTTAATATAACATCTTAATACAAATGCAAAATTAAACATAATACTGTCATAGAATAATACAATACAATACAATCCAATACAATACATCACAATACAATACGGCGCACCAAACATGGCCTAAAGTAAAGTCAGTTTGCACTCTTTCTTTTTTTAAAAAAAAAATAAGTACTAATAATAATTTGACAATCTGGGATTTTACTTGCTCAATGCTGGCCCTTCTAATTATATTGTTTCTTTAGACCATGTTTAGTGCATGATATTGTATTGGGTTGTATTGTATTGTATTATTCTATTATAATACTATGTTTGGTTTTGCATTTGTATCAAGATGTTGTGTTCAAAAGTTAATTTTAAAAAATAACATTTTCAAAAATTTAGTATTTTTTAAAATTTACTTAGGAAAACACAACTTTTAAAAAATATTTAGGAAAATACAACTTGTAAAATTACCACTTTTTAAAAATTTATTTACGAAAAAATCATTTTTTTAGATATAAATTTAGAAAATGCCACTTTTAAAAATTTATTTAGAAAAATACTACTTTTGAAAGGGATAAAGTGATGTGAGAGAGAAATTAAGAACAGAAAAAGTGAGAAGAGTAGATATTGTACAATACTACGTAAAAGTTAAAATTATGCGATACAGTGTAATACTGACTTTTTATTCTCTATTAGATAATGCTCTCCATATTGTATTAAAATTTGATATTGTATTAAATAATATAATACAAAAATATAATCAAACACGGTACTATGTTTAATTAATATAATACAGAGTGCTTATATAGTGTACCAAACATGACCTTAGTTGGAATTTTAAAGCCGCATTTCAAAAAGATTTGACATGTTAAAAAAAAAGATCATATATAGATAGCTTAAAAGATGATATGTCATTTTTTTTTTAAATAATGGACCAACGAAATGTCGTTGCTTTCTTGGACTACGGTCATTATTATAATTCTACTCGAAGGTTTACCTTGATTGATAACCATATCTCATCTCCAGTATAGAGGTTTAAAGTTTAAATTCTATATTATTTAGCATTTATATTTAATAATAATAAATAGCCCCCAATTAAACTCTTAAATTATACTTATTGTACTATGTACTTTGGCTCTCAAACATTTTAAGTTACATAGTGAACTAGCCATGATTTATGCAATTGTTATAAGAGTAAGATCTCTCATCTTTTTATTGATTTCTCACTTGATATTGTTGGGTTCACTTTGACAAGTGCTAGAATTTTCTTTGAACAAAAAAAAAAAAACATAACTTTTCGCATCGCATAAAATTAGAAAAATGATGAAATATAGTATTAATTTTTTTAATTAACAGTTGCTCTTTATTTGATTAAATGATTATTAAAATCTGTTAAACTAAACTTGTGTTTTGTAAACGACAGATTTTCTTTTTTAAAAGATTAATAGTTTGTTATAAATACGTCATTATTATAACACTTGCAGAATTCAAAATAGTCCACTATGTAAGTTAAAAATTTAAGGGTCAAAATGATATAATAAGCCTGTAGATTTTTATTTTTTTTAAATATCAAATTTATTTTTCATTGAATGAAATTACATCTTTTTGGAAAAAAAAATTATTTTCTCCACGAGATTAAAAAAAGGTTATTATTTCATTATATATATAAGGCACAATTTTTATCTATATGGCACAACTTCACACTAAGTATTCTTTTTTTTTTTTCGTGTAAGTATTGTTTTACCTAATTAAAATTCATCTTTCACGTATAAAATATGATAAAAATGTAGAGAGAGAAAGATCATTAGATAGTATGCATATATTATTTTTTTCCAACTACTCAAGTCATTTTAGCCGTCAGATAAAAAAAAAATACTTATATAGATAAGTAAAAAAAAAAAAACTACTCATTAAAGAGAAACCTATATATATATATGGATCATTATCCACTAAGTATATATTTTTTTTAACTAATCTCTAGATAAGGTAGAAAAAAATGGAATACTGATTATGGCCCATATATACATAAGGACGAAAGAAAAAAGAAATAATGTGATCCAATGATGAGTTCAAATCTAAAAGGCCACACAACAAAATCAAAGCTCAAAAAATGGGGGTGGCAAGGAAAAGGCCATCTCAAACAAATAATATTAATGAGGAATTTTTTTATTTTTTGAGTTAAATCATTATTAAACGGTTTTAGTGCAAACCATTTATTTATTTGTTTTTTAAGTAATTTTTCTTTTTTTTTTTAAATTCGTTTACTTTCGTTTTGAAAAAAAAAAATCCTAATGTCTATGATTTCATACAAATATTCAACCAACATTTTCAAGTATATCCTCCTTTTAACTCAGAACCATCCATTTTGAGAGAAAGTGTGTTAATTACCACAATTATATATATAATTCTTTATATACGATTTTAATGGTATTTGGAATTATTATGATTATTTTTTTGAAATGGATATTATTATGATTTGAAAGTATGATAAAATTAAAAAAGAAAAAAGAAAATACAAGTCAAACTTTATTTTCTAGAAGATACTCAAAGATTACTAGAAAAGGTTTGATGTCTTTTTCAACTTTTTTTTTTTTTGAAAGCAATATCTTTTTCAACTTAAAAATATTGAATTTTGACTTTCAAAACTTTTATATGTATGCCATACGTATTTATACTTGTTCAACCCTCATTTCTTCATTTTTAATTTACTCCAGCTGCAAGAGGATATCAGAAAACTATAATTTAAATTTAAATAAAGTCTTCAATACATTATATTATTTAGGAAATTATATTTTTTCGCATTTGAATAATTAAATCGAAAACATTAGTTTTACACTCTTTTTCTTTTTTTTTTTTTTTTGAGATGTAGTTTTACACTTTTTTATTTGCTAATAAATCCTTATAAAGAGCTTCCGTAGGAAATTTTCGCCTCTTTTCTTATTTATTAAAAAAAAAAAAGAACCACACTTTTACACTCTTTTTTTTAGAGAGAATTTATTCTTTTTTTTTCCTTCCTAAATATAATAATTAAATACAAATTTTGTTGAGGTAATTACCAGTGAAAGTGATCTACTGTGCATTTTGGGAAAGAAGTTGAGGCATTTCCCGACCGAGATTGCAAGAAGGAACCTTTATAAGTTGGAGAAAAGAAAAAACCTCCTATTCCAAAACAAGAATCGAAAAATAACACCAACCCAAATCTTGAAATCTTCTGTTTTGGTCTCCCAACACAAAAATTTTCTCCATTTTATGTAAATTTATATTCTTCATTCTTAGCGGATAACCATTTTTCCAAGACTTGTTCAGAGAGAGAGGGGCAACGTTTTTCAGAGTTCTGGGAACTGGGTTTTTGCCTTATAACCAGATACTTCTCTCCAAAACTTTTCTGGGTTTTATGCCCGAGGGGCTTAGGGTGAGTGAAACAGAGGGTTTCGAAGCATGAAGGAGAAAGATGAGCCAAACCCAGTAAGGGATTTGGCTAAATCAGTGGGAACCTCATCGAGTCCGTGTGATTGGTTGGCGAGCTTTCACCGTGATCTAATGGCGGGGGCGTTGATGGGTGGGGTGGTGCACACGATTGTGGCCCCGATTGAGAGAGCGAAGCTTTTGTTACAGACCCAAGAGAGCAATCTCGCCATTGTTGGGGCTGGCCGTAGAAGATTCAAAGGAATGTTTGATTGCATCGTCCGTACGGTCAGGGAAGAAGGCATTCTTTCCTTGTGGAGAGGCAATGGGAGCAGTGTTATTCGCTATTACCCTTCCGTCGCGCTCAATTTCTCCCTCAAGGTATATTTCAAAATCTTTTTTTTCCCCCTCTTTTTTGTTTGATTTTACCTTTTTGGCAAAGATTAATTCTTTTGATTAAGTATCAACTCAAAGTATCAACTCAAATATACATATATTATATGTATACATGGTTTTTTAGTTGCTTTTGAAATGGGTTTGGAGTGCAAATGCATAACTTGTGGAATATAAGATTGAACTCGGGAGTCTTGTTAGGAGATTGTGCAATAGTTATTCTACATGGCAATCTACTACTTTAGCCGTGGAACCTATGAGTTGAGTTAAAAAAAGAGTCTTGTTAGGAGATTGTGCAATAGTTATTCTACATGGCAATCTACTATTTTAGCCGTGGAACCTATGAGTTGAGTTAAAAAAGACCATGTTCGACACTTTTTATTTATTTATTTTTGGTATTTTCTTTGTCTTCTATGTTTCTTTTTTCCATTTCTTTTTTCGTAATGACCAATACAATATATAAATAGGCTGCAGTGTATACACATTGGCTACTTAGGGACCTTTTAGTTAAAAGCTAACGCCTAGGATCGTCGTTTGTCATTTGGAGTCTCTAAAGACCCAAGGAGAGAAAATAGTGTGGAAAGAGCAGGGAAAGGGAGTAAATTTCTGGTGTTATTTACCGATTCTTTGCTGCTAAGGTTTGCAGTGGTCTTGGCAGTTAGGCCAGATTGAAAACTCTTCAGTGGCAGTCTATTTTGGTGGATCCAGGGAGAGATTAACTCCTGAAACCTAGAACTAGAGTTATTGGGGGTATAGTAATTAGTTTACTTTGATTGGTAGCAAGTGAGGTAGTTGTGGCTGAGACCTTTTTTTGAGCTAACTTACATACATGGATTGTTGATATCTCTCTTCAAGTTATCTCATTTGTTTTATTCCTTTTTCTCGAATCAAAAATTGTTAGTTATCTTATTTTTTTCATTTTATTCTTTGAGCAAGTCTTGCTCAGTTTACACCTCTGGACTACCCACCTTGACCTTTTTCTTCTGCCTGTCTATAAGTCTATGTGTTTCTCTAAATTACTTTAAGCTAATTAATCTTTTTTATTTGGTTTATTTTTGAAGAGAAAATGAAAATTAACCTTTTTCTTAGAAGAGTAATCATTAGTAACTTTCCTTTGACCATTGTTTCTCGATTAGTTTAAAGTTGTCTAGTGCATTATTTTTAATGTAAGTTTGTATGATAATTTTTACGACATCATTTCCTACATATATACTAAACAAGACATTTTGTGCCATCGTGTCTTGATATTGATAGTGATTGCTATTTTGAAATGCCTTCTTAGGCAAATCTTTTGTCTGTAAGAAACCTCAAGCAGGCTCATCCTTTCAGTTCTTAACTGAACTCATATTAAAGAGAGATAATATCGTTCCCCTGTATCTGGTTGATTGCCTATTCACATCATTTGGATTCTAAAGATATTCAAGAGAATAGGACCTCATTCATAAGGATAGTAAATTCACCTGTGGTATGTTTTTCTAATCCAGTTTAGCCGATGTTTGTTGGAGCAGACATTTATTTTCTTATATTATATTCAACTGCTATGAGGCATTCAGAAGATCAATGAAAATGGATCATATTTTCACTTGGGTGATTAAGTTCGTGTTCTGTGTGACCAGAAGTAGATAAATTTATTAGCCAATGCAAGTCTCAATTCCTGTGTGCATCCAGAACAAAATCAAGTCTAGGGATCTTTTAGCTGGGAATTTTTGCCAGGGATTCTTGAGAAGTCTAGGTTTTTTTTTTTTTTTTGGGGTGATAGAGTATCATGCTTGTGGGGTTAAAGGAGCAGTCATAAGTAGGAATTTTTTAAAGAAAGTGAGTTGAGTTCTTCATTACTTTGATCTAGAGGCAAGGAGGGACTTATTTTAATTCCAATAAGTGGATTGCAACCTCCAATCGTGGTGAGACTTACTTTTTGGCTTGAAACAGCGTGTCCCATAGTATTTGATGGATCAACAATAATGTCCGTACAAGTTGACACAACATTGAAGTAAGCATCATTATATTAGTGAATGTTGCTTTTGGTTGCAAGATGCAGTGGGCAAAAGATAGTTGATGCTTGTTATATTATGAGGTGATGCCATTTATCTGAGCTTTTGATATAACATATTAATGTTTTGCTTTTATGTGATGCTGGGGGTCACTGGATATAGTGATGTTATGAGACAATAAAGTATTCCTTCCTACTTTAGGCTTACATGATTGTTTGTCATAGAATTGCAAGTCTTGGAAGATAGCCTCATCTTTGAAGATGCAAGTACTTGCATATTATTAGAGAAATCTTTATCCAAAGTTCTAACATATAAATGAGCAAACTTATTAGAGTACAAATTTTTAGGACATTTATCTAATTACTGATTACTGAAAAACTATTTTTGGTTCATAACGGGGAGAAATTATCCACCACTCGTGTTTTTGTGGAGTTAAAGTGTAGAGGGCAATATATTAATTTTTCTTGTCCTAGTTAACAATCCTTAACAATTTGTTTTCTTCAAACAGGATCTTTATCGAAACATGTTGAGGAGTGGAAACTCACAAGAGGGTCATTTTACCGGTGCATCTGCCAACTTCATCGCTGGAGCTGCAGCCGGTTGCACCACACTGATCCTAATATACCCTCTTGACATTGCACACACCCGCCTTGCAGCCGACATTGGCAGGACCAATGTCCGCCAGTTCCGGGGAATCTGCCACTTTCTTGCCACCGTTCGCAGAAAAGATGGCATCCGGGGTATCTACCGTGGGCTTCCTGCATCCCTACACGGAATGGTCGTCCACCGGGGCCTCTACTTTGGGGGGTTTGACACAATGAAGGAGATAATGTCCAAAGATTCCAAACGAGAAGTGCCGCTGTTGAAGCGCTGGATAGCTGCTCAGGCAGTGACGACGACCGCCGGGCTGTTGTCGTACCCTTTGGACACAGTCCGGAGGCGGATGATGATGCAGTCCGGGTTGGAAACTCCCATGTACCGCAGCACTCTAGACTGCTGGAAGAAGATATACATGACAGAAGGAGTGGTGTCGTTTTACCGTGGCGCGGTTTCTAACATTTTTAGGAGTACAGGAGCAGCTGCCATCTTGGTTTTGTACGACGAGGTGAAGAAGTTCATGAACTGGGGAAGATTGTAGCAGAAACTCCTGTTTTTGGTTAAGTATTTTTTTGTTGACTTTTTGGGTGACCTTTTTAGGGAAGGATTAAAGAAAAGTGAACAAGGATGACACATAGACAATTACAGCGTGTAAGGTGGAGGAAAAAAAAAAGTAAAAAATAGAGAGAAAAAAATGATTTGTGGAGGTGCACTAATGACATTCATTTTGCCACGTTGCTTTTTGGAGGCTCTGGCAATTTTAGACCTTCGGATTTTTTTGGGACAAAGTAAATAAATCAATGAAAAAGTATAATGTCATTTTGGCAAACTATTATCATACGTTTTAGTTGTTTGTCCTTATTGACTTTATTTAAATATTTTTTATGAAGTTCTCAGGTGGGAATGTGGGATTGAGAAGGAAAGGACGGGTGTATCATGTGTGTTTAGATGGGACCATCTCAAATCACAATTAAAGCAGTTTTAGTTAAACCAAGTAGCCTTGATTATTATTAGTTTTCAGTTTCATAACATGACTTTTCTGGTTGATATGGTTTTTATTAGCCTAAATGTTTTATCTTGGCCTTTTTTTTTTTCAAAAATGTAAAAATTAAATATAAAATAATATAGTACTCTAGAACGTGCATAGTCAACAGTCAATACTCTAAGAAGCACCTATCAAGAATTTACTTTGTTGCTTAAGATTGAGGGAGATTCTACATTAGAATATTAACATTCTATTAACAATGAATTTTTTTTATAACGTCAAATTTTCCTCAAATTTTTTTTAATGTAATGTTAGAAATAATATAATAATCCAGGTAAATAGTCTAAATATGGATGGTAAGCATAAGAGTATTTGGGAAGAAGAAGCAAAGAGATAAAATGAGGTTTAAAAAGTCCAAAGATGTGGCCTGAGGATGGCCTATGTCGGGATGTTTCTCCAATCAAATGAGTTAGGGGTGAGGGTTCCACAGTACAGAGATAATGTGCGAACCCCATCAGTCACGAGTCACCACTTGAGCAAAAGCTAAAAATTTAAAATATTGAAATTAAAAATTATAAAAAGGTTAACTTGACATGAAGTATTTAAAGAGGCTTTTGGAACTTTAGACTGAATTTTAACTTTTTAAGACTAAGTGCATCTAAAGCCCTACCATTAAGGAACTCTAAGTGGGGGCACTCGGGTTGTCCAATTCTATTTTTTTTTTACCTCCCTTTAAAAAATTAAATTCGACTTTTTCTTTTTCACTATATAATTTTTTAAACACTTTGTACATTGTGTATGTTCTAAATTATTGAATGTGCCTTTAGTTTTTTTTTTTTTCTTTCCAAAGAATCACAAGTAGATTCTTCTTACGTTAGGCTGTAAAGATTCTATGTGGGGAGGGTCCACTTTGGTGTAAAATCAAACCCATTGCATGTGTGCCACGTATGATTCTCGATTAAAGGGAAGAAAAACTAAAAAAAATGGAGAAACGCACTATTGGATCGTGGTTTGTGGTTGTTAATGTTGTTGTTGTCATCAGTCATCACTTAAGCTGTCTTTTCCAAACCTAAAGGACATTTTTTTTTTATTTTAGAAAAAAATATTTAAAAGAAAAAAGAAAAGAGAAAAGGGTGGATGTGAAATGTGGGGTCCGGCCTCTTAAATCTTCCATATCGCCGGCTTAAATGCCTTCTTCCTCTCCATTCCTTAATTGGGAAAAGATCTTTCAAGAATTCTCTATTCTTTACCACACATTGACATATATACCTTCTATATGTAAAGATTTATTAAATTATAACGGAATATTGTAACATCATGTAACGCTATAATCTATACATTTTGGGCACATCTCAACTGTACATTCCTGGTTTTCTAATACGATTTAATTCAACTTTCTTTTCTTTTTTTGTAATTTTCATCAATTTCTTGACTAAGAGTAAGTTTAGAAGAAAGTAATTACATGGTTAATAGGGTAATTATGGTAAATGGGGGGCTGTCGGATGGTTGAAGGTACAACCATATAAAACCATGACGCAAGAAAAATTGTCTGATGGCATAGTGACAAAATTGGGGGGGTTTTGTCGTCACATTCAAATTTTTAGTTTTATAAAGTATAAGAACCCATCTGTCACTTTTTGATCAAACAAGTCCCACACTTACGCTTAAGAGTTAAGAGGGTCAATTCAAAATAAACAAACAAATAAATGAGACCCCGAAACTGCAATTTCAATAACAACGTGATGAAGCACTTTTTTGGACAAACAAAATAAATTGAAACTTCAAAAAAAAAAAAAAAAAATTGACTGCAATTCCGAGTAACGTGAACTCGTTGCCAAATACAGTGGGATATTTACTTTTTTTAATATACATATAATTAATTAATCTTTATTTGGGTTCGTTAGCAAGCTTTTAGACTGAGAATTCAAAAAAAAAAAGAGCCGTGTTTGGTTCGAAGATATTTGCAATAATTGGAGGAACATTGTCAGAATATCTATTAGTGCCAATTCTTTCATAGCTTGTCATCGTCACCAAAAGTACTTCCAAATATTATTAATTAAAAGAAGGAGCTTCTCACTCAGCCCAGCCCATCACAGCCCACAACACCATATCATATCTATATATATATATATATATATTCATGTATTATATATATTAGCTATAGCTAAGCTAGCTTATAACCTACTTCGCAAAAAAAGAATCATCCAATTTCTCAATAATTGCAAGTGGGGCCCCTCTATATGAATACATATACTGATTGTTCATTTGTTCTAACCAAATTTAACAATGACGAAGTACATACACAGAAAATGAAATTATTTTACAAACTAATTAAAGCCATATATAAGAGGAAAGAAAAAAAAAAAAAAACTAGAATTACTACAAAGGGGTCAAGGGGAAAGTCCACACATATCACAGCCCTGATTGCCCAATAAATATTATATTTATAAAAATCTTAGTACCAAACTGACCTATCGAACTAGATCAAGCCGCGGACGACCAATCCTAAGCACACACGTGTTTCACTTTCACCCTTACTGGTATTTTGACCATCAAATAGGGAAAACAATTGGAACACCATAAGGGGTTATTTCTTTTCTTTTTTTTTTGTGTCCTAATTCTTTTTTTTTTTTTTTAATAAACCCAAATTATAGAACAAAAATCACAGCTATATAATTTATATATAATAAAATAGAAGAGGAAGAAAATTCAGGAAAAAAAAAAAAGAAGAAGAAAATAAAAAGTTGGTAGTACTAATTAATTAGGAATCAGAGAGCGCCAACTTCGACGAGCCTGGGGATGAGGTGGCCGCTGAGGTGGAGCGCGACGAGTGATTCCAACCCGCCGACGCACGTGCCGCCGATAAAGACGGCGGGGGCGGCGGTGAAAGGACTGTTACTGGGGGTGGCACTGGTCGAGGGGTAGTGGTCGCTGGTGGTGCTATCGTGCGCCGAGGGGGGAGAGGGTAAGAAGGGGATCTCATGGTCGTCCAATTCGATGACGATCGGGTGGACCCCGATGGTGGCCAGGAGCTTCTTCATGACGTGGCACATGCAGCAGGAGCTGCGGCTGAAGATAATCACCGGGTGCTCCGATATCAGCCGTTGGATTCGGGCCTCGGCCGACTCCTCGTCGTCGATCGATAGGGAGGAGGAGGTGACGGCACCGCCGCCGCCGCCGCCGCCGCTGGTCGCGGTGGTAACGGGGCCCAGGTCGAGGTGGATGACGTCGTTTGAGCACCGCCGAAGGCCTTGCATCTTGATTGGTTGAGAGAGAGAGAGAGAGAGAGAGGTGGTGGTGAGAGTGGGGGTTTGGTGGTGGTGTTGATGTCAACGCGGGTGGGGTGTTTGGGGAAAGGGGGAGAGAGTTTTTATTTATAAAAGAAGAAAAAAAATTAAAAGGAAATAAAAATGTGGTGGGGATTGGGAGAGGAAGTGTGAGTGTGTGCTTGCTTACATCACAAACTACTGTGTTTACATACGTGCTTTGGAATCGTAGTTTTGGGATTTTTTTTTTCCCCCCTCTTTTTGGACTATTGCTCTTCCTTCCTTCCATAACCATAATCCCTCACGCGCCAATTTTTTACATTTTTGCTTTTTATGCTTTATTTTATTTTATTTTATTTCAAGTGATATAAGAGACATTCATGATTTCTTAAAATAACATGATGGATAATTTAACTATAACATAGGTGAAGAAAATGCTAGAAGGTAATTATGGTACTTATAACAACAAAATAATAGATGTGTAGGAGACTCTGATCTGTCAATATGTGGTGGTAAACCATAATTGTAATTAATGAATGTTATTACAAAGTCAGAATGTACACAACTTTCATTGGATTTTGATAATTTCTGGTGTACTCAAATGATTTAGCTTTTGAAAAATGTGCACTCTGAATTCGTGTGTTTTTATTGTATAGCTTAAAAGTTATTTAAATAAGATTACAAATCTACTAAATTCCTCTGATTTGCACCGTGATATGATTTTCATTGAATACCATTCAGCATGTAATTCATGAAATTTATTATTATAAAATTATATCATCTAAACCGTATTGTCCAAACGTATTCATGAACTTTCAATGTCTTGATTTGACTTGATTTGATTGATGATAAAATATGATTTGACGGGTGATGAAATCATTGGCAATGCTGAATTTTTATTTTACCGAAACAAGTTTAGCATTTATAACATAAATTTGTGCTTTCCTTGATAAATGAGCAATTTGATGTTTAAAATTGAAAAAACAAGATTACTCTACAAAAAAAAAATATTATTAATAATAGTGAATTGGATGAATAAAAGCGATTTCTTTTTCCCTATTAAACAAAATAAGATGAAATAATTGGGGAAAACTATGCAAAAAGGGATGAATTATTGGAAGGTGAGCAAGACGAGGTTTGGAGGCGCGTGAGGGTGAAGGCGATCATCATACGATCAGGTAGTTCGGAAATACTGGATATATGCCGGTGAAGTAGCGTGGAGCGATCACATGGGGTGGTGAGGTAGCAGTAAATGACATTGACGTCACATTGACTTCGACGTGGAACGGTAAGATTGAACCGTGACGTAACCAAAAGCAAAAGCAAAAGCCCCATAGCATAGCAGTAGAAGAGGAGAGAGAGAGAGAGAGGGGGGGGTCTCTTGGCTGACGTGGACTTGGGGTGCTGTTGGGTCTGCCTGGGTCCCGCTCCCCGCCATGACATAATCATCGGATCTGAATCACACTTTCCTCGTCATCATGACGTTACCTGCCAGACACGTGGCGCTGTCCTTTACTTTCCTTCAGGCATGGAATGGAGGTCGTGGTGTGGGGGCTTTGGGGTGGTGGAAGACATGAGTTAGGACTGGGAGCCCCAGGGCCCCAGCTTCCCTTTTGGGTCTGCCTTCGGGGACCAATAGGAATCCACCACGTGGTTTGTCAGTATGCTGCGGTTGTAATTGTGGGGTGTGGGCCCCACCGAGCATGAATTTGGAGTTTTAAAGGTGCACCGTTGATGGTGGTAAATATGGTGTCTGCCATACGTTGTGAGATAAGAGATTGCATCACCGCCACTGGGCTGGCCCACACTCAAATTCACCATTTTTTTTAAAATCAACTTTATTATTGTTATTTATATTTTTAATGCTATGAATAAAACAAGAGCCCCAATATAAATAATGTGGCATTAACGTCAAAACAAGGTTGGAAACCCACAATTCAATGGGGTTTTACTTGTACCCACATTATTGTCAATAAAATAATCCCATGGGAAATGAGTATTAAATTTTTCTCTGAATATGTTGAAATTTTTTAATTTGGCCGGGTTATGGGGTATTATTGAGAAATCTCATCGACATGAACAAAATGAGTCCCAATTCAACGAGATTGGGACCTTTGGAAAAGTTGATGGGTTGCATGGGATAATTTAAATAATTGTATATTAATGTGGACATGGTTACTTTAAGTTGTTAGCTAGTAACACATTTTTCTTTCTTTTTTTTTTTTTCTTTAATATATATATGCATATATTTTTAAAAATATCGACGTTGTACATGCTAAATTTGTGAACTCCACAGTTTTAGCTTTGTCAAAGACATGAGGTGGAGCTTGGAAGACGTGATGCTAGAGTGAATTGCCAATGAATCTCCACTGGAATATCCCATTACTGATTATGTTATCCCACTTACATAGTGTACCATTATTATAATCATCTCTCTTTACTTTTTTTTTTTTTTTTTGCTTTATTTTTATTTTTAATGACATTGACATGTAACTGACTACTTTTGCTAGCTAAGAGTAACCTAAACCCAACAGTATATTTAGTTCTATAATTTTCATGTGTAGCCCTATATACACATATGAAAGGGGATGCTTTTGATGTTGACTCGCAGGATTGGATGGTTCTAAATATGCTAAGCATAGGGAGAAGCCCAAGGCCTCCAATCTAGCTATAACTTTCCACGATGTTCTCTTTTCCCATTTTTTCTTTTTTTAAATTGCTTTGACAAATTTGTGTGAAAATGTATAAGTTCATTTCATACACTGGTCATTTACAATCTAATATATATATAGAAGGAAAAACACACACACACAAAATATTTTTATTACTGAATTAATTATCATCATGGATCTCGCATATAATAGAAGAAAAAGAAAAACAAAATTACGGATACGAGTATCTCTAAATCATAATATTTCACGAGTAATTCTAATTATCTTGATAAATTATTTAGGAAAAGAAAAACTGTATTGATGTAACATCGTATATCCTATATTTGCCTACTTTTAAATTTATGAAACCGAAATACTTATTACTTACAAGTATAACTAGGCCGTAGAAATCCTACCCTCCACATCCTTATAGTAATGTTTTAGTTCGATCACTTGTAATATGCGTACTCTTTTGTATCTTACCATTGAAAAATTACCACGTGTTCAAAATATTTTTACCACAGGAGAGAGAGAGAGAGAGAGAGAGAGAGAGAGAGAGAGAGAGAGAGAGAGAGCATTCATAATTTTTTTTTTTTTTTTGAAAGATAAAGGTATAATAGAAAGGAGGAGTAGTGGTTATGACGCTGTATGAGGAAGGGTGTGGCAGTGGTCACCATGCACAAAAAAGGTCAAATGCTGAAGAATCAAATCATTTTTACAATGTCGTCATGCTCAACATCAGCCATTCAGAGAGGCATCTTTATTGTCAATGGACGAAATCTTAAATCCCATTGCTAGACCTTCTCTTCCTCTTTAGATTGTCTCCTAAAGAAATAAAGAAAGAAAAAAAAAAAGGGGGTGGTGTGTGGGTGTTTCTTTTCAAATTTGAGTGGCACCAAAAAACAGGCAAAAAAGAAACTGTGTGCCGTGGCAGACGACTAAAGCAATGCGTCATTTTGATGAAAATTTCTTCTTCTCTACAAAAATAGTCATTTCATATCAGTGCATGCAGCATTTTTAATGGGCCAAAATAGAAAAACATTTTATTACGTACATAAAAAAGATACGACAGTCGAGTGGGTGTCGCAACTATATATTATGCCTTAAGAGTTATACATTCATTTGCTTAAGTCCGCGGTAAGTGAAACGAAAATGAATTGTTATGATTGATGAGATTGTAGATATCATAATTACATATTAGCCCTAATAATTATATATTCATTTGTTTGAGTTCGTTATAAGTAAAATGAAAATGAATGATTGTGATTGATACAACGTGTGACTAACGGTCCGAAACTAAGCTATTACAAAAGCTTGTTAGAATTTGTATAAATTAAACTAATTTTGTAAGAATACATATGACCGATTTTGTCTAGCAAGTTGTAGCCCTAAATTTATGAATGTCATGGTCAGCATTTGTTTGTTACAATGAATGGTTTAAGTCAATTGTCAAATCAAGATAAAATAAATTGTATATTGTTACTCTTTCTGCGATATAGTATGGATCATACCTTACAAGTCTTTGATGCAATATGAAAAAATGAAAAAATTAAAATTACTGAAATGCTGATTTGGTAACATTCTTAATTTACTTATTCGTGTTATTTAAACAAAAAGTATGATGATTAAAATCAAATAAAAAATTAATTCCAAACAAAACCTTTAAGTTGTTGGTAGTTTAATTTGTAAAAATATGTATGTGTGGACTAAAGTACTGACACCGTGAACATGAAATCCTCAAGAAGTCAAGGACACTCCATATATACCACTTCAAGATCTGAGCTCTAGCTCAAGTTTCTTTTCATGTAGAAAATCTCATACTTAAGCTGAAAAATAAAAACTTAAGAATGGAACTATATATTGCGTATTAAGAGTTATATATTTATTTGCTTAAGTCCCCGGTAAGTGAAACGAAAATAAAGGATTGTGATTGATAAAATCATGGATGTTATAATTATATATTGCGCTTAATAATTATATATTCATTTGCTTGAGTCCGCGATAAGTGAAATGAAAATGAATGATTGTGATTGATACGACGTGTGATCAATGCTGCGAAACTAAACTATTACAAAAGCTTGCTTGAATTTGTATAAAACTAATTTAGTAAGAATACATATGACCGATTTTGTCTAGCAAGTTGTAGCCCTAAATTTATGAATATCACGGTCAGCATTTGTTTGTTACAATGAATGGTTTAAGTCAATTGTCAAATCAAGATAAAATAAATTTTCTATTGTTACTCTTTCTGCGATATAGTATGGATCATACCTTACAAGTCTTTGATGTAATATGAAGAAATGAAAAAATTAAAATTACTGAAGTGCTGATTTGGTAACATTCTTAATTTATTTATTCGTGTTATTTAAACAAAAAGTATGATTATTAAAATCAAATAAAAAAATAATTCCAAACAAAACCTTTAAGTTGTTGGTAGTTTAATTTATAAAAATATGTATGTGTGGACTAAAGTACTGACACCGTGAACATGAAGTCCTCAAGAAGTCAAAGGCACTCAATATATACCACTTCAAGGTCTGAGCGCTAGCTCAAGTTTCTTTTCATCTAGAAAATCTCATACTTAAGCTGAAAAATAAAAACTGAAGGACGATGGATATGCTAAATTGCTAACATATATTATATATAGTGTACACTAGCACATTGGAAACTCCATTTCACAATCAAAGATTCAAAATAAATATACGAGGGAATGATAGTATCTTATCATTAATTTTCACGTTATAATTTTTAATTATGTTTCTAGTGGCACGTGCATTAATACGATTAATTATTGCAGTTAACCAGTACCAATCTTTAAATATGACTATAGTTTTCTCCTTTTTTTTTTTTCGAGATTTGAGTTATTTAATTAAAATAAAAGGGTAGTTGAATCGTAGGTGTTCGTAGTGTAAATTTTACCTTTATATTCTCGATAATTGTTAGCAAATATTAAGATATAGAGGAGATATGATCATCAGGGAGGAATCCTCTATGACTGCTAGGTGGTCCAGCCATTCAAACCGGGATGAAGAAGAATATTTTCCTTTTGGAAAAAAAAATAGAGAGAAAAATAACTGCATACGTAATTTAGTAGTAAGCATACTTTTTATCGGTATGGATATTGATCTTACGTTTCAATCTAATCTAAAAAATAATAAAAAAATCATCATTTTGTTGGTAATAAAAACTTTTCAAGCGATAACTTATAAAAGTTGTGGAGTGATTGATTTTTGTTACTTACTTTCGTAATGAAATTATTATATCAAATTTTGTTGGATTTTAGATGATTTTTCCGAGATTCTAATATTTCAGAAATCTTCTCTTTTTTTAAAATGATCAAAAGCATTCTTTTCCTCCATATAACTTTTCTAGCCACTAAAAAAAAAGGTCCTTCACTCCTCGTACGAAAATAATTTAGTCACCAATCACAAACGAAATATAAAAAAAGATAAGAATCTGGTGTAAAGATTGATATTGCATGATATAAAGTTTTTAGTTTCTCTAACATCATATAAGCTATATGCCCCTACACATTGATGATTATTAACGTGTTAATCATTTTCTTATTTTAAACTAATTGATAACTCTGTTTTTATAGAGTTATTTGTGCTTTTTATTCATTAAAAATGTGTTTTCTAGAGTAATTTTAATTTAGATTTTAAGTAATTTAAGTTTCTTTTATTTTATTTTGGTTTAGATTTAGTTTTATTTAATTTTATGTTATTTCATTAGGTTTAGGTATTTTAATTTGGTTAATTTAAGTTAATTTAATTTGTATTAGATTTAAGTTTTTGATTTAAGTTATTTTGTATTAAATTAGGTTTTTAATTATTTAAAATTAGCTTTGTATTATTTAATTTTACTTAGGTATTTAATTAAGAAAAGTTATTTTGATATAGGTTATTTACGTTTTTAATTTGATTTTAATTAAAGGAAAGGAAAAGAAAAGAAATTCTGAAGAGTGAAGCACCAGGCGCGATATATATATATATAGGAGACGATGCGATTTAGGCCGTTCGATGAAGATCCAACGCATTAGGAGAGCGTGTGTCCTTCACGCACGGTCCGACGCTAGTGGAGCGGCTGGCACTGGCAAGAGATAAGTGGGGTCTGGCTTATGTCAGTTGTCGCAGGGGGTTTCAGGTGTCTAATCGGGTGCTCTTCATTTACGTGCATTCAAATTTGAGCTCCAACCAGAATTTGCCACATCACTTAGTCAAAGTCATGTCGTGTTTCAGCCAATGAAACGCGGGATACGTGCTAAGCTCACTCTTTGATGCCGCATAGGATAATTCGCTTAGTACCATATTTTGAATAAGAAACGTGGGAGAAAGAGAGAGAAAAAGGTAGAGTTTGAATAAGAAAGTGCTACATCATACAACCAATCAAAATTGAGTATTAGAATCGGTGAATGATTAGGAAATACTCTCTTTTTAGCTATAAAAGGATTAGGGACATGAGGAAAACACATCATTCTAGAGAGAGAAACTCAGTAGTCCAGAGAGAAAAAGTCAGTGGGAGACAGAACAGAGGAGTGGAGCCTCTTCAACTGCAATTTTCTCTAGTTTGATTTTATTTTCAGCTTAAAATTTTTATTTTCTTTAGGTTTTTTATATTTAATATTTTTGTTTTTCTTAGTTTAATTATATTCTAGATTTCTTTTCTAGGGCTACGATGTAGCCTAACTATGATGTTTTAATTTTTTTTTTCAATTTAGTCCATGAATTATTTTTCCTAGTTGAGTTTTTAATTCTGTTCTTAATGCTTTCATTTAATTGGCCACTAAATAGATGATTTGTTAATCATAATAAAACTGGAAAGAGATTTATATGTCTAGTTCATTGAATTGAAAGTCATAAATTGCATGTAAAATAGGAATATATTTACATGATTTATGTAGTTGCTATATGAGTTTTCACAGATCTTAATGAATTCTTAATTAGTTTAATTCACATAGGAATATAGTGAATTGATAATTAAGAGTATTTTTGCTTGAACTCGGGAGAGGATAGTGAATAAATTAGGGAATCTCGACTATCAACTAGGAGAATAATTTTAGGCTAATGAGATAGAGGATTTTAGCATAGATTAATTACGGTAAAATCGAAAACCCTAGGTTTAATTTCATTGATTTACATCTCGTATTATTTTCTGCTTTTAATATTCGTTCTCGTTTATTTTTATTACTTTTAGTTTACTTTTAGTTCTAATTTAATTTAATTTAATTTTTCTTTGGTCATTTAATTGTAAAATTTTGGTACTTAGTGAATCAACAGTCTTCGTGGGACGATACTCGATACTTACTATTATATTATTTGTTTGCGATACGTACACTTGCGTTTATTATTTTCACAACAAGTATGTTTGCAAGTGAAAATTATAAATTAATCTGCAAAAATAAAGGATAATTACACTTAATACTATTACTTATGTTAAACCACAACGAATAGTGAAACCTTCGAGAGACTAACTAAAAAGAAACTACCATATATGAAGGCTTGTTTTTGCCAGCCAGGGTCTAATGGAGAGTGCCCATACCTACGCCCCACGCATGCCTTACCAGCAACTACATTCGTTGGGGCTAGGGTGACGCCTCCATCTCTCCGATGGGATAAGACCTGCCCGAAGGGTCCTCGACGAACATTCCTGCTAGTGGGATTGGAAGCTCCCATAGTCACGCCTAGGAAAAAATACCACTCTGGTCGCTCCCTTCCGCCCCTCTTTTTCCATCAAAAAAAGAAACTACCATATCAAATGATAATTTAAAGGTAAAAATGAAATTAATGTCAAATTCGTCTAGTGATAAAGTGAGGTGTTGATATCTTTTTTTTTTTACCCAATTTTAAGTAATTTTATTATAACCAAATTTAGGTATTATGACTCAGAAACCACTGTAAATTGAACGCAATTATTAGGAGTAATATTATTAGTAGAATTTTCTTTTTTCTTTCTAATGAGTTGTATATCATTGCCGCGAGTGTTGGTCACTTGCTTAGGGAAAGGCGTGAGCATAAAACTTAGATTGGTTTCCCATCGTACACAATTTCATTAAGACAAAGTAGAAACAAGGCCCTGCCTGTACCTTCCGGTAGGAAGCACAGAAAAATTGTACCACTCTTGGTGTCCTACATCACGCACGCCTAAACCAAAGTCAAATAATCTGGATCCACAAATTTCTGACCCGACCCACACCCGATGCGCACGGTGCCCTATGGCGCACGCTAGCAAAAATACCCAAAACCTGCTCTTTAGTCTTTCCCTTGGATTAGAGCCTGTCAGTGCCGCTGGCTTCATCTTAATAATAAATAAATACATAAAACATTATTTAGTTCGTCTTTACTGCTATTATTATCATTATTAAATAAACTTTTTTTTCTTTTAGTTTAACTATTATTATTATCATCCAAGTTCGTTGACCGAGTGGTTATGACACATGAGTGACGCAACCTGACATGACTGTCACATGTCATTGGGTGGGGACACGGTGACGCCATGATCTGAATCTTTGTCGGGTCATGATATGAATGAGTGAGTGAGTGAGGGAGTGAGTGGTAAAAGCAGTGAGTTGATGATATTTTGAGGGAGGAGGGAGGAAATGAGCTTCTTTGCCCAGATTCCGGGTGATTGACATCGTTCCATTCCAGTCCAGTCCAGTCCACCACTCTGGCAAATCGTACGGTTTGCTTTAATTATAAATTTTGGCTGAGAGACGTGAAATGATCAGAGGGTTGTGGCGGTTTGGAGTTGGTGGCCCCAAGTGAAATGATGATCATGAATCATGATTGATTCAATCAAGTACTTTTTCCTCCTTTTGCGTTTGGTCGTTTCCTCATGGGGCCAGATTCTAAGTAATACCCAAATGATACTCTCGAGGCACTTGAGCTGGCTGTCCCCAGTTGTGTTGCTCTTTCTAATATTCTTATATGGGTTTTTTCTACGCATATTTCTCGAATTATACAGAGTGTCTCATTAACTACTAAAAATATCACTTTTACATCCTAAATCATTTAAACTATACTCTATTAGATAAATAGACATAAACAAAATGACACTTATTTTACTGATTTCATTCTAAATATTACTCAATTGGGTTTTCAAAAATTACTCTAGAAATTATGATACATGTTATACTATTGATTTTAGCCCCAAATTCTAGTGTGGAAATTCAAAAAAAAGTTTAAGGGATAATTACAAAAAAATACTCTCATGTTTGGATGTTCTGCAATTTAAACCCTGAAGTTTGGATTCCGCAAAATAATACTCTGAGATTACGAATTTCTGAAAATTAATATCCTGTGTTGATTTTTAACTGATAAAATACAATAATATTCTCAAAATTAAGATGAATAATATAGATTAATCTATTTTTAATGGAGGATATTATTATTTTTTCGTTCCTAAAATTGGTCAAAAAATTCTGTCAAATGTAATAATTTTCAGAAATTCTTAATATCAAAGTATTATTTTGCAGAGTCTAAACTTCAGGGTTTAAATTACAGAACACACAAACATGAGGGTATTTTTTTACAGTTATCCCAAAGTTTAAAATCATGATATATGCCATTTATCTCCTATTTACCTGACAGAATTGATATTCTTGTGGTGTGAAAAATGAGGTTGAATCTTTTCTGATCCTGATGTCATATTTAGACATTCTACATAAATTAGGGGGCGCATGAAATAAACTCTATTTGTATATGTTGTAATGTTATTTTTGTTAACCTATAAGGGTTGCAATCTTACTCACTCTTATTTTGAAGATAACAAGTATTTGATTAATACTAATGATTTAACTTAAGTGTGTAGTTAAATGGTTTAAAAATTCTAACTCAAGTTAATTAAAGAATCAAGCTTGAAGATAAATGCATATGTACCTATTAGAATCAAATTTGAAGATGGACAAACAAGATACAATACTATAAAAGACCATATCTAGAGATAGTATATCTGTAATCTTAGTCTTGTATTTGATTTATTGCATTGCACTTAGATTCTCTTCGCATTAGAAATTGTCAAATGAATTTTCAAGGAATCTTAGACTCAAAATAAATATGTTGTTTAATTGTTTGAAAATAAATATATGTCTTTTAAGATAGCCAAAATAACTTTTGAAGTGTTGAGAATATGTCTATTAATTATTAAAAGGTAATTTTAAATTCGGACCAAAATTGAGACCTAGAGGCAATTTTCCATTAACTCTTGTCAAAATTTAGTCGACCAGATTTAACAGCAAGGACAAAAATGTGGTTGTTTGAAGTTGTCAACAAGGATAGTTCCAATGATTATAAATTTGTTCGACCAAATTGACCACATAGAGCGCAATTATGACTAGAAATGGCTAGTTGTTGAGGAATTCTATAAATAGAATCTCATTTGAGATTTCTTAAGCCTTAAGCATGAACTTATATTGATATCCAAATGCTCTCTAAGTATTTTAGCCTATTTTTATCTCCATTACACTTTCAAATCACATCGAGTCAATCTTAGAGTATTTTTTGTGTATTGTTCTTGTTGATGGTAAAAAATAAAGTGGGTCCAAGGACAAGACTCATTTTATTTTTGACTATCAACAATAGGTGGAAGGGCAAGACCCATCTTATTGTTGATGGTCAAAAATAAAATGGGTCCAAGGATAAGACCCAAAGTCTTCTCATGCATATTGAGTCCTTGCGAATACGAGCCCAAATATTAACGAGCATGAACCCAAATATCTCACACATGTATTACATACTTATATCATACAATTGTGCAAGAACGTGCTATCTCATGCTAAATAAATTTATACTACATGCAAATTTATGCCACACATAGACTAATGCTACATGCAATATATTTCATGTCATACCAAAGAGACATTATTTTCGATGCATAAGAAATCAAAACTTATACACTTATGCAACATACAAGTATTCTCATACAATATGTCATACTAAAATAAAGCTAAATATACAGTACAATATACGCAAATATATTGTGTCATAAGCTCAAAAGGCCCAAATCATATGCCTATGACATATTAAAGAAAGCCCAGCAGCTACCCAAAAGCCAATCAACATGCATATAGTCTTAGTATTCCAGCCATTACTTTGCTGCTAACCAACCTTCTATCAGCCATGTGCAAGTATACTTGATAAATCATTTTTACTTATTAATCTCAACTTTTACAGAATTGTTGGGAGACAAAAAAATGCTAAACTTTACCTAAATGAGAGATACGATGCTTATTCCTTTTTTAATATGTGAGAAAATCATCTATACGAGGTGGGGTAGCCAACTGCTAAAGGGGAATAGACCCAAAAGCATCGTTATTATTATAATACTTCTCCATTCTTTGAACATTGAATCTCTCCACACTCTATCTTCCAGTTGTTATACAAAATCAACTTGCCCATCGGCTCATTTTTATCTATAACATATACTGATACTTGCTTTCTCCATGGTTCACTGTACAAAAGAAATATCACGCGTCTTTTTTATCATTCGCAAATTCCAGTTCTCTTCGTGTACAAAGCTCTGCCCAAACTTTTTATCAAGATAAAAAAAGATTCTGCCCAAAATCTTCTTCATATTTTCTTCATGGTATACCTCAGAACTTAGAAAAGCTTACCCACACTCTGTTCAAATGCCTTGCCTCAAAACCTATTTATCTAGTAATTCGCTCTTTTTCATTGTAACCTAACGGATTTCTTTTCTCAATGACATACCTAGCAGTTTCCCTTTCTATATATATAGTTTACCTCCAAAGTTAACTAGTTCATATTTTGCCTAACCTCCTCTCCCATGCCATACTTCAAAATCAACCTACGCAATAATTTATATCTCAAGATCCACCTACGCTGCAGTTTCGCCTTTATCAAAATTATAAGCTCCTCTCACATATGTTCTTTTTCCTACCAAGCTATCACATACACTCTCTCCGTTATCCTAATCTCTTTTCTACTAAATATTCCCAATCGCTCAAAAAGAACCAAGCAATTATCCTATATCCCACAAGATTCTTAATAGCTCACCATATTTTCTCTTACTCCTCTTCACCGTTTTGATTTTCCTAACAGTTGAGTTCCTTCTTTTTTTTTTAAGTAAAATATGTCTTTCACTATATTATTCTCTTTTCTATAGACCCACATGGTGGAGCATGGGATATCAAATTCCCAAGATTTTACATACAAAACCAAAAAAAAAAAAAATTACAAAACTACAGCAGGCCATTTTTTTTTTTTTTCAATTCCTATACTGCGTTTTTTAAGAAAAATGTCAATTTTTAAAATAGAACAGTGCTAATTTTTAAATAGCAACTCGTAACCGATAACCAATTTTGGAACTCTGATAACTAGTAACCAAAGATATTTAAAATTTAAAAAAAAAAAGAGAGAGAAAAAATATTTTAACTAGTAATAGATTTAGGAAAAATAATAAAAAGTAAAAAACAAAACAAAAAAGAGAAAAAAAAAGTATTATAACTAGTCACTGGTCACCGGTAACCAATTTGAAGCATTAGTAATTAGTAATCATTTTAAAAAATGATATTTTTCTAAAAAAATGCGATACATAAACTAGAAAAAACTGAGCCATCATATTTTTCAAAATCTTTTCAAAAAAGGTCGTATATGGCCTAGTTTCCTTAAGGATTTCTAACATTTTTACCTATGAAAACCAAAAAGAATTACAAAAATGCGAAGGTCAATTTTTTTTTTTTCCCCAATTCCTATAAAATTTTTATTAGGAAAACATCATTTTTTTAAAAAATTTTAGAAAAATACTATATTTAAAAATAGTTGCTCGTTACCGGTTGCTAGTTACCAGTTATAATACCTTTAGTTACTAGTTACCAGTACTCGAAAACTGGTTACCAGTTAATAGTTATTATTTTTAAAAAATAGTATTTTTCTAAATATTTTTAAAAATGGTATTTTCTAATAAAAATAGTACTAAATCTGCAGAAAACACATCCCATCGTATTTTTCTAATTATTTTCTAAAAATGTTGTACAAGGCTTAATTTTCACTTTCCTCAAATCTTAAGCCTTGGTCGAGTTTAATTTAGGAAAAAATCAGCAATTCGACCCATTAAAGTTAGAAGAGCTCACATACTCATCAGAAAGACCCCAACAAATCTCAAATTTCCTAATGTTTTCTTTTTTCTTTTTAAAAAAAAATAAAGTTATAGATAGATAAAGTTTGAAATATTATTTAACATGGTTATAGAATAATATATAGTTTATAATATCAGCTCTTAAAATTAAGTTGAAAATAGTTAAGATCAAATATTTCAATTAACAAGAAAATTTAAAAAGAAAAAAAGAAAAAAAATTATAGAAGACAATAAGATATTGTGAGTTCTTAAAAAAATTGAATTTGAGAAATACCTAAAGACTTTATGCACAAAGACCAAAGGGTCCAAAGACCAAAAATATTGTATGATCATGGTTTAAGAACATTAGGATTCGAAAACAAGCACGATTCGCACTTGAATAACAAGAGTTTTTAAATGAAAAAAATTAGGCCAAAATAGGTAAGACTATGTTTGGTAGGAAGGAAAAGGGAGAGGAAGAAAAAAGTTTGAAGGAAAAGTAGATGGAAACTAAAAAGTTGGGTTGTTTGGTAGGAGGGAAAAGGGAAGGGAAGAGAAAAGGAGAAGGAAAAATATGAGGGAAATGAATAGTGAGCTTCACACAAAAAATTTCTTCTCAAAAATGGGGAGAAAAAAGGAAGGAAAAGTTTTTATTAATGTATAAAAGTGAATTTACTAATTTATTAATGTATAAAAGTGAATTTACTAAAATAACTTCATATATTAATTTTTAAATTTTAATAATAAGGGCAAAATAATCATTTTAAAATAAACTAATTTTTTTTCCTCCCTTCATACCAAACAACAATGGAGAAAAAGATACTTTCCTTTCTATTCTACATATTTTCTTTCTTTTCTAATTTTTCCTTCCGTCCTATTTTCTTTCCTCCCTACCAAACATATCCTAAGTGCGAGCACATAAGCAATATGTATGTACGGCACAAATACAACACAATTAAACTGTGTTTGGGTTTGAATGACTTAATTATTAATCATGCTCAAGCGATATAAAAAGAGGTACAATCAGATTAATCATATCTGGACCGGCAAAGGTTAACACTATGTCTCAATTTAAAAAAATATAGTAATATACAGATATAGTCATTTTCTTTAATCATAAATTGAGGAATTTAGGACAACATTGATAATTTGTCAACAATAATGACTGACAAGGGGTCTTTATTAACATTAGATTAATATGTTACACTATTTATTTATTATTACGTAAACCGCTAGAATATGTACTTTGAGAACAAGTAGAATATGGATTTTTTTTTCTTCTTTGTAGACAAGGAAAATTAATTTCGACATTTAAATTTCAATCAAATAATTATAATTAAGTACATTGAAATAAATTCCGAAATGAATTAAATGTAGCATTTATTTTTGCAACCGTTCGTTTGAAATCTAAACTATCAAAATTAGATTCACCATCCATAAAGAATAAAATAAATTCATATTATATAGGTTTCCATATAATATATATATACACACAGATTTCTATATGCCAAATCATATTGTGGAATATGTTACAATTGGAATGGGAGACATTTGAATAGAAAAAATAGTAGAATGTGTTGTAATTACAATGAGAGCATTGGAATGGACCATTCAAAAACACCTCCCCCCCTCCATTCTCATTCAAGACACAAAAAAACCATTCCAATGGTTAACTTTTCGGATGGACCATTTGAATAACTGAATTGTTGAAACAAACACATATTCAAATAGATTTTCCATTCCAATAGAATGAAATGGTTGAAACAAACGGGGCCAATTTCCATTCAAATACACACATTCAAATAGGCGAACCAAATGGGGCCACTGAATTTATTTTATTTTGATGAACCAACTAATATACTTCTAAAACACTAGAAAAAGTACTAATTGAAGTTCAGTTACCTCATGGCTAATCATTACCGGAAAAGAAAATAATGGGCCCGTTTGTTTCACCTATTCGAATGGGTGTATTTAAATAGAAATTTTAGAATGGGTTATAATTGAAATGTGAGACATTTGAATGGAAAAACAGTAGAATAGGTTGTAATTAGAATGTGAGCATTGGAATGGACCATTCAAAAATACCTCCTCCCCTCTATTCTCATTCCAAAATACAAAAACCTCATTCCAATAGTTGATGTGACTGATAGACCATTTGAATGGAAAAACTGAATTATTGAAACAAACACACATTCTAAAAGACCATTTGAATGAAAAAACTGGAATTATTGAAACAAACACCCATTCCAATGAGTTTTCTATTTGAATGAAATGGAATGGGTGAAACAAACGGGCCAACACATGGCCAATACGTATTCGTTTCGAATAGTAAATGATGATAGAAATCACTGTATGCAGCAGATTATTAATAGAACGTGGCGATTGCTCTTTTTGTAATAACAGTTTTTATTTAGAGAAAAGGTCAAAAAGTACTATCAAACTAGTACTTTTCTTTTAAAAAATAATAAATAAATCTACTTAGAAGAGCTAAAATCACGAGTGACCAGACGATTATGCCGTATTTGGTTACTTAATACCCAAATAAATAAATATTTATGAGTTTCTTATAAAATTCCAGGCTAAAGTACCAAAAATTGAAAAATTTTGGATGGGCCACATTTTTTGAAAAGTCCTAGATTGATTTTAAAAAAAATCATTTTTTATAAGTTTTTTTTAGAAAAATAATACTTTTTAAGCTTCATTTGATATGCAGAATAGGATATGATTAGACTATTTTAAATAATTGAATTAGATTGAAATGGATAGGATAACATAATATAGGATTATAGTCCAATCTTATCCTATGTTTGGTGTGCTACTTTTTGTTAGGATAGGATTAGCTTGTGTGTTTCATAGTTTTAAATAAATAACTATTTTGAAGTTTGATTAATTAGAAAAATACCACTTTTAAACATTAATTCAGAAAACTATCATTTTTAAAACCTAATTTTATAAAAATATCATTATTAAAAACTTATTTACAAAATATCGCTTTAATTTTTTTTGAAAAATACCACTTTTAAAACTTAATTTTGGAAAAATACCATTTTTTTATAAATTATTTCCAATAAAATATATGGAAAAATACCATTTATGGTTTTATCAGTTTTAAAAGAGAATTTCTAAAATAGTACTTTTAAAGTTTAATTTCAAAAAGTACCATATTTTTAATACTTCAAAAATATTTTATTATTTTTAATCAAATTCCTAATCTCAAATTCTTAAGAGGATAAAATTCTTTCCTTCTAAGGGTATTATTTTTGGAGTGGATTATTTTTATCTAATTCAATCACTCTTATATACATGCACCAAATATGGAACTAATTTAATCACATCCAATCTCATCATTATTCTGCATTCCAAATGTGGCCTTAATAAATATTTAGAAAAATATCACTTTTTCTTCACAACTGATATTTTTTAATAGTACTCAAAGTAGCCAGTTGGGTTACTTAAAATAACCAATATGGTTACTAGAAGTAGGTAACTTGACCAGTTACCTCAAGTATCTTATCAATAAATAAAAAGTAGTATTTTTCTAAAAGTATGAAAAGTAGGATTTTTTAATTAAAATTCGGAATTTTTCAAACAATTTCAAAATCTGAAAATTTTTAATTTTTTTGAAAAATTACCAAAAAAAATTAAATTTCCTCGATATTGAATGAAGGAAAATCGGGCTTCTAGTAAAGAGTTGCCAATTCAGCCAAGCTTGAATAGCAGACAGTAGGCCCTTGCTTGGGATTGGCTTGGGCCTGGCCCTTGCAATTATTTCGGAAAAGAAAAAGGGAAAATGACACTTCATACCATTTTTTAAAAAAATAATACCAAAAATATGATATTTCTAAAATAATTATTTTTTTGTGTGACATTCAGCAACATTTTTCTAAATATTTTGGTCACTAGAAATGAGAAACTAGTTTAGCTACGAGAAATCGAGAAACCAATTTAGTTACTAGAAACCAATTTTATTTTTTGTAACTAATAACCATGTCCTAAAGAAATCAATTTAGTTACAGAAAACTAGAAAACAAAGGGTATTGGAAACTGGAGAAAAATGTTACTTGAAACTAATTTGATTTACTGGAAGTCTGAAACTAATTTGATTTACTGGAAGTCAGAAACTAATTTGGTTAATAGAAATTGAGAAATCAATTTTATTACAGGAAACCATTTTAGTTCTTGTAACCAAAACATTTAGAAAAATACCACTGAATGTCGTACGGAAAAATGATTATTTTAGGAAGATCCTAATTTTGGTATTATTTTTAAAAACTTAGGTATAATTGTCTAAATCCCAAAAAAAAAAAAGGGAAATGTTCTTTTTTTTTTTATTCGGTGAAATTTCAAAATCATATTGATAAGGCACTTCAGGTAACCAGACAAGTTATCTAAGGTAAAAAGTCTAGTTACTTCAAATAATTCGATTGATTACCTCAAGTGACTTGATTGATTATATCTAGTACTTTTGAAAAATACCAATTATGAAGAACTAGTGGCATTGGTCTCATTATTTTTGAAAAGTATTATTTTTCTAAATTCACTTTTAAAATGTGATATATTTCTAAATATATCCTGGATTTTTCCAAAAGTTCAGCCATCTTGATGTTTTCAAATTTTTATACTTGGGCCTCGTATTTTCTTTGGGCCTTGTTTTTCGTAAGAAGGCCGAAGTAAAAAAACGTTGGGAAAATGATACCTAGCACCACCATTTTGAAAAGATGACACAAAATACGACCTAAAAAGTAATTACAACCTAAACTGGCATTGTTATAAAAAACTGAATTTCAAAGGGGCGATGGGATAATTGTGTATAACCATCTTTTAGAATAACTGTTATAAAATTAAAAAGTGAGAAAATAAAGTGGAGGAATTTGTTAGCTAAGCGGCTGGGGCTAGCTTCCACCATGACCCTTGCCTGGATCCCAGCATTTGTATCTTTTATTCTTTTTTCATTTTGTTTCTTCGCATTTTTTCCTTTGAAAAAAAAAGAAAGAAAAAACTAACTCTGTCTCTCTCTATATCTCCTCCTCCCTCCTTGCAATTTGCAAACCCCATCAAATATTTACATCCCCAAATTCCAATTTAAAGGAAAATCTAATTGAAAATAAGAATTAATCACGAAAATACTGTGAAGTTTGGATTTTCTGTAAAAAAATAACCTCATATTTGAGTTTTACAAATTAATATGCTGATATTTGAAATTTCTACAAAATTATACCCTATAATGCCTAATTTTGTGATTTAAACAGTAGAAAGATGAAAATAACCCCTCTTTATATCATTAAAAATGTTTTAGCACTAATTTATTTAATATTTGTTTCTAGTGTTTCCAATAAAAAAAAGGTTAAAAATTTATACAGATTATACCGAAAATTAAAATTCAAAGCTATAGATGAGAAAAAATGATACATAGAGAATCTGAGTTCTTATTTCGTTCTGTTTACAAAAATCAAAATGTAACTCAATTAAAGTTGTTAATAACCTCAATTTATGATTTACACCATGAACTTTCAAGCCCAAAAGCAATATTCTATAATTAGTAAATGTGGTTCATCACGAATAGAACTAGATGGTCAAAAACTCCCCAAACAGAAGGAAAGCAAAACTTTTAATCCAGCTTCTTTGAAAAAAAAAAAAAATCCAGCCTTTAATTTTGTTTTAAATCTCCATTTATCTTCTTCTTCGCGCTCTGATTTAAATCTTATCTCTTGGAAAGATTTTCAGAACCCTCCATACCAGTAATTATGTTCTTACCCTCCATGAATACGAATGACAAAAATACTGATGAGAACAACCTTGGACTTCAAAGATACAAGAAGCATATTCAAGCCATTTCCCCCAAAAGAAAAAAGAAAAATTGACCTATTCGAATAAATTATTATGCTAAATATTATGAGAAAATTTTTTATCAATACTCATTAGATTCATTAATCCAGATCTGAAATTTTTTAATCTTTACTCAGGCAAAAAAATGTTCTCAAATGCAATTTCACTAGAGAGTTTGAAACCCATAATTGAGAGATCACTATTGAATCAATTGACACTTGAGTAACGAAAACTTTTAGAGAGAGAGATAGCAGCTTCTCTCTAGCTTTCACGGTTCCCAGTAGAATTCCTCCTACTCTCCGCCAGAGAGTAGGAGCTCGCTTCCTTAATATTGAGAATAATGAGTCATCTACTTCAACAATCTTACCCAAGTCAAAATAATTTAAATTGAGTTGTTATATCTTATCCTTAGTTTAAATGGTAGCTGGAGTTTAGATTTTCATTTGTATTTTATTTCATATTCTTAGCTTTTGTAATCTATTGTAATCTGGTTTAAATTTTGATTTGTAGATAACTATTATCATGTCTATATATACACATACTATCAATAAAGAAAAGTTAAGTTTTCCAGTACTATATTATAGTTTCTTTATGGTATCAGTGCAATCTAAGCTCCATTGAGCATCTTCGTTTCCTGGCCAATATCTATATTCTATAGTTTTTTTTTTCCCTTCACACAGCCAATATTCTCCACGTTCCTTTTCTACTCATGGAACAATCAAACACTACTCAAAGTATCACACCCACAATAGTTTCGACTCCCACTGCCCCTGCTTCCTCTCCACCTAATCTTATCACCATAAATGCTGCTGCACAATTGCCCTTCAAACTCACTTCCTCCAATTATCCCTCTTGGCGTGCTTAATTCCATACTCTTCTTTTCAGCCTTGATCTTCTTGGTTTCATCTCTGGTGATTCAGTCTGTCCTGAACCTCTCATTATCTCTAACAATACCTCCACAACAAATCCTGCCTATCTCCTTTGGAAACGTCAAGATCAACTTCTTCTTCATGCAATCCTTGCCTCACTATTAGAAACAGTTGTTGCCTTCGTCTCCTCTTCTAAAACAAGTAAAGAAGCCTGGGATCACCTTACCAAACTCTATGCTAGTCAATCCCATACCCGTATGATGCACCTCAAAGGCCGCTTAAGCTCTATGACTCGTGGTACAAAGCCCATTGCTGAATTTCTTCACAGTCTCAAATCCATTGCCGATGAACTAGCCATTATTGGTGCCCCACCCAGTGATGCTGATATGCTTCTCTACTGCTTTCAAAGTCTTGGTAATGAATACAAGGAAGTTGTTGCTGCTCTTCGCACCCGCGATACACCCATTTCCTTTGAAGAGTTATATGACAAATTGGTTGATCACGAGGAATTTCTCTACGTTAATAAACAAGAGCCTGACTCAATTCCCATCACCGCCAACTTTGCTCGTGGCTCGGGTCCACTACATTCCAGTGGCACCAACTCTGCCTCTCACTTTGCCCGTGCTCCTACTAAATGTGGTCCACCACAATCCAACCGCGGCCAAGCCCAGTCTCCTATGCCATCCATGAATGATCGCAAGCCCTCTACGGGTCTTCTTCTGACACCCTCGTCACAACCGGTGTTCTGCCAGTTTTGTAGCAAACGTGGCCATAATGCTCGTCAATGCTACAAATTATTTCCGCACTTACGTCCGTCTCCGCAGGCCAATCATATTTCTCCCTCCACTTTAACTACTTCTCCTTTGCTTATGGACTCTGGTGCGTCTCATCATGTCACATCAGAACTTTCCAACATGTCACGGTATCAAAATTATGACGGCCCAGAAGATGTTATGATTGGTGATGGCTCAGGTCTACCTATTTCTCATACAGGCTTTGTTTCTTTACCTTCTTCTCACAATAAATTTTCTCTTTCCAATGTTCTGTGTGTTCCTTCCATTCGTCAAAATCTAATTTCTGTATCTCAATTTTGTAAAACTAATCACGCTTCTGTTGAATTTTTTCCCAATTCTTTTGTCGTGAAGGATTTATGCACGGGGGCACACCTGCTTCGCGGTCCGAACAAGTTTGACGTTTATGAATGGCCTAGAAATTTGGCTCTGGAATCAACCTCACCCACTCATCTTAGTGCATGTGTTGGTGTCAAAGGCTCTTATCAAGTTTGGCACAATCGTCTTGGTCATCCCTCTACCAATGTTGCCAGTCAACTTGCTCGCTTTCATATTGCTTCACTGCCTGTCCAATCCTTAAACTCATTTTATTGTGTTTCCTGTCATTGTAATAAAAGTTATCGTTTATCTTTTGGTACTTCTTCTTTAAAAAGTAGAGCCCCTCTTGATCTTGTTTATACAGATATTTGGGGTCCCTCTCCCGTTGACTCTGTTGATGGATTTAATTATTATATTATCTTTGTTGATCACTACACTAAATATGTTTGGTTTTTTCCTTTATGTCGAAAATCCGATGCTTATTCAATTTTTCTTCGATTTAAATTATTAGTCGAAAATTTCTTCAAAACTAAAATTGTGACATTCTATTCTGATGGTGGAGGTGAATATATTGCTCTTAAATCATTTCTATAAAGTCATGGTATTCAACACTTAAAAACACCTCCTCATACTCCACAACATAATGGTTCCGCTGAACGACGTCACTGACATGTTGTTGAAACTGGCCTCACTCTTCTTCACACCGCCTCTCTCCCACTATCTTATTGGACCTATGCTTTTACCACGGCTGTTTACCTTATCAATCGTCTTCCCACTCCAGTCCTAAATCACAAATCTCCTTATGAGTGTCTTTTTCAAAGTCCTCCGAACTATGATAAATTACGAGTTTTTGGGTGTCTTTGTTTTCCATGGTTAAAGCCTTATACTAAACACAAATTAGAACCCAAGTCTACTTCGTGTATTTTTCTGGGATATTCTACTGACCAAAGTGCCTACAAGTGTTACAATCCTGATAACAAAAAGATTTATCACTCTTGTCATGTTAAATTTATTGAAAATGAATTTCCTGCTATTACTGTGTTTTCCACTCCCTCTAAATTATCTTCTTCTCTTATTCAACAATGGTCAACAAAATCTTCCTCCTTAGCAGCACTATTTTCCCCAGTTACTACTATTCCTACTACCATGTCATCGCCGGAGTCATATTCTACAACTTCAAATTCGTCAAACTCGAGGATTTTCGAAGCAGGTATAACTTCTTGTCCAATACCTTTAATTAATATATCTTCTCCAATATTGCAGCCCACTACCTCACAGCCTAGCTCACAATCTTTATCTCCCACTCTATGGCCTACTACTTCACATGCTCATTCAAGTCCTCTAAATGCTTGCCCATCTCATGTTATTCCATCTATCTCACAACCAGCACCATCTCCCTCAAATCCCTCTATTCCACCTCTTGGTCGTACTCACTCCATGACAACTCGCTCTCAAAACACTATATTTAAGCCTAAACAACTTCATCTTGCTACAACTAAACATTCATTACCTGAGTCCATCGAACCATCTTGTGTTTCTCGAGCAATCAAAGATCCAAATTGGCGTAATGCTATGACTGATGAACTTAATGCTTTATTCCGCAATGGTACTTGGGATCTTATTCCTCATAATAATTCACAAAATGTAATTGGGTGCAAATGGGTTTTTCGCATTAAAAGAAATCCTGATGGCTCTATCTCTAGATATAAAGCTCGTTTGGTCGCAAAAGGTTTCTACCAATGCCGTGGTCTAGACTTTCGGGAGACTTTTAGTCCTGTTGTGAAATCGACAACTATCCGTCTTATCCTCAGCATTGCTTTACAACATGATTGGCCTATTCGACAATTGGATGTCAATAACGCCTTTCTTCATGGTACACTCACTGAAGAGGTATTTATGCAACAACCTCCAGGCTTTATTGATTTTTCTCACCCATCTCATGTTTGTCGGTTGAAAAAGGCTATTTATGGGCTCAAACAAGCACCCCGGGCATGGTACACTGAATTGAAAAACTTCCTTCTCAGTTATGGTTTTTTCAATTCAAGATCTGACACATCGTTGTTTATCTATATGCAATCTAACACTACAATCTACTTTCTAGTCTATGTCGATGATCTTATTGTAACAGGAAATAATAAAGCACACATCAGTTCTTTCATTTCCGCTCTCTCTACAAAATTTTCAGTCAAAGACCTAGGTGATCTTCATTACTTCCTAGGAGTAGAGGTTCTTCCAACGCCTTCCGGTCTTTTGCTTACACAACATAAATACATCCGAGACTTGCTCACCAAAACAAATCTTGATGGTGCTAAGGAGGTCACTACTCCTATGTCTACTTCTCAGCCTCTTACATCTCATGATGGGTCCTCTCTAGTAGACTC
>JXTC01000041.1:1088375-1100020 GCA_002914845.1 Trema orientale | reverse complement strand
ATATTCTTAGCTTTTGTAATCTATTGTAATCTGGTTTAAATTTTGATTTGTAGATAACTATTATCATGTCTATATATACACATACTATCAATAAAAAAAAGTTAAGTTTTCCAGTACTATATTATAGTTTCTTTACATAACAGGTGCCTCCCTTACTGTGGAAGGGGATCTTCCTTCTCTCAGGTATGAGTTCTTTTACAGTTTTTTTTTTTTTTAATTTTTAGTAGTATTGTTAAATAATCTTCTTATGTAGAGAGGTAGTTTTCCTCCTAAATCTAGATTTATAGTATCAAATCTAGGTCTATGGTGGATTGTAGTGTTTATTTATATTTTTGTTACTTTAGTCCGCCTAGATCTACGGTGGTTTCTTACAAGATTTATTCAGATTTGAAATGTGTGTAAGGTAGTATTTGTCCTCCCTGTAGATCTTTGATGAGGAGCAAGAGACATCAAGTGAAGAGAAGATCATAACGAGTCAACTGTTGAGGCGTAGAGCACTATCGAAGCACAAACTAATAGTGATCTGCATAAATCCCCTTATGAGTCGATTTCGCCAAGATCCAGTGTACAAATTTTGCCAAGAAGCCTTTGTAATTTAATTATTTTTGAAATTTGATCTCCTTATATCATCAAAATTTGGGAAATTGATAGAAATGACAAAAATATCATTGATAAAATTGTAAATTTAGATTTAAACTAAATTTAAAAATTGTTGATATTAATTTTGAAACAATAATTAAATATTCAAATGACCACATAAGTGATATAATAGTTCCAAACAATTTTTTTTTTTTAAAAAAAAAAAGTGGGGCTTAACTAATGACCCCCACTTATTACAAATTAAAGAAAAATATCTATTACTATCTAATCCCCACCTCACCCTAATAGGGATAATAGGTTTTCACACCTACCCCAGATGTGACTCGAACCTAAGTCCCAGATCTCAGGTAGTAGGTGCTCTTACCACTTGAGCCAACCCAATTCGTCTAATAGTTCTAAACAATCATCTATGTATCCAACTATAAAGTACAAATGTAATATAAACCTAAGTAAGTTTACCATCTACTAAGGGTAATTTTTGTATTTCTTTTAAATTTTTCCAACTTAGTTTATATAAGAAAGTCGGATTTCAAAAATAGTTAAATTACAAGATTTTTTGTAACAAAAAAAAAAAAATCAAATTCAATGGATTTTTTTTTTCATATTTCTTAAAATACAGAAAGTTTCGTTAAAAAGAAAAAAGTTGAAATACAAAATCATCTAATGGCATTTTCTCATATTTTCTTGAATTTAGAATATATTTCTAGTAATACTGATATTTTTGTCTTTACCAATACCTTTGGTGTTAACTAGACATTCCTCAAACAACTCTATTGAAAATGGCGTTAGTTAACACATCACCTGTATAAAATTATTTAGAAGACCCTTGTAATAGTTTTTTTGAAGGAAAAAAAAATTATTATTAAAATAAAATATTTGCTAAAATATAAGCAATACAATTAGAAATTTCCCAATTTTAAAACATCAACGTAGAAAAGACTGTTCTATTAATGAGGCGACAAGAAGACCCTTACATTACAAATGCAATATTCCTACAAGAAACAAAAATCTAGTATTTTTCTTTCCGATTTCACTCTCCAGTCTCCACTGCCCCCTTCTTCTTGCTTTATCTCGGACCAACATATTCTTTTATTTGTTGTCATCTTTTTCTCGTACAAATTTAGACGTTTGTTTGGCCATCCTCGAAATTTAAAAGAAGAAAAACCTAAAAATGGTCGCTATATAGTTAATAACTAGTGTTTCGGAGTTGATTTCAATGGAAAATTTAGTAAGAAAAAATAAGTTTTGAGGAGTAGAAAACGGAAAAGACGACACTTGGATTTGTCCTCATTTAGTTTTTCAACCTCACTCAAAATGCTTCGACCATGGTGGAATATATGTTCAACTACATTAGTGACTCTAGTTTTGAATTCAATAATCCTGTCTAGAACAAGCATGTGGCATTGAGGGTTTTTTTTTTTTTTGTTTAATACAATTTAGATTGGGGTCGAGTTCTTATTGGTCGAAAAATAAGCCATATCCCTTTTTTTTTTTAAAAAAAAAAAATGCAATTTTGATTGGGGATGCAATTTGGATGTTGAGGTAGGAAATCACGTGCTTTTCATTTTTTCATCAAGAAACTTGTGGAAAATCGCCTTTGGTCCATCCAAAAATGTTGTCCTAATTCCTATTATTCCTTTGGCTTTAAAATACGATAATTAGGGATGGCAATATAACCCATGGTTACGGGTATCCGTGGTTATCCGATCCGAATGGGGAGGGGAAAAACCGCTCAAGCGGGGAAAATGACCGGGGCGGGGAATAACCGTACCGTTAATATGCGGGTATGGTACGGGGACGGTATTAGTATAATCCGCACCGTACCCGCCCCGATATATATATTTATATAGAAAAATTATTATACATATAAATATCTATTTAATTTTACATTATTTATATTATTATATCTTTGGTAAAATAATGATTTTGGAGAGTTATACGTACTTATATATTTAAATTTTAGAGTTTAAAAATTATTAGTATATTGTTGTGTTTAATATTTTGTTGATTATGAAAAGGATTTAGTATTTTCATCTTAATTTTTTAATATTTTAATATTATCAATGGGTAATGGGTAACCGCGGTTTTCCCCGTTATCCATTGGTTAATACCCGCACCGTCCCCGCATCTAAAAGAATGGTTAATGGGGCGGGTATGGTATTGTGATTGACTTTCGGGGATGAGGATGGTAATTAAAAAACTGTCCCCGATCCGCCCCATTGCCATTCCTAACGATAATAAATCGTCATTATTTAGGATATTGTGAACTCGCAAAGCTCACATCAAATAGGAAATTACATAAAAGACCCACGTGGCACCCTCAGCCTCAAGGGCACCAAACCCCTGTTTAAGTCACAATCAACGGCTCATAAGGCTTCGATCTTCTCTGTCGTCCACGTAACCTAACTGAAGTGTTGAGAAGTTTCTAGAACATTGAGGTGATTGTGAGACAACTGCCTTGACAAATAGCAGAAACTTCTCACACACTTGAGAAAAAGGAATGGAAATCTGACAACAACTCTCTCTCTCTCTCTCTCTAGAACTTTCTTCTCCATCGCCTTAAAACCCTCTTTAAATGTCTCTCTCTGTCTCTCTTTCTCTCTTACTTTACTAAACAACACCACAAAATATCTCCCAACTGGCTCTGAAGCAAAACCTAATCGCAAGCTCATTACACCCAAGTAAATTTAGACTCAAGACGCCATGAAAATGGACTGAAAATCCTCTGTTTCACTCTGCTTTTACGTTTGAAATAAAGCTTGTATTTCTCAAACACTGAAACAGAGCAAGCTGAGCTACGCCATGGAAGGAGTGATAGTAAAAGAGGAAGAAGTCACGTACAGAGCTGGTTCATCGTCTTCCTCGTCTTCAAACGCGTCGCCCCAACCAATGGAGGGTTTACACGATGTGGGTCCACCTCCGTTTCTGACGAAGACCTTTGAAATGGTGGAAGACCCATCAACGGACGCCATTGTCTCTTGGAGCAGAGCTCGAAACAGCTTCGTCGTCTGGGACTCTCACAAGTTCTCCACTCTTCTTCTTCCTCGATACTTCAAGCACGGTAACTTCTCCAGCTTCATCCGTCAGCTCAACACTTATGTAAGTTTTCTCGGAACCATATCCATTGATCTTGGCCGATTTTCATGGCTTCTAACGCAGTCTCTGTTTTTGAACCGAGTTTCAGGGTTTCAGGAAGGTTGATCCGGACCGTTGGGAATTCGCGAACGAAGGGTTTTTAGGAGGACAGAAGCATCTGCTTAAGACGATCAAGAGGAGGAGAAACGTTTCTCAGAGCTTCCAACAACAGTTAGGGACTTGCATCGAACTCGGTCAATTCGGGGTCGAAACAGAGCTCGAAAGGCTTAAAAGGGATCGAAACGTGTTAATGGCGGAAATCGTTAAGCTTAGGCAACAACAGCAGGACTCAAGGGACAGAGTCACAGCGATGGAGGATCGATTGCTTCTAACAGAGAGGAAACAACAGCAGATGATGAGTTTTCTCGCCAAGGCTCTCAACAACCCGACATTCGTCCAGCAATTCATTCGGAGAAACGCACAGAGGACTCAATTACGCGGCGGCGGACGGAAGCGGAGACTCGCCGCCACCTCCGCCGAGACTTCGGGGGAAGAAATTCCGGCGATTGGTGCCGTCGAACAAGGTTTGGAGGAGTTGGCGGCGGTCGATTCGGAGATCGAATCTCTTTTCTCGGCGGCCCTGGAGGACGAATCGAGCAGCGGTGTCAAGGACCCGGCGGCGAGTTCTAGCGGCGGCGTGAACTTGGATTGTGTTAACGAGACGATATGGGAGGAATTACTGAGTGATGATCTGATAAGTGGGAATCCGGAGGAAGAAGTTGTGGTTGGCGATGAGTCGGAGCTCCATGTGGAGGTGGAGGATCTGGCTTCCAACCCGGATGACTGGGGTGAGGACTTGCTAGACCTTGTGGATCAAATGGGTTATCTCAGGTCCAAGCCTTGAGGGCTAAAATGAGAATGAAAACTGGTTCTGGTGTTTTTAAGTAATTTTTTTTAGGGGTTTTATCTGCAACTTCATTCCCATTCCTGGTATTGGTATAATAAATTTGGTTTGGTTTAAGTAAGTCGATTACTTATATGAAATATATATATATATATATAGATGTTTACTTGGATAAAGAATTGTAGTGGTTTTTGTTTTGTGCAGCAAGGGATGGCGAAAGTTGAAGTTGCAATGGGATCAACGTAGACCCTATTTATAGTGATGTTCTTCCTCAGTTGTATCCTTTTTTTAATTTTGAGACTATGGTTTTAGTTTGTTTTAAATGTTTAGTACTTTGTGTTATTTGAATATGGGAATTTGTTAGCGATATTCAAAATGTTTATTTTAGTCTGGTTTTTTTTTTGTTGTTGTTGCAGGCGAGCTCGCCAAAGGAGATCCTGACTCTTGAGGAGGTGTCTACCATGTTTTTGTTCCATTTCCGAGCTATATAGATGCAGATTATTAATTATATATTGTACGTTGACTTGTTATGTAAATACTACGTAGGTATTGCTCGTGAAGCCATACGTCAAAATTGTTGGTAAATAGCTTTAATTATAAATAAGACGGGGGTGTTTTTAGTAATGGTATTATGGACCCTTTTTTTTTTTTTTTTTTTGAGTAATCATGGTGTTAATACTTAATATGCAATATATATTTGTAGAATTATCAGGGGAAAAATTAGATATTATATGGTATTTTTTGAAAAAAAATTGAAAAATACGGTGGTTAGCGATTTTTTAATGTGGTATGATTTTTATTAGAAGAATATATTTTTTAAAAAATATTTAGAAAAAATATTATTTTTTAAATTAGTAATTAGTAACTGATAATTAATTTTCAGAAATTAGTAAACTAAAGGTATTTATAATTAGTATATAATTTGTAATCAGTAACCGGGTAATCAATTTTTAAAAATTAGAAACCAGTAATTATTTGAAAAGTGGTATTTTTTTAAATTTGTTTTAAAAAGTGATAATTTTCTAATAAAAACTGATATGAAAATTTTTAAAAAAAGCATTATTTCCGTATTTTTGTAATATTTTAATGTTTTATAGATAAAAGTGTTAGAAACCCTTATCAGGATCATGAGGGAAATTCACTAGATTTGTTACTGGGGGAGGGATATCAATATCATGCAAAGCTTTGTGGTTTTTACTTGCTGGGCCTGGGTTCCTTACCTTCTTCTTATCTTACGTGCCCAATTATACGTAGTGGAGTGTCAGCCCAACGTGGAAAGTCTAAGATCCAAGGGCAATTTTGAATTTAGGGAGGGAAGTACGGCAAAGAAAAATGGGACTATAGAAAAACACCTATATATGTTAGGACTTTTCTTCTGGATCAAGTTATCAACGAAGTCACCAAGTAGGCAACTATTGGTCACCACAATCTGTCTTCTCGTATTGAATCTCGATCGTTGTTCATTCAATCAACCTTAATTCGTCAAACTTGCTGGTTCGAAGTAGCAAATGTGAGTTTCTTCTCTCTACTTTCTTTATTTCTTTATTATATTCTATTTATGATCTTGAGAACTTTGAAGCTTTATTTTCTCCATGTTGAGTTCCAATACTGTTATATATCATGGCCTGCACTGTTTTCTTTTCTCCTATTGAGAATTCCCCCCCCCCCCCCAAGCTATGTTTTCATTACCTAAATGTTGATTCTTTTCCTTTATTCAAATTTACAAAATCAAAATTTGAGGAGACAATTGCTCAAAAAAAAAAAAAAAAGGAATCTGAGGAGACAACAAAAGGGAGGGATAAAAAAAACTACACTTGCTTCCTACCACTCCAAGTTTTCAAGTCTCACGTGAGAATAAGAAAGTTAAGACAAATTAAAGTAAGATTAGATCAGTGTTTTGTCTGTCAGGGAATTTCTAGAGTGGGAACCTTGATTGAAGTTCACAACACTTTAGATGCACACTCACCCACTAAATCCAGTATATACATATTCCCAATCCGATAAGTATTTTTTTTTACCTATTCATAGTTATTTCTTTTTTTAGCAGTTGGATAATATATCAAAATTTGGGTAGTTGGAAAAAAAATAAATAAAAATAAAAATTTATTATTTAATATTTTTCTCTCTTCATATTTTACATGAAAAGACGTACGTAATCAATTTTAATCAGACAAAACAACACATATAACACATACAGATAGATAAAAAAGATACCTACTAGATTAGTGCCCATATATATATATATATTATATATATACTTATTAGATTGGGCACTATAATCCAATAGGTATTTTTTATTTTACCTGTAGATATATTTTTTTCTTTTAGTTGTTGAATTATTATCTAACGGCTATAATAATTTAAGTAGTTAGAAAAATAAAAGTAAAAATTAATACTCATTATTTAATATTTTTCTGTCTTTACTTTTTATCATAAAAAGACGTGCATAATGATTTTTAATTGAGTAAAACAATACATATGATAGGTAAAAAAAAATACCTACTGATTAGTGCTATATATATATATTTTCCCTTCGTGGGGTTGAATTCCATTCCACAAATGTATATTTTTTCTTCTCCTTCTCTTTCTTCTTTTTTGTAAAAGTTTTTCCATCATCCCATCTACAAGCTTCTAATACATGTATTCAGCGGTTTCTCTCTTCAAATTTGGCCGATGTTTATCTTGTTTCTTGATAGTTGAAGCTCTATAGCCAAACTAAAGAATGCTCATCTTGCATCAAATTTGTAATTTCTACCCCATTCTAGTGTTGAGCTGGAATTGCAAGGCATTGAACTGCAATTTGTACAAATATTTATCCCTCTCTTTTGGCTCTTTTTCATTTTTTTTCCCCTTTTCTGTAGAGTAGTGGATTTCCTGGTTTCTTGTTGCAACCATGAAAAAATGAATATGCTTTTGTTGCAAATTAATGGACTTCAGTTGATTCTTGAAGAGGACCGTTTGGAAGAAGGAGAATTGCTTGAGATTCTATGCATGTAAGTTTATACAAGCTTGTAGTCTACCGTCAGTTTTAACCCCTATAATATCATCTAACGATTATGAAAAAAAGACCCTAAAAAATAGGGAGAAAAGAGAGCCCGTACTCTAGTCACTTTCTTGTGTTTCAATGCAAATTTTCTATTGTTAAAATTCATTTTTGTCTCTTTTCTTTTCTATGTTAAGCAAGTCACACTATCTTTTCTGCTATTATTGAATCTAAAAAGTTGTTTTATGTCCTGTCCTAGCTGAAAGGAATCTGTCTCCGCTATTGTTAATCACGATTTAAGTTTTTGTTGTGACTCTGTGTGAGTTTCTCCAGCTTCTCTTAGATATTTTTTGGTGTTTTCTCAAGCTTCTTAGAGCATTTCACCATTTTTTTATATTAGTTTTTATTTTTTTCGTGTATGACATCCTAAATAGGGATGACAATTTTCTACATGAGACGATGATATGACTCGAAAACAACACGAAATAAATGAGTTTGGGTGACAATTAATTTTTGTACCGATTATATGTATAACAAATGAGTAGGTTTCGGATCAATTTGCTTAACCCAAAAATAATATGTGTAACACATTTAATTAAATAGGTCGTTTTTGTATCAACTTGATACAACACAAATATAATATGTTTATTAACATTTTAAGATTTTAAATGTAATTTTGATCAATTCTAAATATACTTGTGTTTACTTATTAATAATTAGTGTATGATCATGTTAAATATGAGTAATCATGTCAAATGAATCAGATACGTATCATATTTATTATACAAGTTATATGTATTGTGTCGTGTTACACGTATATTAATTGTGTCATGTGCATGTATGATATTATCATGTTGTGCCATAATTATCTCTACTCTAACATAGAGCTGGAAATATGGGCTGGGCCAGACAGCTGACCTGTGGCCCGGATTGGTGGACCAAAAAAATCTTTTAATCCAAAATTAAAAAAAAAAAAGATCTTTTAATTAAAAATATTAGTTCAAAGCCACCTCGGCCCAGCCCGGTCCTCGGATTAGCGGGCCCTAAGGCCGGGCCTAGATGTATTATATAAAATCTGGGCCGGGAGGCTTGAATTTCCACCACTACTCGAACATGACATGATTATATGAATTGACAGTCCTAAATTCCAAAATCTTAATACCATTATTGCGTAGTATTGCCATCTTCAGTTACAAAGAATGGGATGTTTGGGCATAGAACTGAGAAATGCTGTAAAAATTAAAATATTCCAATGATAAGGATTTTTTGGGTTTTTTTATCCACTGAATGGTACCATATAAAGTTAAAATTTCTCAATAGTGTAGATTTTTCAAAATATTTTGCTTTAAGTACTATATGGAGTGTAATATCCCAGATCTAAATCTCGATTAGCAAGTAAAAGTTGAAGAGAAAATGAGATGGATATGATTAACATGTGCCAAAATGACTTTTTATGCATTTTTTAAAAAATTGATATTTTCAGAAGTGTTGAAGACATTTTGACCTATTGTCAAACCTCTTGATCATGAAAAAATCCTAAATAATAATTTTCTTTTCAAAAGCAAGGATTTATGATAATAATATGGGAATTTATAGCGCTTTCATGAATAACAGTTTTAAAACTCAAATGTTATCATTTAGCAGTTAAATATTTAGTAATTATAAGAAATATCCTTTTTTTACATCAATTTAAAAAATATCCGTTTTTTGACGCCTATTGGAAAAATGACTTTTTTTTTTAATTTTGTTTTTCTAAATAATTTTTTTAGTAGATCAATTTTATGTGAAATATATCAATCTTATGTTTGTATCTCAATTTTTTTATTAGCATACGAGTTTTATATAAAATATATCTATTTTGATAATGTGATATTGATATATTTCCTATAAAACTGACTTATTTTGACATTTTTTTATGGATCCGGCTATTTTTAATAGTACTTTTAAGACCAAAATTCGGTCATTTAGCTAAGAAGCATGTAAATATATGTTTAGAATTATAACTTGTATGTGTATATGAATTTTTTAACCAAAAATACCCATATAAACCTTAACAAGGCAGTTACCCATGTTATAGGAGTTAAGTCAAAAAGTGAAAAACAAATATAAGAGTTTTCATTACAATATTTTTTTTCTATGTTGAGCAATACTAAGAGCATCTAATTCTAATTAGCACCACAAATAGAGACTTGAGGTTGTATATCTTACCTCTATTATCAAGTAGTACTCGTACTACATTAGTTCACATATATATATATGGGTGATGTTTTAATGGAGATTTTTGTTTTTACTCCATGGATGGGTACTCTAATTTGGGCCATTGGATTTTAATCTAATGGCTAAAATAATATTANNNNATCAAAAAAAGAAAAGAAATAAATAAAAAAGAAAAATAATTGAATAAAACATTAATTGATCAAAAATAGATGAAATTACTTACTATCGTAGGTCATATTCAACTTGATAATTTTACCCATCCATGGAGCAAAAACAAAAATCTCCATTGAAACATCACCCTATATATATCTATATATATGATGATGTTTTAATAGAGATTTTTATTTTTACTCTATGAATGGGTACTCTAATTTAGGCTATTCGATTTTAATCTAATGGCTAAAATAATATTAGTAGATTTACTAAAAAAATTATTATAATCAATACATATATAAATACAGAAAATTATTTAAAACAAAAAAGATTGGTAACCTGATGAGTTGGTCAATTTTTTTTTTATAAGAAAATGAAACTAGTTAAAAATACTTAATAATTCTAATCACTCTCAACTATTTTATTCATTAGAAAAAAAAATAACAAAAGATGTACAAATTTTAAGCTGTTTCAAGCATAATTTTTTTTAAATAAATTTTCTTTCAATGTAGTTTCTTTGTTTTTTTTTTTATTTAAGAAAACAACTTATTCATAATATAAAAATTATGCTACCTTGAATTTTACCTTTCGTACAGTACAGAAGAAATTTTATGAAATATTGAAGATATAATAGTACATATTGTTTTAAATTAAAGATAATTAAAAAAATAGAACTTTAAATTAAATTTTCAAAAAGGAAAGAAATAAAAAAATTGAATTAGAAATTAATATATTGAATAAGATGACTTGTTATTGTAAGTATATTTCTAAATTAGTCAAACTTACCCATCCATAGAGCAAAAATAAAAATATCCATTGAAAACTCATCCATATATATAAGATATAATAATATGCTTTATAGAGAAAACGTCATAAAATGAGTTTATACTTCACTTTTTTAAAAGAAATATGTTGAGTTTTAAGAAATACGGGAAAATTCCTTTGAATATTTTTTTTATTACAAAAGTCTTGTAATTTGAATATTTTGAATTTTAACCTCCTTATATCATCAAAACTAGGGAAATTGATCAAAAATGATAAAATCATCCTTAGTAAATGGTAAATTTAGATGTAAAATAATTTTTACTAGTTTCGAAACAATATTTTGATTTTTCAATAGACCTCGTAAGTGATAAATTAAATAGTTTTTAAAATAATATTTATGTATCTAAACACAAAGTAAAAATGTAATATAAACTTAAAGCTAAGCATCAATTAAGGGTAATTTTATTATTTCTTATTAATTTTTCTAAATTAATTTACATGAGAATGCCATATATAAAAAATAGTCAAATTACAAGACTTTTTGTAATAAAAAATCAAATTTACGGGGGTTTCTCATATTTTTTAAATACAAGGGTTTTCATAAAAGAAAATTGAGAAACAATATCGTTTTATGACATTTTCTAGTATATAATAATATATGATATACAACCTCTTTTATATAATATAAAACTTTAATTTAGAAGTTTTCTATTACTCTTATAATTATATAATATTCATCATTTGACAGGATAATCCAAAAATCACCCATCTATTATGCTAAATACCACCAAAAAAAAATCTTTATTATCAGAAAACCTAAAGTATCCTATCTATTTTTTAAAAGAGGAGAAAAATATACTCTATGTACTTTTTTGTTCAAATTTTTTATTACTTTGTTTTCGTAATAACAATAATGCCCTTGATATACTAAAATCCAAAGTAATTCTT
>JXTC01000041.1:981076-1088307 GCA_002914845.1 Trema orientale | reverse complement strand
ATATATATATATATTATATATATGCGATCAAGAAATTACATATGCATATGATTTATTCTTTAATAAAAAAATAATTGTACGACTATATATATGGGTTATCTTAATAAAGAAAAGGCATATATGATTAAAAAATGCATCTATGGATGAAGTTAAGGGAAAAAAAATCGATCTCTTGGATTGCTATGTTTGTCATTACAATCAAAATTATTGATAGAATAAAATCTTTAGTATGCATAATTTATCATAAAAATCAAATAATAAGATCTGGCATAATTTTTGTGGATGATATATTTAGTATGTTAGGGGCATGTTAAGAGATACTCTTCTATTGTTTAATACTTCATAAGGTGATTTATGTCAATTTACGAAAGAGTACTTTTATGAATAACTAATTAATTAGAAAGGAGGTGAGAAGAGAAAAAATAGAGATGGCAATAGAGCCACCTTTTTTATAATCTTTCCTTAATTTTTTCTTTCTAATTTGAAGGAAAAAGAAAATGTGATTTTTTTTTTAAAAAAAAATTGAAAATACTTGATAACATGGGAGTATTTATGAACAAGTTTTTGAAACAATTTAAAGGTATTTTAGACAATTTCACATTAAATATTTTACCAAAAAGGTACAATGTCTACTTCTTCATCTTTTTTTTCCCCTACTGTTTTGGAAAATTGAGAGAATACTTCGAGGTTTTATAATAAAATAGGGGCTTAAATACAATATTTAGCCATAATTATATAGGGGGTGTTTCTTGAATTATCCCTTTGTGATCTACTATGTGTATTCTAATTCCAAGTGTTGTCTTATTCTCCTTAAGAAAATTGTGAATTAACTTTAGGGAGATGCTATTTATCTGATTTCCTTTGAAAGAATAAACCAACTAATGAGCCGTAAGATTGCCAAGTTGTTCACAATTTTTTCAAGAGCAATGCTAAATTGTGCCCATAGAGCTTTATACCACACATAATAAAAGTGTGTGCTATACACCTCAATAATTAGAGTGTAATGTCCTCTAGCATTTTTCATTTTTTTTTAAAAGTACGTATACTGTAATATCGTGTTAGATTTTAGAATAAATTCGCTCAAACCTTTTTCTTTTCTTAAAGGGCATTTCACTTCATTGACAATTAAGAGTCATAGTTGTTCACTCCACGAAAAAAAAAAGGCTATTGTAGTTGTGATCGTTGATATGATTTGTTGTACAAGTTAGATAATCTATATCGGTGAAATTTGATGGTAGTCTTTTATTTGCTTTAGTTAAAATAGTAATTTCATTCAATCGAAAAACGAGTACAATAACGAATTCACCACAAATGTCAAATCACATGAAACCTAGAACACTAAACAAATTTTAATACCTTTTTGATCTACCGAAGATCTGGGGAAAAGAAAATACTATGTGCAAGAGATATTACAGATGCACGCGTGACTCCACAAGAGACAACCAGAGCAATATGAGGTATACCTCTTCACCTCTTTTGAATCTAATTTAAGCTGAACCACATAATTAGTCATAATTTCATTCATTAAGCCGAACCACGTAAAAGTAGGAAATATATATATATATATATATGGGTTTGGTTTAAATGGTTACAACAATATTTACCCATAGATGGTTACAATGGTTTAAGCCGTTAGATCTATATCCTACGGTGGTGATTAGTTTGGTGGTTGGCCAAAAACATTTAATGCTGGCCAAAAATATTTAATGCTATCACTACTTTTTTAAGTACCCATTCATGGTCACAAAAAAATTATAACTATTGAGAAGTCTTCCATATATATATATACACACACATAGATTGCCAATCCAATATGTGTAGGTATTTTTTTTTAGCCGTTGGATCATCATCTAATGGAGATCCAACGGTTATAATGAAGTGCATAAAAAGACGTGTATCATTAATGTTATTTCTCTCTTATTTTTTATAATAAAAAAATATGCATAATAAATTTTTATTGGCCAAAATAATACCTATGTGTAGGTAAAAATATATATATATATATATCTACTGGATTGGTGCCCATATATATATATGTATATATATCTATATTTTGCAAAATGCTTTCAAAATTGTGGTTCTGATTCTAATTTAAGAATTCGACCATGTTGACAAAATATCCATCAGCAAATGTAGACAGAATCTTCATCATGTGTTCAGGTTCAGGTTATGCCAAAGACAATAAGACATGAGCTAGACAAAATAATAATAATAATAATAATAAACAAACAAATAAAGTAAAACAGAACTAAGTAGATAGAAAATTAAAATTGATTAAGTTATTAATTACGTACTCCTCAGCATCATCCACCTACTTATCAAATTAAGGTTAATTAATTAATTTAAATTATCATTACTGCTGACATGCGGGCATCTTATTCATAACATGGGTTAAGAATCAGTAATACGAGTCACACATTAAGACAAACACACGAAAAAAGGCATCCTTTGAAACCACCGTATCATTCCAAAGGAGGAGATCCCAATCTCTAATGTGAGGATCGAGAAAGTTTAGCTTGGTCATACATACACATACACGAATATATATTATTACCTCTAAAAAACTAGAATATTACCTAATTATCAGAAAAGATGAACTTGATGCCTGAAACTTAATATAGATGATATATATTTGAGATAATGATTAGAAAAGAAAAGAAAAGAAAAGCATTTTGATCCATATCTCTGAGGCTTATCCACATATCCAAAGTAAGTCTATTTCAACATATCAACTGTCGAGTGTCGAATTCAACGATTCTCTGCTTGGTTCAGGATACGATCAAAGGAGCCTTTAAAGTCCATCCAAACCTTTAATTTTTGGTTTGATTTTTGTACATATAATTCCTTTACCAATTTGTTTCCATACTCATTATATATTTGACTACAAAATCCCGCACAAAAAGAGAAAGCCCAACAAATAATATTAATAGTATGATGATAGAAAATTAGTACGTATATGAGAGAACTAGTTTTTATTAATATTTATTTATTTGTATACACATATATTGGAAAATGTCCAGTGAATATCATTTTATTTTTTTAAAAAAAAATAAGCAAAAAAAAAACCAGTTTATACCCCATGGCCATGGACTTCAGCCTAACTCCATTTCGTACGGTTTAGTGGGTATATCAATTTGACCACGTAATCTATCTTAGTGGTTCGGCTAATCGGCTTTCATTGTTTTTTGTTTTTAGGTCAATTTCTTTGGTGTTTTGAGCTAGTAAGAGTGGGAATATTTACTTTTGCATTAAAATTTTACATCAATTGAGGTAAGAAACTAACCTTTTTTACTTTTAAATCACACATTTTAAATTACACTACTAAAAAGATAATATAAAATAATTGTCATATCAATTAATGTAAAAAATTGGTGCTAATTGGTGTCCACATGACTGTATATGTGTGTGTATATATATATATATGTATGTGAAATCTAAACATGCATACATCTTGAAAGATGACCGAAACTAATTGCAAAGTGCTTCATAAAGTGGAACTACTGTTTCTACTAATTAATATTGGAGTCAATGTCACTTTCATGCGGGCATGCCATGACTTTAGAAATATACTTACATTTATATTTTTATATTTATATATATAGAGATTTATATATACCAAAAGCGGCTTTATATAAAAAGCTTTGTTGCCACCATTAACATATAAAACACGAAAGACAAGATGCAATTGACAATTGGCCAATTTTCAGAAATAAAATCATTGATACACCCGACAAAGACCAATTGTAGTGATCATCCAAGTGACCAGACCACTAAGAATTAAATAGTACTATATTTCTCTCGATTTATAAATGAACCAAACACCCAAGCCCTTTCCTCCTCATGGTGAACTAGTCCTCTCTCTCTCTCTCTCTCTCTCTCTCTCTCTGTAAGAAAAAATGTTTCAGAGAGTATTGATGGGTTTTCAAGAGTTGTATACGAGCTTTACTCTGATGCCAACCATGTTTACTGTGGTGGCCATGGTAGCAGGAATTTTGGGCTACTTATATGGGCCATACTGGGCTGTTAGAAGGGTGCCCGGACCTCCAGCTATTCCCTTGGTAGGGCACCTTCCTTTAATGGCCAAGTATGGTCCTAATGTCTTCTCCGTTCTAGCCAAACAATATGGTCCTATTTTCAGGTTAGTATACACACATATATGTATATATATTTTTATGGACCTTCCAGCTAGTCCTGGAATTTTATTTCTCTCGGTTTTCAAAGAGAAAAAAAGAGATGCTCTCCTCGAACAATTTAATTTCTCTTTTATGATTCTGAAGATTGGGGTGGTGAGTATTCTATTTCTAAATCCAATACAACTTGAGAAAGTTTATACTCTTGAAAAATCGTAGATCAAAAGTTTTTAGGAGCTCGAAGAAACGAAAAGGAAAATTGAAAACAAAAACTAAGAGTTATAACTTATACAAGCATAAAATAAAGAAGAAATATTAGTGGTTATAAAGTGGACCCAAATATTGAAATGAGCAATAATATATCATATTTGAACTATGGCCATAGTTATTACTATGACCATAGAAACACTTGACAGTGAGTAATGATATGGGCACCCGTATGGTCCCAACACTAAATGATGATTTGGTTTTTTTATTGATCGATTATAATTATGTATTATACAGAACTCGTGTGTAACTCCCTCTATTAATCATATTGTGCCGACGTCATATAATTTTAGCCACGTTGACCAATAAAAACATTTATATTATATTGCTGATTGCGTGGGATGTATCATATATGCATGTGGTCCACAATTTACCAAGAACCATTACTAATTTGCTATTACATTGACAATCACTGCGGATGTAATTGTAAAGGTGTTTTATTATTTCATCTTATCATTAAGGACATTAAATAATAAATCATGCTAGGCGTGCAAAAAGGAGGAGATTTAAACAAAACTGTTAAAGGACTGATGGTGACCTTTTTTTTTTCGCTTAATGTGGTCTTCCTTTGTCCAATAATTTCTATAAGTTTATGTGATAAAACTAGCTAACTGGTAATGATACAGGTTTCACATGGGTAGGCAGCCATTGATAATTGTGGCAGATCCTGAGCTTTGTAGAGAAGTTGGAATAAAGAAATTCAAAGACATTCCAAACAGAAGCATACCATCTCCCATCTCAGCTTCTCCTTTGCATCAAAAGGGTCTCTTTTTTACCAGGTATATATATATATATATATATTTTATTATTATCTGAGTCATTTCTTTCCCCAAAGGAAAATAAGAGAAATAAAATGGAAAACTTTGAAAATATCATCTATTTTTCAGCCCAAATTTTAGGTTAGATTCTATCTTCTGTTCGTAAAAATGTTTAAACAGTAGATTTCGGAGTAGACTTTGGGGTGTTGGAAATGATCTTTCAGTGTTCAGATATAGCCATTTCAATTACAAATGCTAAAGGATACATTCAATGCTAAATGCTAATAGAGATGTTGGACATAAATTTTGTAGCTAGTTTCTATATTTGGATACAAAACAACAAGAGCGTATTGGAATGTTTAAAGTTTTATTTCTATATTTACCTGTCTGATTGAAAAAAAAAAAAAAAAAAAAAAAAAAGAGGTTTCTAACACTTTTAGCTATAAAAACAAAAAAGAATTACAAAAATACGGTAGGTCAGATTTTTTTACAATTCCAGTACAATTTTTTTTTTAGAAAATATCACTTTTTTAATAAAATCTAAAAATATCACTTTTAAAATAGTTACTAATTATTAGTATCTGAAAATTGGTTACAGATTACTAGCTATAAATATGTTTAGTTACTAGTTATCAATACTAAAAAAATGGTTATTGGTTACTAATTATTATTTTAGAAAATGATATTTTTCTATTTTTTTTAAGTTGTATTTTTCTAAAAAAATATGGTACATGACCTAACTAAAACTGAGCCCATCTTATATTTCCAATTCTTTTCCCAAAAAAGCATATATGGCCTAATTTTCTCTTATAAAAAAAAAAAAAAAAAGATCTCTATCAAAAATGTACTATGGTTTGAACTTAAATGTATTTTTCTGAAAAAATATAGTACATGACCTAAAAAAACTGAGCTTATCGTATATTTCCAATTACTTTTTAAAAAGTATATATGGGCTAATTTTCACTAATAAGAAAAATCTCTATCAAATTGGATAAATATTAAACCTTTTTAAGAAGGGCACATACTTATAGAGTTGAAAGTAAAATTTAAGTTCAAACCACAGTACATTTTTGAAAGAATCTATTTACTATACAGTCCATAATTCATTAATGGGTAATTCCCATTTGGAATAACATGCTAATTATCGTGATAAATTTTACCTAAACAAATAACTTAAGTGATTAGCTTTTTAGGTAAAAATTAACTAGTAGAATTAGAGAAAGATATATTCATATTCATTTATATATATAAATAAGAGTACTACTAAGTTGACTTTCTAAAAAAGTTTTATAATATCAATGTCAATTAATTACAATAAATTTTGTTGCCCAACTACCAATGTAATTAAAACCGTTAGATTTTCATCCAACGACTAAAAAAACAATAACCATCGATGGGTAAATATAGCAGTAACCATTGAAACCTCACCCATATATATATATATAGATATAACCAATACAAAACATGTTTGTCCATTGCTATATGGAATACTAAATGGGATAAATTTAGTATTGGCTTAATCGTATGATAGAACCGGTCCCAAAAAGGACTATATCCCAAACCTATATATTGAATATTAAAACAAATAATAATATAATGCGACTTCACTTTATTTTATTTTTATGTTTTCTAAATAGAGATTACTATTCTCATTTGCATTTATTCAATTCCATTTTAAAATCATTCTCTTTCACTTCACCACAAAATAAAATATTGAAAACATGGAATGCTTTTCTAAATCAAATAGTATGCTTTTTTAAAAAATATATATATATATATTATAAAATTTAGACGACTGAACTAGTATTCGAATCCATCTCCTCGCATTTTCTGCAAATGAAATAGTATGTTTTTTTTTTCTTTTTAAAAAAGTGGGGCTTAACTAATGACCTCCACTTATTACAAATTAAAGGAAAATACCTAATACTACCCAATTCCCACCCCACCCCATTAGGGATAATTGGCTTTCACGCCTACCCCGGTGTGACTCGAACCTAGGACCGAGATCCTAGGTAGTGGATGCTCTTACCACTTGAGCTAATCCACTTCGTCAATGAAATAGTATGTTTAGTTCAATGATAAAACATGCTTTTTACTTTCCTTTTCTTATTGTTTTCCTTTTCCGTTCTATCCCAGGACAAAATATATATCTTTCAATCAATTATATCAGTTAGTTCAATTGACTAACTAACTTGTGATAATTAAAAATTAAAGCTCAAATATTAACTGAGGGCTTCATTTTTCAGGGATGCAAGATGGTCGACCATGCGAAACACCATCTTATCAGTGTACCAGCCATCCCACCTAGCCAGCCTCGTCCCCACCATGCAAGACTTCATCGAATCCGCAACTCGAACCCTCCAATCCTCCAACCGAGAAGACGACATTACCTTCTCCAACCTCTCCCTCGGCTTAGCCACCGACGTGATCGGACAAGCCGCCTTCGGGGTCACTTTCGGCCTCTCAAAACCGAAACCCACCTCTGCCCATGACTCAACCCCAACCTCCGACGACGACCCGAGAATATCCGGCGCCGGCGCCGACGAGGTCTCCGACTTCATAGAACAACACGTATACTCCACAACCCAGCTGAAGATGGACTTGTCGGGCTCGTTTTCGATAATCTTGGGGTTGCTGATTCCGATTCTCCAAGAGCCCTTTCGGCAGATTCTGAAAAGGGTCCCCGGAACGATGGACTGGAAGGTCGACCGTACCAACCGGAAACTGGCCGGCCGGCTTGATGAGATCGTGGCCAAGAGGATGAGGGATAAGCAGAGGGGTTCTAAGGATTTTCTTTCGGTGATTTTGAACGCTAGAGAGACAGAGACGGTTGCGAGGAACGTTTTCAGTCCGGATTATGTTAGTGCCGTTACGTATGAGCATCTTCTTGCTGGGTCTGCAACGACGTCGTTTACGCTGTCGTCGGTTGTGTATTTGGTCGCTGGACACCCCGAAGTGGAGCGGAAGTTGGTTGAGGAGATCGATGGATTTGGACCGCATGATCTGATGCCGACGGCCCTTGATCTTCAAACCAGATTCCCTTATCTTGATCAGGCGAGTATACTGAAAATTGTTTGCACTAAATGATGTGTTTTTTACGCAAGTTTGAATGGTATAGACTTACTTTAAAATAATGTGATCTAAAACAATGGATAATGCATCATCTTGTTCTGCAAATTTATAGGGAACAAAATGAATGTAGCTATATATTTTTCTTTCATGATTTTTCCATTTTAGTTAAATATATTTTTGTGTTACTGACTTTTGAAGTGTCATTGATCAGGTGATTAAAGAATCGATGAGGTATTATGTTGTTTCGCCATTAATTGCTAGAGAAACATCAAAAGAAGTCGACATAGGAGGTTACACTCTCCCAAAGGTATAACTATTGCTGATTTATTGACTGTGAATCCAAGTCCGTCCAATTTTACTATCTCAAAAATTATGGTCAATCAATAAATAAATGGATAGTTTATAAACTCTTTGCTTAAATATATTGGTGACATTACTTATTTTAGTTCGTGAAATAGTATGGTATATAAGTACTACCTGAGAATTTATGTGTTGGTGAGGAACAGGGGACGTGGGTTTGGTTAGCACCAGGAGTTTTATCCAAAGATCCAAAGAACTTCCCGGAGCCGGAAAAGTTCAGGCCAGAGAGGTTTGATCCAAATGGCGAAGAAGAGAAAGGAAGGCATCCTTATGCGTTGATACCCTTTGGAATTGGTCCTCGATCATGCATTGGTCAGAAATTCTCCCTTCAAGAGATAAAGCTCACACTTATTCATTTGTACCGCAAATATGTATTTCGACACTCCCCCAATATGGAAAACCCTCTGGAGCTCGAGTATGGCATCGTTCTCAACTTCAAGCATGGTGTCAAGCTTAGGGTCATAAAGAGGAATAATTAAGCGGTCTCTAAAGTCATGATGAACCAAATAAAGTCACACAAATATGTCCTTTTTAAGGAAATTTGTATAACTAGAACAAGGCATATATTTTTGAATAGAGAAGTTTACTAGTGTTTACGTGCTTTCATTCGTTACTCCCAATTCAAGCCCCATGTGAATCCTTAGATATGTTGTAGACTAAAACTCTTTGCAATATAATATTTTGGAAGAGCACCTCTAGAGAAAATCCAATTTTTTAGAACTCTTTATAAAATGATATATTAAGTTATAACAGGACTACACTCTCAGACAATCTAAATTAAAACTTAAAACGTTCGTTTTACAAAAAAATTTTTAAAGTGGGTAAATTACTAAAATGGCATTTTCAAAGGGTCTAGTTTCCCTGACTTTTCTATTTGGTAATTGATATAACATATTATATAGTAAAGACATTAATGAGGTTTTATGATAAATTATTGTGAAATGAATTATTAAAAAAAATTAAAACGAAATTGATAATTTGACTTTGTACCACATCTTTAATCTATGATTTACCGCTAACATTAGGTTTGATTTTATATTGTTGTGCAATTTGTGACCCAACTGGAGGATAGTGATAACTTAACTTAAAGAAGCGACCTCGTTCAAAAACTTACATTGATCCCTTTTCCACGAGAGTGCAGGGACAGGGAGTGACCTCGACCAGAAATGCGTGAACAATGGGTGACACTCTATGATGGAAATCTTATTCTAAGATCAAGCTATACTTGCCAGATAAAGATAGACACAACACTTCAACATGGTGTTATCTCTATTTAACAAGATAAATGCTCAATATCTGTATTTAATTGTATTCATCTAATTAAATTGCATCCTTCTACCAAAATATATATATATTAAATTGCATCCTTCCATTAGCAAACCCTAACCCCTCTTAACTATAAATAAGGGGATTGGACACAGAAATTTGTTTACTTTTTTTTGAAGGGGATGAACTTTCACTAATAATAAGAGGATAGTACAATACTCATAAAGAGATTTTTGATTACAACGCAGACAACCATAAAATGAAAGTTCTTGGAGGAAAAATACACACATGGATCTTGCGAAATCGACCCGTGAAGAAGAGATTTATACAGATTACCATTGATGCGTACTCTGATAGAGTTGTTCTACGGCTCAGCGGTTGGTTTGTTGTGACCTTCCATTCGGCATCCATTGTTGGTGTCTCTTGCTTTTTATCAGAAAACTAAAGGAGGACAAATACTACCTAACACACTATCCAGATCTGAACAGATCTGGAAGGAAATCATCACAGATTAAGATCTAGGTTGACTAAAATAACAAAAAATAAACAAACATTATAAATCACCACAGATCTAGATCTAGGGACTCGAGACCACCCTAGATCTAGGAGGACGACTACTTCCCTACATGGGAGGATTATTTAACACTAAAACAAGAAACAGGAAAGAAAACTGGAAAGAACCCATACTAGAGAGAGGAAAAACTCCCCTCCCTTGGAAGGGAAGGCACCAGTCAACGAAGAAGATCTGCTGATAGAGGAAGGATGGCATCTGGAGAGAGGAGAGAAAACTTAATAGAAATTTGCTTCCTTAAATAATGCAAATTGTACTAGGTAAGAGCACTTACTATTTGGGATCTTGGTTCTAAGTTCGAGTTAGGCATGAAAATTTATGATCTTCAATGGAGTGGGATGAAGATTGGATAGTAAGTATTTTCCTTTAATTTGTAATAAGTGGAGATCATTAATTAAACTCTAATTTTTAAAAATAAAAAATAATAAAAATAATGCAAATTGTACTATGAATTTCATATATCTGACGTAAGCCATTCATTAAGTCGAACTCGTAAAACATTCGAATTGTGTGTGTATGGTTTTTTTTTTCAAAAAAAAAAAATTGTTCATATTTGAGGTTGATTCCAACATCTAGGATAGGACATGAGCTAGTCAAAAAAGCAAAGCAGAACAAAGTAGATAGAAATTAACAATTGATTTTAAGTTGTTATTGCTAAGCATCATCAACCTACGTTATCGAAGGCTCATTAATTTAAATTATCAGTTCTGACAAGCAGACATCTTATTCGTCACGTGGTTAAGAATCACTAATAGGCATCACACAATTAGACAAACTCATGGAAAAAGGCATCGTTGAAACCACTATATATCATTCCAAAGGAGGAGATTCTCATCACTCAAGAAAAAATATTGATAAGAGAAAGTTTAGCTACGTCATATATATTTAAATATCTATTGTTACTTCTAAAACACTAGAATGAACTTGCTGCATGGGACGAATCCACATATATATATATCTGAGATAATGTTTAGGAAAGAAAAGCATTAATCTGGTCCATATCGATGATGCTCATCCACATATCCAAAGCACATTCCAACAATCTACTGTCGATCGAATTAGACGAATCTCGCGCGGCTTGGTTTAGGATACGAGTAGTGTTGGAAGAGTTCCATCAAAGGTGACTTTAAAGTCCATCCAGAACCCTTTTGGGTTTGATTTTAATGCATAATTCCCTCACAAATATTTTTTCATAATGTTTGACTACAAAATCTTGCATAAACAGAAAAGGCCCAACAAGTAGTATTACTAACATGATCTATAAAGGCGAAGCAACAGTTTTTGAGCGAGGAAAGAAAAATAGTGTCTAAGAGAAAATTATATAGCTTGTTCAACGAGTATCATATTATTTAGTCATTGATGTATCCTCTATTTGTGCCGTTTGATGTTGATATGACGGTTATATATAATGAGTTGGATAAGTGCATTAAAAATCTATTTTATTTATGTAAATATAGAAAATTCTTTTAAAATATGAAATTAATACTTAAATTGGCATAACTAGAATTCGAACTCCTCAGTTCTCACACACTATCAGGAATCCTAAACCAAATGAATATATCAAAAGTTATTATGACTTTAAATATGGATTACTTAATAAAGGGTTTATATTGCACCCTATCAGACATATAAAAGCACCCATCTCTTCCTAAAATATTTCTTTTCATATAATTTTACCCTTGGATTGAAGGATTATGAAAGAAAACTTGGAATTAAGGCAACCCATTTAAGGGTTTCTTTTTTAATAAAAGAAAACTAAAAAATCATCCCAAGTCACTTATGTGAGATATGATCCTACGCCGGTGAAACAAACACAGGCCAATTTCTCAATTAAAGGAGCCATGCATGGGATTAGTACAAATACAATGGGGTTCATTTGATTTAATTGGATCTTAATCAACACCTATAAGCTAGCTAAAATGGCAGTCCTTTCTCAAAATGCATATATCGACTTATTCATATCACAAGATTCAAAAATATTGATTAATATTTCTCAAAAAAAAAAAAAAATTGATTAGTATCCCTATTAAAGTTTTGGTGTTTGATTATCTGAAGATCTGTATAATTATTATCTCATATCAATATTTATTCTTTTATTTTTAAGTAAAGCATATCAATATGGGATAATAACAAAACTATCTCCTAGGCTTTGATGAAATGTTCAATACATCCCTTTTAATTTTTATAAATTACAAAAATATCCCCCCTAATTAGCAAATTTTTATAAATTTCACCCCTATAATTTATTAGGTCAAAGTTAACAAACAACATGTCAAAATTACCCTCTTTCTAAACTTGTAACAAAACAAATATTACTTAAAGAACAATAAATAGTATTCAGTGAAGAAAAAATTAGCGGTGGATGAAAGAGAAAAATAATTAAGAATTAGAAAATTTGATGAAGAAAAGTCTTATATAATTTTTTCAAAGAAACTTTTTCATTTTTTTAGCTTTTTAATTGTATTTAGGTAATGGTATCTTGGTTATTTCAAAAAAAATTATTTGTTACAAGTTTAGAGAGAGGGTAATTTTGACATTTTATTTGTTAATTTTGACCTAATAAGCTATATAGGTAAAATTTATATTAATTTGCCAATTAGAAGGGATGTTTTTATAATTTATAAAAACTGAAGGGATATATTGAATATTTCATCAAAACTGAAGGGATAATTTTATATTATCTCTATCAATATTTAATTAAACACTTTTGATTTCCAAGTACATCGAAAATTACTTATATATTGAAATAAATAAGAAATCACAAAAACTAATCTTTTTCTCCTAAAACCAATGAACAACCAATTTTCTTTTCTTAATTCTGGAATATTTTGATTTATTTTTTTAAACAAAAATAAGGAAACAAAAATCATATAAACCTAATCAGCAGGGAAAAAAATAGGGAAACCAAACTCATCAAACCAATGAAAGAATTCTTAAAAAGTAAAGAGAGGGAGAGGTAGACATGTGATGTGAGCAATGACCAGTGGGAGAGATTAGGGATAAGAGGGAGTATACGTAAGAAGTAGAAGGAAAAAAAAAAAACTTGGCTTGAAGATCTTGTTTATGAAAGGTGTAGTAAGTGTTTTTAAACTTGTAACTTTTAGATGTATAACTTTGTCTAATTTAGCATTATTGCTATTAGAAGGGTGTTTTTATGCTACTTGAAAATGCGAATACAACTCGTGTTTGAAATATCACTAATACGTATAGTAGAGCTTTGAAATGTCATCAAAACTTCAAGTGTAATTTGAAATGTCATTTTTGTTTTTGGCACCTTAGAAATTATCAAGTTAAATACTTTGCTTATATTTAGAAATGACATTAATATATTTAGTAACATTTACAAATGTCACTGAAAAGTATGAAATAGTCAAATGTCACTAATATTTTAGTGGCACAGGTATCCCGTAGCAAATATCGCAAAGTTAAAAATATCATTAAAAAAAAAAAAACAAATATCATAACGACGTTGTTTATGTTGTCATCGATTGTGTATTTGGTCGCCGGACACCCGGAAGTGCTACAAAAGTTGGTCGAGTAGACTGATGGATTTGGGCCACATGATGTGATGCCGACGGCCCAAGATCTTCTAACCAGATTCCCTTATCTTGATCAGCCGAGTGTGGGGTGTTTTATAAATGAGTAAACATTTAACCATGCAACTTTAAAAAGTATTGTCTCATTAGTTTGTAAAATGTGATTTAAATTCATGTTACATCATCTTCTGCAAAAAAAAATTGTTTAGAAAAAGAAAAGAGAAAAAAATAGTCTCTCTCTCACATTTTACTCTTCGAAACTTTGTAGCTATTTTTTCTTTTTTTTTTTCTTTTTCTTTTCGTTTCATCCATTTTGCCAAATAGATTTTTTTTTTTTTTTTTGGGGATAAAACCAAACAGATATTTGTATCTCTGTTATTGAATTTTAAAGTTCGTTAAGTAGTTGATTAAAGAATCGATGAGGTACTATGGGCATGTTTGGTTCAACTATCATTTGAATGAGTATTTGTTTCAACAATTTTAGATTTTTCATTTAGATGGTCTTTTGAAATAGATGTTTGTTTCAACAATTCAGTCTTTCCATTCAAATGGTTCATCAGTCACATCAACCATTGGAATGATTTTTTATATCCTGGATGAGAATGGAAGGGAAGAGTATTTTTGAATAGGCCTATTCCAATACTTCCATTCTAATTACAACTCATTCTACTGTTTTTCTATTCAAATATCTTGTTTTCCAATTATAATCCATTTGAGAGTTTCCATTTAAATATATCCATTCAAATAGGTAAACCAAACGAGATTTATGTTATTTCACCAGTACTTTGGAGGGAAACATCAAAACAAATGGAGAAAGGAAGCTAATATTCTGCCAGGTACGGTTAATTAATAGATAGATTTTATTGGATTCAAATCTCCATCATTTCAACCAATTCAAATATAGATTTTATTGGATTCAGATCTCCATCATTTCAACCAATTCAAATACCAAAATGGGATAAATTTTGAGTTTGGTTCAGATATTTGAATTGGTAAATTTAAATAGAAATAATGGAATTTGTTATAATTAGAATGTGAGACATTTAAAGTATAATAGAATGAAATAAATTATAATTAGAATGAGAGACATTGGAATGTAACATTTAAAAATATAAGGGGGCCTCTATTTTCATTTCAAGAAGAAAAAAATCATTCCAATATTTAAAGTAATTGATGAAACATTTAAATAGAAAAATTGAATTGTTAAAACAAATACCTATTTGAATGAATTATTTGTATAGAAAAACTGGAATTGTTGAAACAAACACGAAATGAGAATGAAAATGCTGAGAATAAGCAATATTTTTGACCTACATCTTAATAGTTTTTAAGTTTTTTTAGATGAATTGATAATTTAACATCATATTAAAGTAAGAGATCTTGAATTCAAATTTCTCGATTATAACCCCATATTTAGTCATATGTTAAGCTAATCTTTGGATTATTTTTTGAGAAATGTTACTTGTACTATCTTTTACACTCTTTTAATCTTATTATTTCGCACGTGGATTTTACTATAGTTTGTTGCAATTATTAAAATATTAAAAATAAAAAATACGTACCAAATAATGAGATTGAAGATTATAAAAGCAAGCAAGAAAAAGGATATGTTTAGCCGTATTTAATCTACGCTCACGTATAAAGGACAGTGTCAGAATAAAATACTATGGTTGGGCCAGCTCTTAACAACTTAAAGTGCCGTAACAACTTAAGTATCTGGAATAGATTGGTCTTCTATTAGATTAGTATAAGTATTATTTGAGATTTTATGTTTTGATGAGGAGCAGGGCACGTGGGTCTGGTCAGCACCAGGAGTCTTATCCAAAGATCCAAACAACTTCCCGGAGCCGGAAAAGTTCAGGGCAGAGAGGTTTGATCCAAATGGAGAAGAAGAGAAAAGAAGGCATCCTTACGCGTTTATACCCTTTGGAATTGGGCCTCGATCATGCATTGGTCAGAAATCCTCCCTTCAAAATAGCTCATACTCTTTAATTTGTACCGCAAATAATGTATTTCGACATTCCCTATAAGGAAAACCCCCCTGGAGCCCGAGTATGGCATCGTTCTTAGCTCCAAGCACGGTGTCAAACTTAGAGTCATAAAGAGGAGTTAAGATGTGTCTAAAAATGTCAGTCACCATGAATCAAATAAGGTTAAAAGTGTATGCGTAAAGTAAAATATTTGTATCATTAAAACAAGCCCATAGTCCTGAATTATTTTCTATTGTTTAGGTGCTCTTGATCATTAGTCCAATTCAGGCCCATGTGAATAATTAACTAAAATAAGTTGGAGGCAATATCTAATTTTGATCATAAATGAACTATTGTACAAACTAGAATGAAAGCATATCTCAAGGACTCATCCGTTTTTCGGGTACAAGGACCGCATTAAACTTGATACACAATCGAAATCAAAAGGGACAAGGAACAACAAGATGTTGTGTTGGTCTTCACAAAACTAAGGTCTCATTCTTTCACCTTAGTTTCATCGTGTTCCTATCCAACTGGGTTGATAAGTAGAGCGGCTTAGAGTTGTTGAGTGAAGAAGAATGGTCAGAACCAGCAGTGCTTTTGGAATCACCATTGGAGAAAACAGCAGATCTCTTGAGAAACTGAAACTCATCCATGGACTGCCTAAGGATTCTGTGAGATGGCTGGTTATATACTTTTTGCTTTGCCTTGGTAGACTCGGTCAGGTTCATGTAATTTGGCCGACTGCTTGTGCTATCGTCTGTTCTATCCGAAGCCAAAATAGTATTTCCAGAAATGGGCGTTGTAGACGTGCAGAAAGAAGATGAAGCTGAGCTCTCATCATATCGAAATTCAGAACTGGGACTTGAAGAAGAGCGAGTTGCTTGCCCAATTTGAGGAGGTTTAGCTGAAATCCTTGTGGTCACATTGTTCTTTCTGACTTTAACCGAACATGGTTCCGAAGATTTTGAACGTTTGCATACATTGGAGTCTGAGGAATTCTTTGAAGGTGGAGTGATCTCCGAGGGGTCAGCTGCTTGGGACTGTTCCATAAGCCTAGTCTCCCATGGCTTTGCTGCCATCCACCGCTCCAACCAACTCCATCCCCAGCTATTCTTCTCAAACTCTTGATTCCTTAGAGGATAAACAGAGCAATTTGTTCGAGAATTTGAATCTGGGGCTGATCTCCATTGCTGAAAACACCAAGTTAAAAAATCTCAGTAGCCAAATAGAAAAAAATAATTATAACAATAATAAGGTATTTAACACTCGCATACGTAATTTTCAAACCTTTTGAGCCAGAGAGTATGCAATTGCTCTCTCCCTCTTGAAAGCTCCTTCTTGCCTCATGTGTAACTTTGTTTTAACATCTTCTAACGTTCCTTTGCTATCACACCACCCTTCCTGAAAACATTCTTGGATTACGATTCGAAAATAATTTCATATGATTTCGGGATCAAACTAAAGCAGTAAGAAAATTTAATGTATCAACAGAACTTTTCTAGTCCATGGACAAATACCTCAGCTTGTTTGAGGAGGTCAGCCTTGCTGCGGCGTTCAGAGAGCATTTGCTGCACAGCTTGGCCTTCCATGGACATCCGCACTCGACGAGCTCGGACACGAGCCTGAACTCTAACAAGCGCCTGCATGCACCTCAATGTCACAGCCGCCTGCTTCCTCACTTGCCGACCCCTAACTAGAGCCTGAAGCCTCACTACTCCTTTCAAGGCCCTCAAAGCCCTTCTCGCCTGAAAATTAATTCCGCATTAACCATCATAAACGACAAAGATTTTCCCCAAAAGGACACAGATACTAAAATGGGGCTGCCTAAACTATCGTGATGAGAAACTAATTTCCCTCTTCTCTTTAAAAGGTTGGCATTCTTAGTGGCTGTGACTGAATGCTCTGAGTTCACAACTTTTGAACCCCAAAAAATAAAAATAAAAATAATACTTGATTTCTCTACTTATGTGTTATGTGTAACTCATTTACATTCACAAATATGAACTTTCTACACGAAAGAGGAAAAAAAAAAAATCAAACAATGAGATACAGGATTCCACTATATTCATCCTAGTGTCCGAGGCTTTTAGACATTTTTTTTTTCGCTTATTTTTCCTCTGCTCTCTAGTAAGAAAATGGTAAACAAAGAGAAACCCATCTTACCAAGAATCCACGGAAAGCAGTCTGGATCCTTATTGCAGCCCATTCTTGTCTCACGACCTTGAAATCTCTAGGAGGAGCTCGAAGGACAGTGGCCATGGCAGCAGTAAAAGCATTGGCCATACGTGGAGAATCAGAGCCTTCAGAAGCTGCCCGTTGGCTCCCTTTGAAACCTTTCCATGCAGACCCCATTTCCCCTGAAGAACTCCTCCATAGCCTCCATTTCTTGCTCTTCCCCACCACTTTCTCCTACACGCACACACAGACAAACAGATCTTAGAAACCAAATAAGACCCAGAAAAGGAAAAAAGGAGTAATCTTGATTTATGGTAAAGATTTTCAGCTTACATGGTCTTCTTTCTCTGGCTTTTTGAGACCTATAAGAGCTTTCACCCATTTTCCTGAAGCACCCATTTTCGGTCTAGCTCCTCTGCTTGGACTGAACTTGTTTACAGACAAGATCTAAACAGCGGAGCCAAAAATCAAAAGGGGTCCTTTTTCGAAAAAATTTAAGCTCAAAGAACAAAGCTTTTTGAAGTTTTGAGAGAGAAAAATCAATGTAAATAAAAATTTTAAAAGAAATGTCAAAAAATACAAAAAACTAGAGAGAGAAAGAGACGTGGGTTGTGTTTTAGTGGGAACTGGTGAGAAGTGGGATAGTGTTTTTTACTGGTCCAATAAAGTCTTCTCATTTCTAATGTTTTGAATTTCAAAAACCTAACGGACAAATGGGGTTGCGTCCCGCTCAATTGATGGTATTGACAGTTGTGAGAAATTGCCCCTGTTTTTGTCCCTTATTACCAAGTTGCCATCCTTTCCTTTTTTGTAAATTTTTCGGGCGGTTAAATAGAAAAAAAAAAAGAAATATATATAAAAAGACTGGAGGCCTTTGTGTCAGTACATGAAAAGTTACAAAAAGAGCCAAAAAGCAACCCGACAAGAGATCCCCCCAAGTCATTGCTGTTAAGATCCGGTGATTTCTCCTTTTTACTTGTAATGGCCGAGGAATTACCATCTGATGGATGCCACGTGTTCCATCAATGTGTATCGCACGATTTCAAATGATTTTGATCTTTCTCTATCTTTGAGTTTTTTTTTTTTTTTTTCCCCTTTCAAAACTGCGATGATGTGCCACGTTTCAGTCATCACATGGATATGATGTGGACTTCTCTCGTGTTTGTATTCGAACAAGTTGATGATTCCAATTCCATATAAGATGCTCCGCATTAAGTTGAACAAAAAACAACGTAAAATTCACATGTTTCGGCAGAGGTAAATTTTTGGAAGTGTATTCGTAGTATAGATGATTATGATGTATTACGAATTACCTATAATAATTGAATTTCTTACTTATGTATTTTGAAATAAATCTTGCGAAGACAGGTTCATAAATTTGAGGCATTCATTCAGGGGATATAGTGAGATTCGAAACTTGTCTAAAATGATTTTGTGTCAAATGTGCACATTTAAAGTGAAAAAATAGAATGAAATATAATTTGAATAACAGTCATTTAAACATATTATGATATAGAATGTATTGAAATTTGAATGAGATATTGGAATGGACCTATTTAAAAATAATAGGAAGTGTCAAATTGGTTTCAAGAGAAAATCCATTCAATTAGGACAAAAAATATAGAATCAGCCATTTGAATAGAAAATTGAAATTGTTGAAACAAATATCTATAGGTTATTTGAATAACAAAAGTTGAAAGAAGAGGAGCTCCAACTTGTTCCTCTCTTCTCTTTCCCATCATTCTCCCCTCTGCAACAAACGCAAGGCCACAGCCATTTTTCTCTTCCACAGTTGTCTCCCTCCCCGTAGGGGAGGGGGTTCTTCCCTCTCTCCGGTATGAGTTTTTCTCATTTTTTTTGGTCTATTTTTGATTTTTTTGTACAATAACTCTCCTTTTAGGAGGAAAGTTTCCCACCTAGATCTAGATCTTGTGTGGGCTTAGTACATTCAGATCTAAATATGTGGTGGTTTGTGTTATTTCTAGTTTTTATATAGTTGTCCTCCAGATCTGTGTCAATTTTGATTAAGATCTGGAGAGGTAATTATTATAGTGGATCAGAGTTAGTAGAATCTCATCCAGTGAATCAATTAGAGTTGTCAATTCGGATTGGGAATAATCAAGAAGAGCCATTAAAGTACTCTATTTTACCCTTGGAGATTTTTTCCAAGATCGTCGTCAGGGACCACTGGTACTACAAGATCTATAAGAGTATTGTCATCTTCATACTTTTGAATCAATTTCCTGATTCTGGTTATATGTAACTCGATTGGCTATTGTAAACCTTATGTGAGTTTAATGAAATTGTTTTGCTTCTCAAAAAAAAATAATAAATAAAAAAAGTTAGAACTTTTGAAACAGACACTAATTTGAATAGATCTGCGAATAGAACAATTGAGAATGAGTGAAAATAAACAGGGTAATTAAGAAAAAAAAGGATAATAATAGTAATGGCTCTTGAATATACTCATTATACCACTTTGACCTTCGAATTTTCAACTTACATAGCAATGGTCTCTGAATTATGTGATTGTTATAGGTTTACATCAATGATTGTTTTAGTTTTTTAACTAGAAATAGTCATAGTTATGGACAAAGCATAAAATACCAAACTGTATGATTTGCATATAACTTATTTCTGTTAAAAATTTAACAAAGTGAAAAAAATTTATCATTTCTATAATAATTACATAAGTCCTAGTAGTAGAGCTGCAAATATGGGCAACCTGGCCCGTTCGGACCAAAAGGAAAATTCGAGCCAGCTCGACCCTATAGACCGATGGCTAAATACTGGGCTGACCCAGTATTATTTTGTAAAAATATCACTATTTTATAAATAATTACAAAAACAACAAAAATCTTTCAAAAATAAAAAATAAAAATTGGACACTCGGGCCGGCCCGGCGGACTCACTATCTCGGTTCAACTCAGGGCCGGGCCCAGGCCGTGAATAGTATCATGCCAGCCTGGGCCAAATTTGCGGGCTGTTGGTCGGGCCGTTTAGCACGGCCCATATTTGTAGCTCTACTTGGTAGTCTACTTTGTAAGTAGAAAATTCGGAATTTCATTCTTGACTTTGTAATGTAATAATTTATTTCTGTAAAATTAACTTGGAGAAAGCCTACGATAGGCTAAATTGGGAATTTATTATCTATATTCTTTGTTACGTTGGAGCCTCCAACACCTACTCTAATTGGGCATTAGCTTGCATCTCCACTACATCATTTGATCTGTTACTCAATGGAAGCAAATGTGGTAGCATTGGCCCTAGGAAAAGGTATTAGACAGGGTGACCCACTCTCTTTGCAGCTGAGGTTCTGTCTCGGCTCATCTCTCGTGCCTGTGATGATGGAGAGTTTAAGGGTATTTATTTATCCAGAGGAAGACCATGTCTCACCCACTTTTCTTAGCAGATGACTTAATCCTCCTTGGTCATACTAGAATTAAGGAAGCCCAAGCTATTTGGAATTGCCTTTCTAAATTTTGCTATTGGTCTGGCCAGTCGGTGAGCCTCCTAAAATATAGTATTTTCTTCAGCGAGAACATAGATCATACCACTAGACAAGCTATTTCGTCAGTCATAGGCATTTAAGGTCCTGTCATTGACATAAAGTATCTGGGGCTACCATTGTTCCGATCCAGAAATAAACAGCAGGATTTTCACTTTATCCTTGACCGTCTTGACTCAAAACTTGCTGGTTGGAAGGCCCAAAATCTCTCAAAGTTAGGATGGGCAACCATGATCAAATCTGTTACTTTATCTCTCCTCATTTATGCGATGCAATCAATGGGTCTTCTTTTAAGCCACTCGCATAAAATTAATTCTCTGGCTCAAAAATTCTAGTGGGGGCATTCAGGTTTAAAGAAATGCCTAAACTTGATGGCTTGGAATGATTTATGTCTACCTAAGATATTAGGAGGATTGGACTTTCAGAAAACTGTAGAGATGAATATTGCCTTACTGGCTAAGTGGAGCTGGTAGCTTCTATCTGGCCACTAATCTCTTTGTTGTGAAGTTCTCATGGCCAATTACTTAAAAAATTATGATTTTACTAATGTCTATGCTCGTAATTCAGACTTGTGGTTTTGGAAATCAGTTTTGAAAGCTAGACAGTGGGTTCAAAAGACTGCTTGTAAAGCAGTAAGACATGGCCGCTCTATCAATACTTGGAAATATCCCTGGATTCCTTACTATCTTGGCTTTCACTCTACTCCCTTAGGGAATGAGAGAAGAGGATTCATGTATGCAGTTGATTTTATTACTGAGTTTGGCAGTTGGAACGTGGCTAAACTTAATCTCATCTTTGATCAGGATGCAATTGATGCAATATACAAAATTGACATCACTGATATTTTACAGCCATATAAGTAGATTTGGACAAAAAAAGACAATGGTGGATTCTCTACCAAGTCTGCCTATCTATTACAAGCACTGAGCAGAGCTCCAACCCAACAAATTTTGTTACCAAATAAATGGATGAAACTGTGGTATTCAAAGATTCATGAGAGACATAAATTCCTTTGGTGGCAAGTTCTCTCAAATGCTTTGCTAGTCAGAACTCGAGTTAGCTCTATCTTTCAAATCTATCATGTGAATTGTCCTTTATATGAAAGACACCTTGAAACTCTTGAGCATTTGTTCCTATCTTGTGACTTTGCTAGCATAATTTGGGTTGCTTCTCCCTGGGGCCTTTTCCCATCTACAGTTCTTATAACGTCTTGTCTGGATTAGTTCAAATGGATATGGAACCTAAGTAGTTTTGTGGTAGACAGTGCTGAAGTTCTTTTATTTGTGTCTGTTGTAATGGACCATATATGGTTGACAAGGAGTTCAGTAGTTCACGGGTCTACCCAATCTGATGCAGTAGCATGTCTGAAAACTTTCTTGGCTTCTTATTCTACTTTAGGAGAGGGGCTTATCCCACATCCTACTCTTTTAGAAACTCCAATTTTGCAGATTTCCGCTGAAAGGTGGATTAAACTGAATTTTGATGTTGCTGTAGGGAGCAATGAGTTTATGCTAGTTGTTATGGCTCATTATCATACAGGTGATATTGTTTTTGTTGTGACAAACAAAATAGTTCCTACATCCCCTTTGGTTGGGGAATGTCAAGCAGCCTTGTTGTCTGAAGCGGCCTCTCGAAAGTATTAGTTCTACATCATTAAAGGAGACTCCCAGATTAAATCTCCAATCTCAACAATGAATCGTCAAGTTGGGAAATTGCAAATTCAGTGGTAGCTATTAAAGCTCTTTGTCATAAGTTTATGGCTGTGTCTTTTACTTGTGTCTCTAGAGATTGTAATTTTTATGCTCATAATCTGGCAAAATGGGTCCTATTTTGTAATGTCTGTAGAGATATTGTCCCCAATGATGCTCCTAGTACTGTTCTTTTTATTTTTTTTTAACTCTTCAGCCTGGGATTCTCATGTTTCTTGAGACCTGTGTTTCTCTTTTATATTGATGTTTTTCACCCAAAAAAAAAATTTATTTATGTAAAATATTTAATAATTTGTGATAAAAGAGTCATTATTATAATAATTATATAATTCAAAGGCTATTATTATATAAATAAAAAATTTAGGGGTCAAAATAATATAATAAATAAAAAATCATGAGCCATGAATATAATTCAAGAGCCATACCCATAACCCAAAAACAAAATAAAAAAGAGCTAGACTGGTTGTGTAAGAATTCTTGAAATTCTACGTGACAGCAATAAAGTGAAAAGCATTAATTTGAGTGGGTGAAAATGTTAGATTACCGAGGTTGGCAGTGGCACTTAAGATGTTTTGAATTTATGCAGAATGATCCATAAGAATACTATAACGCATTGACATCGATGTTGAATAAGTTCTCTCTTGTCTGCTATACTATTTAGAACCATTTTCTGAAACTGAAAGCATTCGATTGAATTGAATTCGAGTGATCAGCTCAGCTGTGAGCCTGTGACTACTGAATAAACAAGCAATGAAAATGGAAATGGAAGCTTGAGATCCGTAAGATATTATTGTTTAGTAGTATTTTTATAATTTTATTTGGTAAGGAAGAAACAAAAAGAGAAATAACGGAGAAGGAATCCTTTTTTTAACTATCATTCTCAACTCAATTTAAAATAAGTTAAAGGGTAACCGAATTGCTATATAGAAAATCATTTTTTGTTTAACTGTTAAATTATATTGATTTGTATATTTGTTTATTCAAATATATAGGATACATTGTTTCTTTTGGAGAAAATTCGTTAACCCCATTGATCATTCGTTTTTCATTGAGTGACGTTTCTCTCACATGAAATAAAAATTAAATAGAGTAATACTAGGACACAACAAAAAACTTATGCTACAAGAGTTGGCATCTATATCAATCACTAAATTTTAAATAGTTTAGTCCCACCCATAGATAAAATAGTAGTCTAAACGGATGTCACATCACTCGTGTAATTTTTTAGTGCAAATTTTTGGTGTCCCAATCATTATTCAATTAAATAACATAAAAAATGTTTATAGTGACATCTTATGTTGCTGAAAAAAAAGGGAAAAAAAGTCATCATTAAGCGATGTTAATATCTCAATTGAAACAATTAATTACTTGCCCGATATAAATAGGCTTTTCTTAGATGAAAGTTATTCAATGAACAAAAACAGACTTTTTTATCAAATAGAGAAGTGTCTGTGTGAATTTTATAAGTAAATAGAATGTTTCGTATATGTTACAAGGTGCAACCGTACAATGTAGGGCAGCAGCTATACTATGGCTCCCTTTGTTTCAACCATTCCATTCCATTGGAATGAAAAATCTATTTAAATGAGTGTTTATTTTAACAACTCCAATTTTTCCATTCAAATGATTTTTTGGAATGGGTATTTGTTTCAACAATTCAGTTTTTCTATTCAGATGGTTCATCGGTTACATCAATTAGTGGAATGAGTTTTTTGTGTCTTAGATGAGAAAGGAGGAGAGGATGTGTTTTTGAATGGTCCATTCCAATGCTCCCATTCTAATTGCAACCCATTCCAATATTTTTCCTTTCAAATGTCTCATATTCTAATTATAACCCATTCTAGAATTTCTATTTAAATACACCTATTCGAATGGGTGAACCAAACGGGACCATAAATTTTGAGTGTAATTTTCCCCACCCAAAAAAAGAAAGGAAAAAGAATAAAATAAAGGTGGTGGTGGTCAACATCTTATTGGGTCAACCTAGAAGAAAAAAATAGAAAAGACACAAAAATAAAGAGAACTGTCCTTTGCAACATTCAGATTCACAAAGCTCAACATAACAATTTTTTTTTTTTTAATGAAAAGATCACATTTACAACTTGCAGAAAACAACCCAACTATTTAAACAAAAATAAATAAATAAATAAATAAAATAATTAAAGAATAAACAATTCTATTTTGCTAAAAGCTAAGGCCACAAGAAGTAGCCAATAGCATTACTGTCCCCATTGCCGTGGAGAGTATCTCTTAAGTCGTCTAATTGGCCGAAGTGGGAGGTGGCAGCACTCTTGGGCTTGGGAGGCCCATGTAAGCAAGCCTGGGCGAGACCCTGATCTTTGGGCTGGGCCTAGGCGAAGGGATCGGAACACACCCGCCATAGTTGCCAGGGTTGACTTTTGGGGACAGGTTGACCTGTTCCAGTGCACGGAACTGCAGCTCTGGAGGGTAGTCCCTCACGCACCCAATACGTGGACCAACCCCACTTGTCCATTTGCAAGACAAACGCTTCGCCAGGTCAAACACAGGCGCTCCGGCCTTGACCCCCGTGACGGCGCCGTCTTGTTGGTGCTCTGTTGGGGTGTTGGAATCTTTGCTAGCGCCGTTAACGGCGTTAATGTCCAAAGCGACTGTTGTTGACGCGAAACTGTTGAGCTCCTCTGGCTTGTTAGTCTCCTCATTCGTTACTTTGAATGAAGCCCCGTCACTAGACTCGCCACTGTCTATTGAATATCTCTGCAGAAAGTTAAAAAAAAAAAAAAGAAAAGTGAAGTTAAGTGAGCATTATTTTTAATTCATTTGTATTGTGTAATAAATATAATTAAAGTTATTATATTAATGACTTTGAAATGTAATTAATTTAGTTACCTTGACGTTGGTGAGGTCTACATTGTGCTCTTGGAGGAAGCTAATGAATTCTTTGAAGTTGTCTTCGGTTGGGAGATAGTGACCACTGTATGGCCATATTGCCTGAAAAGGGTAGGGCAGAGTGAGCTCAAATCTATTTAAAGGTCAAAGTAGTTGTTAGTGTTGTTCACAAAATATCCAAGTCAAGTTGCGAACACATTTGAAATGACATTATAAGATGTATGAGTATTAGTAACGTTGTTAACTTGTTCAAATTTGATTCGGAGTTTTTCGGTTTGAGCCCAATAAACTGTGTTTTATATATTTGTGGTTGTACCTCTAGAATCCCATCATGGGCAACTAATCTTCCAGCTGCTGTTGTAGCTCCTCCGGAGAGAAAGCTTGAGTGTTGAAATACACCTTTTTTCTTTTGGCCAACATATAAAGCTCTTGATGTGCTTAGGACAAATATCCACTTTGACCCTTCAACTGTGTTGACTAGCAACCCACTTTGCCTGTACAAAAGTTTTCCATTCTCCACAATCACTTCATATGCTTCTCTCTCTTTCTGCATTTCAATACAATAATTTAGCAAATTAATAACTCACTAATGCGTTTTATTGCTATGTATGTCTCTATTAAACCATTCTTAAGCAATTTAACTTGATTAGCTTGTAAGGTAAAAGTGGCTTACTGGTCCAAGATATCTGATGCATTGATGTTGTAGCTCACTCCTTGGGCACTTCTTTAGATTCAAGTCTTTACCATCACCAACATCCAACCTTCAATTCCAAAAGAGAACAGGCTTGAGTCCCACTATTAATAAACTATAGTCTATATACAACTATATGTTACAAAGTTTTTAGGAGATAAAGACTTGTGTACACGTACCAGTAAAAGAAAGGTTGAGTGCTCTTGCTATCAGACCAGATGTCGTAGTAGAAGTGGAGATTATGTCCATACCGATGGCGTGGATCTATCTGTAAGAAAAGAAGTAAAAGATGGGCATAATTAGTCCATTGCTTTATATTCGTTTTTGTGAAACAAATGTTTTTATGAGCCATTTCTTTAAAAATAGTTTCCTTAATCATTATAGTCAATCTTGAAAATCATTAGCCAATCAATAAATGAATAAGGCTAAATATGCCCTATCATTGATTAAATTTGGAGACCCACATGAAACAAGTCAAAAGCTAATCATACCTATTCATAAAATTGAAAATCACAAATGATTAAAACTAGTGTCAATTAGGGCTATAGTATTTATCTTCGAATTATAGAAGGACTTACAGCTTCAAGCCAGTGTTGTAGAGCTAGTTTTTGAGCCTTCTCATCTTTAGACAAACCTTTCCCAACCTACACACACAATTTTTTTTTTTTTTTTTTTTTTTTTAGTGCTCTTGAAAACATTTTATTATGAGCCCAGAAAATGAGAAAACATCATTAAGGTACCTTTGCAGCTCTTGTCCTGGCTCGTGCCCATCTGGAAATAGCTGTCTCTGGTTTCTCAATGTTGAAAAATGAAACTGAACTCCTTTTGAGAGCCGCAAAGTCTAATGCTTTCCACCTAGAATAACCAAAACAAATATCAGAAACAAATAATTTCAATATATAGATATATATAAAATATAGTTATGTATAAGAATAACATGAATGAAAATGATATAATAGAGGGACAAATTACAAACCAGAGTTCCTCAACCACAACAGCACAATCTGCAAGGTTTCGTCTAGTCCTATAACTCTTGTAGACTTTCTGAACCTTAGTTGCAGCAGCATCAAGCTCACTAACTGGCCTTGGAGAAAACATAACGTCCACTGGTTGAGGAAGCAAAATCTTGGGTTTTTGTATCTGCATTGTTCCATGGTTTTGACCCATTGAAGCTTCTGAATCTGGGTTATTTTTCTCAATAACTAAATTGTTAAGCTTTTCAGGCACTTGAAGCTTTGGTCCTCTGGCTTCCCTAATTTTGGTGCTTGCTGACCTTTCTATATTGGTTTTGTGTGATCCATTAGACTTGTTTAAAGTCTCTGAAGCTTCTTTCTTGAGTCTCATAGACCTCATAATGACCGTTCTAAAAGTGTCCTTTAAACCAAAAAGCTCATGCTTAAGGATTTCATTCCAAGATGATAAGAGCACAGAAAGAGAAAGACCCATCAAAGTTGTTACAATCAAGAATGAACTTCGACTTGTGAACCTACTCATAACAAGAAAAATATACGTATCAGTAAAGGTTTTAAGAGTTCAATAACCTTAATAACCAAGAAAATTTTAAGGGGTCATAACAAAGTAATTAGCTCTTTTCTTTTTGTCCCAGTTTTAAAGCTAACAAAGTTAAGAAACATCAATAAGAAGGTGCTTTGACTTCAAGAAAAGGATTCTCTTGGCCACAAAAAGCCAATGGAATCAAGGAATATATGCATAAACACAAACTTGCCCTGGTGATTTCATGTGGAATAACAGATTACTGTCACTTCAAAACACCAAAATCTAAGACCCTTTTCATGGAAAAGCCCAAATTAGGCCACTATATATCCATACCAAAAAGCTCAACCCATCAAACATTACAGAAATATATGGCTAAAAACTCAAACTCCCTTACCAAGAAATCCCAACCAGGCAACCCCAGAAGGCTTGAAAGCACCCCTCTTTCTCTCTCTCTCTCTCTCTCTCTCAACCAAAGATGGAGAGAATTGAGAGTACAAACAGTAGAGTGACCAAGTTAACACCAAGCACACAAATGAGATATGACACACGTACCTCTAAGTAGTTCCCATATATACCTATATATACACACCACAAAGAGGTTTGAAAATTCAAAGTTGGTGACTCTAGAGAGTAAAATTCCAGCTGAATAGCAAATGGGAAAAATCTAAATATGGCGGGTAGTACTACTGGACCTTAGAGGAAGTTTTTTTTTTTTTTGAAAGGAGACCTTCGAGGAAGTTGAACAGAAAGCTCGTAGAAGCACCTTTTTTTTTTTTTTAACATATAAATAAAAATTAGAAAAACTAAAATAAAAGAAAAAAGTGAAGGTGGGTGTTAATAGTTTGCTCTTGCACACGCTGTAACCCGTTCAGATGGGTGAGACTCGGATCAACACCCTTACTCGGTGGTCCTTAGTATTGTCTTAATTTTTTCTCCCTCGGCTGCTGAGTCATTGACATCGACCTATGTTGCTACTTGCTTTTTTAATACTCGGTTTTTAGCTAAGACAACATTGAATATTGTGACCGTACATAATATTTATGTATCATATACCATGAAAGTGGTCCTCGTGGACCCATGCTTTGCTCTTCCTCCACGTACTTTATGACATGTGTAATGGATTTGGATTCATGATTGACAATATTCAATAAAATGAACGACTTTTACCCAAAAAAAAGAAAGACAAAATTCATTAAAACTTATCGGATTGGCTCAAGTATCAAAAGAGTTGTAATCTTTCACTATTGACATTTGACAGTGATTAGTTTATAAGTCAGCTTCTAATGTTTTAACTTTCTCCTATTTTTCTTTGTGGAAAATATGCCATTGAACAAGTCCAAAAACTTATCTTGACAACTTTGTTCGGCTTAGAATTGCTTGATATATGGTCAACGCCACACCAAGATTGGAAGGTTACTGGAACAAGAACGAAGACCGTGAAAAAAAAAAAAACAAAAAACAAAGGAGAAAAAAAAAGGACGTACCATGTATTTGTAGTTGGTTTAGGAATGAGAACTGAGAAATTAGGCATCTTTGACATTGTTTATGTTTTATGTTATTAAGTTGAGAACAAAACTACTTTTTGTTGTTTTAAAAGTACAAGAAGTTTTTGGCAAATAATTTTTAAAAGAATTTCTAGAAAATAAAAGTAAAAATATATTTGGATAGAAAAAAGGACAACCATGAGATTATGAGAAATAACAAGGAGAGAGTTCATGAGAGAGGTTCTTGATAAAAGAATGAGGAGTGACAGAATGAAGACAGCAAAACTAAATAGAGAGACATAAGACTAAATAAGGAAAAAAAAACTCTTGAGATGAAAGGAAATGAGGAACGAGAAAGTCACTTGCGAGAAAATTATGTAGAAATATTAGGAGAGAGAAACTCATAATATATGAGGCATGTGGGAGAAACAAGAAAGAGAAAAAGGATAATTATATTTTTATACCTTGTATTTTGATAGTTTGTTAATTTATCCTTGCATTTTGGTTATTATCAACATTGACTTTCACATATAGGCTATGTTTGGCAAAGAGGAAATAAAATAGGAGGGATGAAAAAATTTGGAGGAAAATAAAATATGTAGGATAAAAAAGAAAGTGTCTTTCCTCTATAGTTTTTTGGTATGAGGAGATGAAAGAAAACTAATTTGTTCAAAAATGACAATCTTACCCTCTATATAATGATTTTAACAATTAATATACAAGATTAATTTGGTAAAGTATTTTTTCTTTAACTTTTCTCTCTAATTTAGAGTGGCAAATTTTTATAGGCCCTACCTCACTTTTTTCCCTCCCCTTTTCTTCTCTATTTTCTCTTCCTCTCCCTTTTTTTTCTTATCAAACAACTAATTTTTCTTTTTTCTTGCCCATTTTCTCTCCTACTCTTTCCTTTCTCTCCTCTTTACCTCCTACCAAATATAGCCTAAAACTTGTAACAAAACTTGTCACAAATTTATAGCCTCTATGGGTCAAACACTGATTTTGATTAATGTGTTTCTCAAAATATCCTTTAAAGTTTAAATATATACGTATATTATCATAATCCCAATAGGTTTTGTTTTTTTTTTTTTAACCTATCTACAGGTATTTTTTTTAGCCGTTGTATCATTATGTAATGGTTATCATAATTTGAGTAGTTGGAAAAAAAAAATAGTAACAGTTTATACACATTATTTAGTGCTTTTCCTCTACTTTTTTTTACTATAAGAAGACATGTGATAAATTTTAATTAAACAAATCAATACCTATAGATGGGTTAAAAAAATACCTATAAAATCGGTGCCCATATATATATATTTGAAAAGAAGTTCAAATTTAAAACTTATCCAAAGTTGATAAATATATTTATAAATATATTCAATATTCATAGTGTTTTGCTTTTTCAATTTTTTTTTCATTGGTTCTTTTACATATTAATATTTTAATTAGTTTTAAATTTAAAGTAAGTATTAAAATATATATTCTTAAAATTTAAACAAGTGTTTGGTAAATTCAATAATCAAAATTAGTATTTGAACCAAGGGGATATAAATTTGTTACAAATTTCTAATTGGGGTTCTTCGCAAAATATACATTTGGTATAGTGTATTTTAGGAATAAACCCCTCTTAATAATTTTTTGATGAGTACACATTTTTAAGTTTAAATTATTTTAAATACAAAAATGCCTTTATCATTTATCTCATCAAGGGTTCTTATTCTGACTAGACAAGGGAGGTCGAGTTACTAGACACCTTATCTAGTGCGACTCGATACACTTTCTAGCCATATCTAGTGCTAAACACTCAATGTATCTTTTTTTTTTTTCCTGTCAAGTTTCTAGATACTTTGTCTAGCCCTCGGCACACCTGTTTGGTGTGACTTGACACCCTTATCTAGCCCTGTATTGTGCTAAACACTCAAATGTATTTTTTTTTCTATCAAGTTTTTAGGCACCTTGTCTAGGTCTCGACACTTATGTTTGGTACCCTCGACTTAAGGGTATATAAGTCTTTTTATACTTTTTTTTAAAAATATATTTCATCTTAAAACTACTGAGAGATGTGTATTTTCTAAAACTCACTATTATAATGATGTATTTCGACTAACTTCCTATTATTTTTTAGTACGTAAAATTTAAACAAATTGATTCAAAAAGAGGAAAGTTTCAAAATAAAGTTCTACGAAATTTTTAAAAAATATTTTCTGCTTTTTTTATTTATTTTTCTTTGACTTTTTTTTTTCATAATTTTGTTTTATCAAGAATTCAAGTTCTAAATAGAGTCTAACTGTGTTTTTAAAATAAAAAGTTGCAAAGAACGATACCAAAATCTCTTGCAATATATTTTCCGTTTTTAAAAACAGATAAGTACGTCTGATTTAGTTACAACGCTTTTTTTCATTCCGGGAAATTTCAGGTCCAAGAAATGTATGATAGCATGGTCACATTTTGAGATTGGAAGATTCGATTTCCAGCTTCCACAAGAACATAATTAATGAATTAATAAATGAATGTCGCCTTTTAAGGGTAGTAGCTGTAGAAAATATAATTTGATAAGCCCACTTGCATTGCATGACTATTGACTAGTAGTTGTTTGATTAGCTCACCTCGTTCCTCCACTTGGTCTTCATTTGGCTTTATCTGCAATCAATCAATCACTTTATGTATAAAGGCTGTAATGTACATACGTACTGATACTTCAAATTTTAATTTCCACACACGTGTGCTTAGTTTAGGAAAAAAATAAATAAAATTACACGAAAAAAAATAATAATAAATGGGATGCCCGTATGGATCTTTACGACTTTGCCTTGTGGTCCAGTCTACAGAAAAGGGAATTAAATACGAGTGCCGACAGTTCGACGAACGCTTGTGGCTCCGTTTAGATCTTACATTTTGCTGCGAAAAAATAAAATAAAATAACGAGGGAAATAAAAAGAAAAAAAAAATACCAAGAAAATATTTTCTTAGAATTTTATAAAGTTTTTAGGGCGCATCTACAGTAGGGGCGTCCTTACGTAAGGCCATGTTTATACACCGTTTGATGGGAATCTGTGTATAAACAGATTCTCCACAGATTCCCATCAAACGGTGTATAAACATGGGCCTTACGTAGGGGCGCCCGCCTTCTTTTATAAAACTATCTTTTTAAATTTTTTTTTTATCTTTTTCAATCTTTTGTAATTATTGTACATTCTCTAAATTTAGACAAAAGACTTCTTCCAATTTTTCTAATTTTTTTCGTTTTTTTTTTGTTAAAATTCAAACCTTAAGAGAAAAAAATCCATTCCAATTTTGTTTCTTTCCTCCTTATATTTAGGGTTCCAAACCGAGCCTAATCTTTTGCTTGAACATGCTATAACAACAACACACTTATGGCATGTTTACTAAAAATAATGGGAATCATATATGCAGTAATGATTCCCATTTAGTTGTTTACCAAAATATGAAAATGAGAGAACTGTATGGGGTCCACATAAAATTGGGGAAAAGAATGAGAATGCTTCTCCTCCTAACATCCTAAGGAATATCATTACCTGTAAAAATTTTTATCTATCTATTTATAATTAAAATATTAAAATACAATTTTATTTTCAAAATATCTATAATTCAGTCAATTATAGCATTCCTATTACGTTTCTTGTATTAAGTAAACGTATGAATGGTGTTTTAATGGTTTTGATTCCCTTTCCTATAAATTTAAAGTAAACAACATAATATAAATGATGATTCAGATTCCCCTCCATTTTTCTTCCTTTTATTTCTCCCTTCATTTATTCCGATTACGATTACGGCAAAGTAAACATGTTATTAAGTCAATACTTAATTAGTTAATTTCTAGAATTAGTGGACATATTGGTTTAGTTCTTAAATTTTTCAAAAGTTTAATTTTTGCTGGTGAACTATTGAACTTATTCATTTTATTTCCTTTTTAATAGTTTAGCATTTAAGGAAATGAGAAGAAAATAATTTTTTTTTTCAAAGTTAAGAAAACACTAAATTTAAAGTTTGTATGGAATTACTATTTTTCCCCTAAATTTATTGGACTTTTAATTAAAAAAAAGTATTTAAGGATTAATATGAAATACTTTTAATATTTGAAGAATCCAAATGATCAAATTTGAACTTTACGAATCAACATAATAATTTTCTAATAGCTTAGGAACCAATAGGATTATAAATTAAGTCCACCCAATAATTTACATCCACTCCTAAAAACATGAGTATCTTTAGTGGCAACAAAAGTTCTAATTAAAAGTCTAAAACTCTGTGACTGAAATATTTAGTTACAAAAAGTTTTAATGATCATGTCGTTACTAAAAAATCTAGTCCGTGATTAAAAATTTTAGTCTTAAAATATTGTCACACTTTTAGTCACAATAAAATGTTATCACTAAAAATGGCAAAATTCTATTATTATTAGTCACATCTAATATACATTTAGTGTCAAATTTTTATTGTGACTAATATTGTTTGGAGGCGGCTATAATAGGGACGCCCCTACGTAAGGCCCTGTTTATACACCGTTTGATGGAAATCTGTGAGAAATCTGTTTATACACAGATTCTCATCAAACGGTGTATAAACAGGACTTTACGTAAAGACGCCCTACTGTAGACGTGCCCTGTTTGTTTTCGTGATAACAATTTCCGTTACTGAAAATGCTCTAGTGCATTTTAACTATTATCACTAAAGGTTTTAGTCACAACCCAAAAAAAAAAAAAGAATAAAAATAAAAAGCTATTGAATTAACTGAACATACAGGTACAAAAGGAATTCAAATGATATTGCAAATTATATCGACGATCCAAATAATTATACCGTAATATTGGTTCTGAAAAAATTTTGCAATTCAATAATGTTTTCTTTTAAAAGAACAGACAAATGGAATTACCATTGATGAATGCACATATATCATTCATTCATGTTTAAAAAACAAAAAAAAAAAGTCATTAGTAGTTGCCGTTTATACAACTCGAATAACCATTGGTCTTGTATTATGGATCTGCATTCTTTTCTCCACTACTTTCTCTCTCAAATTAGAGACTCGACGGACAAGAATCCCCTCAAAGTCCTGTTAAAAAAGCCAATAACAAGGAATACTTTAGGAAAAGCTAGACTAGTTTACTAGTATAACAAGAACATTTTTAAAGAAAATTGAACGCTCTTACTCTTAATCAAACAAGTAAATGCTATAAAAAAATAACAATATTATAGCAAATAGCATAGCAAAATAAATCACAATTAATTCACTATAACTAGAAAATAATAATCACGATAGTAATAGTCAAAATAACAAATAAATTTTAGGAAACCAAACTGAATCTTGTATGATAACACAATTTCCTTAAAACAGTTTCGCTTCCTCACCGGGGAGCAAAGAGGAATGCCAACGGCATCTGTCCCCCAGGATAAATCGGTTTACGAATAGTAATATCGTACCAACTTACTATTCTCAATAAATTGAGTAGTGTCCAAACTCTATCACCGGAACTACAGAAGAATTAACTATAGAGCTCGATCTTACCAAAAGACCCAAACTCACAATTATCAACTAACAGAAGCTAACCGCCACAGAGCAAACAAGAGAGAAGGGAGAGATCAGATTGTTTTGGTGTGTTGAAATGAGAGGAAGAGCTCTCCTTTTGAAGAGCTCTCCTTTTATAGACTCCATAGGGGGTATCTGCCATAAATATCTTCTTAATGCCAAAAAAATATTTTGGCAGTTTTCAGAATAAAACCCAAATATTTTTGGCTGTTTCTGAAAACTAGTGGCCTTCACAATTGGACTAATACACATTTTAATTAAGGCCCATTCATTTATGGAGTTATAAAACTGTTCTAGAATCTTCCCATTCATTTTTGGAGTTGTAAAAATATTTTAGAATCTTCTTTGGGCTTTGAGATATGAAAAGAAAAAATTTCAAGGTGCAAAAAGAGGCCCAATATGAAGTTACTTTTCGGTTCGACATTCGTGCTCGCAGGACACGCGGGCGTACATAAGTTTAAGGAAACCAAATCGAATCTTGTGTAAAAATACAATTTCTTTAAAACAGTTACGCCTCCTCACCGGAATACTAAGAGGAATACCAATAGCGTCTGTCTCCTAGGATAAATCGATTTATGAATAACAATGTCGCACCAATTTGCTATTCCCAATGAACTGAGCAGTACCTAAACTCTATCACCAGAACTATAGAAGAATTAACTATAGAGCTCGACCTCACCAAAAGACCCAAACTCATAACTATCAACTAACAGAAGCTAACTGCCGTAGAGCAAACAAGAGAGAAGGGAGAGATCAGATTGTTTTAGTTTGTTGAAATGAGAGGAAGAGCTCTCCTTTTATAGACTCCATAAGGGGTATCTATCATAAACATCTTCTTAATGCTAAAAAATATTTTGGCAGTTTTTGAAATAAAAGCGAAACGTTTTTGGCTATTTCTGAAAATTAATGGCCTTCACAATTGGACTGTTATATATTTTAATTGAGGCCCATTCATTTCTGGAGTTATAAATCTATTCTAGAATTTCTTTAGGCTTAAGGTGCAAAAGGAGGCCCAACACGGAGTTGGCTTTTTAGTCGGACATTTGTGCCCACAGAACGCACGAGCGCATACAAGCGTATATTGTCCGGCCGGTGATTTGTACCCTCTATGTATGCGTGCAAGAGAGAGCTTCTCAGCTTACCAAGTTAAGAACTAAAAGCTAAGCAACTCTATATAAACACCTCTTGGTTTGTGCTTCTTTTCTATGCGGGACTTTAGCAAATTTCCACTCTTTTTCCTTCTCATTTAGCTCACTTTGGATGATAATTTCTCATTCACCCTATTATCATTTTGAGGAAATAAATACTTCAATTTCATATACTCACAGAGAAGAATACATATCAACTATAACCTCTTACTAATATGTAGTAGGTTACACTCATAAGTTTGTCTCAAAATGGCTAATCAAAATAGTGTAACACATCCATTTTCCAACACTACTTTCATTGACATCACTTGCATATTCATTATGTAAATGTGACTTTTGTCTTTCCTACAACATATAGGTTACAACTACAATGGAACGAAGGAAATGGAGGGTAAAAGCAATAAAAATGAATTACAATGTCACCAGTAAAACAAAGCAGCCAGGCAACTCCACTACATTAGTTCTGGCAAATAAAATAAAGAAATGAAAAAGAGGGAACCTAAATAGAATATTGCCTATTGAAGAAATATCCAACCCAGTATCTAAATTTAGACTAGAAAAAGTGAACCAAAAAGCTATAATCCCATTATTCCGGCTACTAATTCAATAACCCAAAAAACTTAATACTTGTCCTACGTACATAGCGAATTCATAACTAAACCAAAATCAAATACTAGAGCAACTAATTAAAGCCATGTGCGCACAAAATAAAGTCAAAATAATACAAAACTTAATTATCGTTACATTAGTCTAGCATAGGTATTCAAATTCATGCTCAAATGAATTTGGTGAGTGATCAAGTGGTTGCGTTGATGATGAACAATTTAATTGCCGTATGACTTGTTCCGACAAAATTTGCATGGCGCCACACTTTGCTTGCAATGAATCACACTTGGCTTCATAATGTGCTGTCACTTTATTTATTCTTTCTTCCATTTTTGATTTCATTTCTTGTCTCATTCTTTCCATTCCTTCTCTTCTGTCTGCCTTCCGAGTAGCACCAAATCGTTCCAAACGAGCAATCTTTACTGATCCTAAAACTTGTGAAAAGATATCACCATCATTTATTGATGTGGATCCATCCTTTGCAAGCTTATTAGTAATTTCATCATCATACTTGGCCTAAAAAGAATGATCAAAATATCACATATTATTTTTCTATTCATGTATTGACTTGTAATATGAAGTAACGATCATATACCATGACATTTTCTGTAGCAAAATCAACCCAAGAACCATCTTTTTTCTCATGAGTCATAACAAAAAACTCTCTAGCAAATAGCTCTTTACCGTTGAGTTTTTGTCAATTAAATTTTTGTCGCAAAATTTATGGTGTGACTTAAATGTTACTAGTAACAAGTTGTGAGTAAAAGTAACATTTAGTCACAAAATTTTTTTGTTGTGACTAAAACGTTACTAAAAGTCAAGATTTTTTTTTTGTAGTGACGATATCAATCCTCATATAATTTGGGCAGTATAAGATTTATAGTTTAATTATACGTCTACGACTCTGCATTATAAAACTTTCAACACATATTTATCGGGTTTCAACGTTTATTTAGTTATGTTGTGGTCCTCTTGACCAACCCTCTTCAGCCCAATAAATATTCACATTTCATCTAGAGAACCATTTTCTAATTGATGAACCATTAGTGAACCATTAGTGTGAACCATTTCTAAACTAAAGTCACTTGAATAACAATAGTGTGAACCATTTCTAATTGATGAAATTGGCAAAGATGCAAATTGTTCAACTGTCTGAACATGAACCTTAGACGTGGAAAGGTGTTCCTTTTGATCTAGGCTTACGAGGCGTATGCACTACAAGAAGCAAAAGCTCTATAATAGCAATCCTTAAAGCTGTGACAAATATGTTGTGGTTAAAAGTAGATCAAAAGCGATGACAAATAGTAGACGTTAGTCCATCTAACCCGTCTTATTTAATCACAACTAAGGAGTTATATACTGACGATATTTATCGTTGTTTTAAAATTCTCATAAGATAATCTTATATTGCCGTTGATATAGATAAAAAATAGCTCGCATTATATATAGTTTGATTCACTCTAAACCGACAACACGTGTCCTGAGTATAGAATATTTTGGATCTTCTCAAATTAAATTCATTCTAAGAAAAAAAATCCACAGCAACAATCTAGTATGGTGAACAATAATTGGGTGAGAAACCCTCATTTATTGAACTAAAAATATCTTTATTTGTAGTGACAATAATTGTCATCACTGCAAACAGTACATTTTTCTTCAGATGTTTTGAAAAAGTTAAAAATTATAAAATGTGAATATTGTTTTTTTTTAAAGGAAAAAAAAAACTCTAGCGGCAACAATTGATTTCGTTCAATATATTCCCAATTTATGGAGAAAAGAAAAACCAGAACAAAGTGGAAAAACACACCCCCATGGTAATTTCCCATCCTTCAACATCACAGTTGGGGTAGCTCCGCTTCTTGTTCATCAAGTTGTGGACTAGGATTTGTCTAAATTGCATTTTTTTAAGAAAGGGGAGAGCGGGTTTAATCATTTTTTAAACGTTTTTTGTGACCAATTAACAGACATCTTTTAATTCTGTGACTAATCATATTATGGCGTTTTATTAGAGAGATTAAGTCTCTGATTACAGGTTCCATGTTTAATTCTGTATTCGAATTGTTGATTTTTGAGAATATTTTGGGTTAAGGGTCGGCCTCGAAAGGCTCCTATCATTGTTGAAGTGGTTTGGAAGCCTCCATCTTTTTCATGGATTAAGGTTAACACTGATGATTCAACTTTTGGAGCTCTGAGACATTCTGGGTGCTTAGGAATTTTTCGGACTCATCGAAATTTTATTCGTGGTTGTTTTTCTATTCCTTTGGGTATATATTATGCCTTTGAAGCAGAATTGGATGCAGCGATTTATGTGATTGATTTTGCTTAGAGAGAGAAAAAAAAAAAAGAGAACTCTAGTGACAACAATCGTTTGGTTCAATATATTCACAATTTAGGGAGAAAAGAAAAACCAGAACAAAGTAGAAAAACACACCCCATGGTAATTTCCCATCCTCGAACATCACAGTTGAAGTAGCTTTGCTTCTTGTTCATCAAGTTGTGGACTAGGTTTTGTCTAAATTGCATTTTTTGTTAGGAGGGAAGGGAAGGGGGGTTTAATCATTTTTTAAACGCTTTTTGTGACTAATTAATGGACATCTTTTAATTCTGTGACTAATCATATTATGACATTTTATTAGAGGGATTGAATCTCTGAATACGGGTTCCATTTTTAATTATGTATTCGAGTTGTTGATTTTGAGAATGCTTCAGGTTAAGGGTTGGCCTCGAAAGACTCCTATCATTGTTGAAGTGGTTTGGAAGTCTCGACCTTTTTCATGGATTAAGGTTGACACTGATGCTTCGGCTTTTGGAGCTCTGGGACTTCTTGGGTGCTCATGAGTTTTTTGGACTCATTGAGAGTTTGTTCGTGGTTGTTTTTCTATTCTTTTGGGTATATGTTATGCCTTTGAGGTAGAATTGGATGCGGTGATTTATGTGATTGATTTTGCTTGGAGGTATGGTTAGAAGGGCCTTTGGTTGGAAAGTGATTTCACTTATGTGGTTTTCATTTTGTTGACAAGTTCTCTCAAAGTTCTTCTTCATTGGAGATCTTCTTGGTCTAGGGCGTTAGGGTATATTGCTTGGACTTTGTGGTGACTCATATTTATCGAAAGGGTAATCGTGTTGCTAATTCTTTGACTTTTGGTGCACCTTCAATAGTTTGCCCAACTTGGTGGTAGTTTTCTCTATCTTTTATTTCTTCTTTTGTTTATAATAACTGTATTGCAAAACCTAGTTATAGGTTTAGTTGATTTTATCTTTTGTTATTAGTCTTTGAGATGTCAGATTTATGTCTCTCTCTAATTAGGTGTTCTTTTTTTTTTTCTTTTTTTAATAAAGTTTCCCTCGTACTCTCGAGATTACCGAAAAAAAAATGGACATCTTTTTTATTTGGCCTGAATTGCAACGAATCAACAAATTAAGGGACTTAATTGCCAAATTTAAAGCAATAGGGACCAAAATGTATCAATATACATAGTCAATGACCAAATGTGCCGTTAACTCATTTTTTAATTTTAATCATTAATTGTTATTGTAATTAAAAGGAATTCCTATGTAACATTCATAAAACTTCCAATGTTTAAATACTCACGAAAGAACAATATTATAGCAACTTGCAGAAAAAAAACCAACTAAAACTAATTGATAAAGAATTTTTTTATTTTTTATTTTTAATGAATGCAGAATAAACAACACTATTTTGCTGAAGCTCAAATAAAGCTAAGGGCACAACAAGTACCCAATAATTGAGCATTATAGTGTCCTCATTGCTATAAGTCTAATCTTTTTAATGCTCGGTTTGGTATCGGAATCTCTACTAGTGCCGTTAACGGCGTTAATGTCCAAAACTACTGTGGTTGACGAGAAAACGTTGAGATCCTCTGCCTTCGTTGTCTCCTTATGGGCTAGTTTAAGAAACTAATTTTACTCCTTCATAAAGTCCATGTATATTAAATATGGGGATGGCTACGGTAGGGGCGTCCCTACGTAGGGTCATGCCTTAATTATCGTTGGATGGAAATCTGTAGGGAATAACGGGAATCTGTGGAGAATCTATTTATATATAGATTCCCATCCAACGGTGAATAGACAAGGCCCTACGTAGGGACGCTCCTACTGTAGACGCGCCCATTAAGTATTAATGATTCTGAATGTAATTAATTTAGTTACCTTGACGTTGGTGAGGTCTCTACATGGTGCTGTTAGAGGAAGTTATTAATGAATTCTTTGAATTCTTTGATTGTAGAGTATGACCACTGTATGGCCTTACAGCCTGTAAAGGGTACGAAAGAGTTAGCTCAAAACTATAGTCTATAGTGTTTTAACAAGTTAGCAAAGGTACCAATACCGTTAAATGACTTTATAGGATATTTTAGTACTAACAGCGTTCTTAACTAGTTTGTTCAAAGTTTTACTTGTTCAAAATTTGATTCGGAATTTTTTATTCTAAATGGAGTTCTTAGTTTTGGTTGTACCCTTAGAACCCCATAATAGGCAACTAATCATCCAACTCTTTTTTTTTTTCTTTTGCCCAATGTATAACCCTCACAAAGTTTTGAGGAGGTAAAGACTTGTATATACCAGTAATAGAAAGGTTGAATGCTCTTGCCACGAAACCAAATGTCACGGTGGAATTGGAGAGTATGTCCGTACCGATGGCATTACTCAAAGAAAAAGGCATATCATATGAAGAGTAATGATGTAGTAGCATATTATCCTCAACCTATTAATTATTGTATGATTATAATTTGGGACCAGGGCCGGCTCAAGGTCTAGCCAAGGCCCACCAATAAAAAAGCAACATATTATGAATTTTAAATGGGGTTTCTAACACTTCTACCTACAAAAATAAAAAAAAGAATGAAAAATTTAGGTAGATGACCAATATTTTAAATTTGATTAACTATATGTCTAATTTCAGTTAATGTACTAAAATATACTGAGTATATAAATTTTTATATTTGGTGTATAATATTTTACACTTAATATATAAACATATATATCGGACATTTTGCTATAATATTTGAAAGATGTACATTTACTTAAATTGGGCCTAAAATTTGGTCATTTTGCTATAAGACCCAGAAAGAATTACAAAAATACGTGGGTCAGTTTTTTTCCAATTCCCATATCGATTTATTTTTAGAAAAATACCACTTTTGAAATGGTTTTTCTAAAAATACTAGTTATTATTAGCTAAAAACTGGTTGTCTGTTACAAATTATAAATACATTTAGTTACTAGCTACTAGTATTCGAAATCTGGTTACCGGTTATTACTTACTATTTTAGAATATGACGTTTTTCTAATATTTTTTTAAAATGGTATTTTCTAAAAAAATATGGTACTAGATCTAGAAAAAAGACTGAGTACAGATATATTTCCAATTCTTTTCTAAAAATGATGTACATAGCCTAATTTTCATTTGGAGAAATTAGAGAGAACACGACAATTTAAGAAAAAATAACAAATATACGGTACCTCTTTCTTTTATTATTTTCATACGCTATTTCTCAAAAAAATGCCACTTTTCCTTCTAGTTTACTTGTTCTAAATTATTTCCGAGCATTGATCCTCATTTTCTTCGGCCCGTCATCGGAAATTTACTCTAGCAATCATCTGCACTAAAACTGCTAGTATTTTGGGCAAGAGATAGGAAAGACTTACATTATCCAAATGGTTGTGGGTAGCCATAAAAATTGAGAATAAAGCTTTTCAGGATTTGATTTAGTTGGGCAGAGATGGAGAAAGTGAAGCTTAGTGTTCAATTCAGTCGAAGAGAAAAGAAAGATAGAAGCAGAGGCTATCAAGGTTATTAGAGCCTTTTTGATTTTATTTTTGTTTTGTTGTTACTATTGAAGTGTGAGTTTCGATGCTTTATCCAATTTTTTGCTTTTTCTCATGGCTATTTCAGGCAAACTTCAATGACAAATATGGTGAGTTCAGGAAGAAGTGAGTGGCAAGGTCATAGGTTCCAAATCCCAGGCTAAGACCAGGACAAGAGAGTGAATCCTTGCAAAAAAGGTTCTCAAAGAATGTCCCGAGCTTTGGTTGTTTATTTACTTAGAATCCCTCTAAATTTTTTGTCCTCTTGGAGTTTTTATGAGATAAACAACTAGTGTTTAAATTAAATGTTCTTCCTTGCTGATTTAGTTGTTTTGGCTACACCTGAAAATAATTTATTTCATTGAAATTTTGGTCATTTCAAAGTTTTTTTTGTTCTCTAGTATTCTCTATTAATCAATAATCTATGACCTATAGCTTTATCCTTTGCCACCACAGAAGAAAGAAATATTATATATGTATATATATAACACTTAAAAAGAAATGAGTGTACTAAGTGGTTTCAATTGTCTGGTTCGTTTATATGGCCTCAACTAATAGTTCATTCTGTCTAAAATCATTTCTTTAAGTTCATATGTATACTTTTTTTTCCTTTTTCTCAAAACTCATTTCTTGTTTGGTCTTCATTAAGTCAGTAGTGAATATTTCAAACTCAAAGATTTTCTATTACATATAATATGGTTAGAAAACTAGACTAAATTTTTTTTTCTTCTTGAAACTATAGTAATAGTAATAACAGTAACCAAAAAACAGATTTCAATAACCAAACTTATAATGGTATCCAGAAATCATTTCCAAATTATTAATGGTACCTAGAAATTATAAACTCTAATATAGGGTGGAAATTAGTAGCTAAAGTGGTAACCAGAAACTAGTAACCAAAACTAAAAACTAGTAACCAAAATGAATGTGGTAACTAAATACTGGAAACTAAAAACTATAAACCAAAGTAGTAACTAGAAACTAGTAATCAGTTAGTATTTTTTAACTAGTAACCAATAATTAAAATGGTTAACAGAATTAACTGGTAATCGATAATCAAATCGGTAACTGGTAATTATTTTAGTTAAATCTAGTTACCGATTATAATACCTATAACAAGTATCAAGGGAAACCGGTAATCATTATATAGGATATCTTGTAACTAAATTTGGTTACTGAATTTGGATATCTTATAACTAGTAACCAGTAACCAGTAACCAGTAACCAGATTGGTTTGATGACTCTGGGTAACCAATTTATTTAATAATCTGATTACCAGTCATAAGACTAGAAACTGATATCCTGTAACAAAGCTGGTAACTAGTAATTATATTAGTTAAACCTAGTTATCATTCACAAGGCCTATAACAAGTATCTAGGGAAAGTCGTAACTAGCATTTAAGGTATCTGTAACCAAATTAGTTATTGTGTATATGTGTACTTTTTTTATTGGAAACTAGTAACTAATCTTATAATTAGTAACCAGAAGCCAAATTAGTAACTTACTATTAAATAAAATGGGGACCATCAATCTTGTAACTAGCCATCAGTTTGGAAACTAGTATCTAGATTGGTTACTTGTAACCAATAGCGAATTTGGTGATCTATACGATGTTGGTAATCAATAGCTAGATTGATTACTAATAAATAGTAACAAGATTGATTACAGTCACAAGACCGATAATAGTAACCAGTAACCATATTTTTCAGTATGTGTGTATGTATATGTGTTTTTTTTTTTTAACACCAGTAACCAATCTTATAATTAATAACTAGTAGTCTAAATAGTAACTTATTTGTAACTAAACTCGTTATTGGCCACCGGTACGTAGTCATTAATCTTGTAACTAACCAGTAGTTTGGTAACTTATGTGAAACCAAAAACTAGCTAACAACTAATAACAAATAATTGATATGATAGTAACCAATAGTCAGATTATTCTTGTATAAAAACCACTAACCAGATTGATAAATAGTAAATAGATTGGTTCTAATTAAATTTATAACTGGTAGTGACCAATCACCAGTCTTGTAACTGGTCACCAATTTCAAAACCAGTTACTATGTTAGTTACTAAGTGGCCACTAGTTTGAAAACTAGTAACTAAATTGATTAATGGTAACTAATAATCTAGGTGAATCTTATTAAAAAAAAAAACCTAAGTGATTACTTTAAATTACCAAGTACTCATTTTCTAACCATTTCTCAATTTTTATGATAATAATAATAATATAAAAATTCACATGAAAAATCCAACAAAAGGAAAAAAAAATTATATATCTTCTTTTTTAAAAACAAAATTATGAAAAATAATTAAAAGGAAAAAAAAAAGGGAAAAAAAATACATGAAAGGAAAAGCTAAGATATAAAAAGTTTCAAATCGTTACTCAATTTTTATAATAATAATAATAATAGAAAATTTCAAATGAAGGAAAAAAATATATTATATATCTTATTCTAGAGAAAAAAAAAACATTACAAAAATGAATTAAAAGGAATAAAATGAAAAAAAGGGAAAAAAAAATAAAAGAAAGGAAAAGCTAAAATATGGAAAAAAAGGTTATTTGTGGTTTGAACCGTGCACTGTAAATCATTAAAAAGAGATGTAGTTGCCACTACACCAAATTAATGGTTTTATCTCCTTTTACTCTTTTTAATATATAAACTATTTTTAAAATATAGATACCTTTATTTACGACATTACCACCGCGTCTTTGGTTTTGTCACTTTTCTCAAAAATACCAATTCTAAGCGGTTTGAAAGCTTAATTCTTTTCCTATACCGTATATGCCTAATTGTTTTAATTTTTAAGGTAAAAGCCAAAGAAACCCTTTTCATTTTTAAATTTGGGCCTAATTTTGAAATGATTTAATTTTGATTTGGAAACTAAATCCAAATTTTTATTCGATTAATGAAATAAAAATATGAGAAATTTAGGTGGATGACCAAATTTTTAAATTTGATTAAGTAGATGTCTACTTTTAAAATTTTATAGCTAAATGTCCAAGTATATATATTTTTACACTTGGTAGATGCACATATCTACCAATTTTAGTTACTGTACTGAAATGCACTGGGTATATAATTTTTTATACTTGGTGTATAAAATTTTATACTTGGTATATATGCATATGTACCGTACATTTTAATATAACATTTGACAAAAGGACATTTATTGAAATTGAGCCCAAAATTTGGTCATATTTCTATAAGCCTCCAAAAATATCTCAAAATTAATGCCTCCTTTAATAATGAACGGTTTTCAAATTTGATATAAAAAGGTTGATTCGGTTAAAATCCCATACAAATGGCAACTCATGTGAAAATTACACCTAATACCCGTTTTTTAAAACTTATTTCAAAAATACCCGTTTTAAAAACTTCTTTCAAAAATACCCGTTTTTACGGTCCACATTTTATATGAAAAATATGAGTAGTCCACATTTACAATGTAAATTTTATCCATGAGGTACACATTTCATGTGTAAAATATGAATGGTACACATTTTAAAATGTATGCCAATTTTGAGTGTAAATTTTATTCATAAAATGTGGACTGCGGTATACATTTAATGCATGAGATATATACAGTGGTCTATATTTCATATGTGAAACAGTGGTGGTCTACATTTCTCCCAAAAAATGTATAAAAACGGATATTTATGAAATAAAAATAAAAAACAAGTGTTTATGAAAATGTGGTTTTAAAAACGGGTATTTATGAACTTTTCCCGCAACTCATCTGTACACCCTTTTTCTTTTAAAAATAAAAATTTTTTAAACGTGTGTCATTTGTTTTAATTGAGATTGATTTGGCCTATAAGTTAATACAAAAAAGTAATAAAAATCAATAATTTAGTTGCAAAGTAATTCTTTATTTCTTTTACCACTACCACTCTATTTTGAAAGAAAAAGACTTTTGAATGTATTTTTGATAATTTCAAGTTCTATTGTTGTTAGGAGAGCTATGCTGGGGTGAGCAGTGACAGAACCAGGAATTTTATGCAGTAGGGGCTAGAATTATGTTTTTTTATTTTGTAGGGCTATTTTACGATTTATTTATTTTTTGATTAGAGATTTTGTATATAATTTGTTATTTGTAGAGGCTATTCTATACTTTATCTATTTTAGTGGAGACTTTTATATACAAGTGATATTAAATATTGATAAAAACATACAAATATTAGAAGGGAGTATATCACTGAAGGGAATTGAGCCCCCACTCGGCCTGCTCTCCCTCTATCGCGGGGGTGAGCCATATTTACACCCTAGCTAATGGCACAAAGGCAACTAATCTAAACTTATTCCATTCAAAAATTAGAAAATTTATCTTTTTATTGTAGGCTTTCTTTGCTATTTCAAAAATAGGTCTCATATTGTGCACCTCATTAATTTTATTTACTTAATAATTTTGGCACTCCATCTTCGCGTAAAGCCACTCTATCCGCAAAAAAATCGGTGAATTTAACTCTAAATACAAAGTCTGCTGCTATTGTTACTCGCTGGCATCACACTTCCTCGTCAATCATCCACTTGGTGGGAATTGGGAAAATTCACATCTTGGCCAATCTCTCTCTCTCTCTCTCTCTTAAGCAAAATTCTAAGCCTTAATCAACCCCTATATTATCAGCAATGCAACTAGTCAAATCTCAATTATAACTCAGAGATCAAACGGGACTTCACTCAAATCCCTCGTTTATTCATATGGAGAAAGGGGAAAAAAGAAATATTCGTAAAGGTCACGAGCCATAAACTTAGAATAAACTTAGAGCAAGATCAGTCCTTAATATAATTTTGCAGCAACGACATCATCAGTAACACAATGATCGCAACTTAGTGTTGCAGACATGAAGCAAGCAAATTTGTATTGTTTCGGGTCAAAACTAGGCACGACCCTCTTTTCAGCATATCCAATTGCAAGATTTGAAATTATTTTTTCAACACAAAACAATTAAAGCTCATCATTGTATTGTTCTATTGATAAACAAAATTATCAAAAGAATCTTCAATAGGGAGCGGAGGAAGAGGCCCTTATGGAGGAAGTTTAAGGTTTCTAATTGTAATATGATAGGGTGTGATTATTAAGTTGAATCTTCAGAACTTAGTTAAAATGACATTAATTTTATATTTTAGCCTTTTCGTATAAGGATAAATTTATATTAATAAAATTTTAGGAAAAAAAAAGTGTGTTAGGGCACTTGGGGACGCAACTATACCCCTTATTCTTATTTCTTCTATATTTGAAATTTTGAAGTGTATGTTATTCTCTTTATTAATTTTTCTTCTTTATAAGATTATACCTTTGGTCTGATTATCAATAAATAGTAATAATAGTATTGTGCAATAGAAAATATGAATCCACTACTTTTTTTTTCCCCTCTATATGTCATTCCAATGTATATTTATATCCAGCATCACCTTTGAACTGAATGCAACTATTTCCCAACATGTGATAATATCCCAAAGTAGACACGAAATTCTACTTTATCATGACCTTTGTGCCATCAAAAATACCAGTTATCATCTGCCTCTTGCAAGTTGCACTCTACTTTAAACTCTCGTTAGAAAAGAGCGTAAAACATCTCATATTTTAGTAATATAAATGTAACGATTAAAATGTAAAATTTTAATAAAAAACTGACTAGTAGACAAAAGTATTCCTTTTGTAGGGGTGGTAATAATTACATTTGGTCCATAGGTGTTATTATAGGGTGATATAAACTAAGGTGTGGCAATGTAATTTGTTTTTTATTGATTTCTATTAAACTTTCTCTTTTATACCCACTGCTCTTTTTAATTTTTCTTTACAAACAATTGTTTAGATAATAGTATTATCACGTGCAGGGGAAAAAAGTTTCCAATCCTTGCATGCAATAATCGTCTAATAAAATTCCTTATCACTTATTGAAATGAAACCTTATACTCTATAATCTCATGTGCCTCTAAACAGATGTTTTAGATAAAATTTTCAAAAAATAGTGAATACAATATATTTTAATTGGAGATTTAAATGCCCAGAAAAGAAACACCTAGGGATTAAATTACTAAGCAAGTGAAACATTAGGGGTCAACGACATAAAACATTTCTCCTTCGATAGGCCTATAACGGAATTTTAGATAGAAAAGACAAAAAGATTAACAGATGCCAATAAAAAGAATTGTAGATACTAAAATGCCAAAAAAAAAAAGAAGTCAAGATCATATACCAAATAGGTAACACATTGGGGCAACTCCAATCGAATTGTACTTTACAATTCTGCAATAAAATAAAATTTAAATACGGCTCCAACTAAACTTTAAAAGGAAATTCTATTTTAGAGTTTGAAATAGTGGAACACTAAATATAGTGTGATATTGTAGGTTTAAAGATTGATCTAGAAATGGTCCAAGGTTTGAGGGTTGTGTGTGTGTGTTTGGGGGGTCAGGGGTTCAAACCTTGGTAGTGTGTGTGTGTGTGTCATTTTCCTTTAATTTGTAGTAAGTGGTGGTCATTAGTTAAGCCACACTTTTAAAAAAAAAAAAAAAAAAGATTGATCTAGAAACTTTGTTAATCCTAATTTTACCACTTAAATATAATAAGTAATAAATTTTATTCCCTTTGTGTCCCTTTCTTTAATTATTTGTTTAATAATTTTATGATTTTATTTTAATTCTTTTAATTTAATTAATAATGAAATTGGCATTTTTTTAACACACAAATATTAATAAACTAAAGTAAAATTAATCTATTAATAATTAAAATATCAAAGTAACATTAATTTATTAATAATTATAATATTAAAATCCAAAAAAATTACCACTAGAAAACAACATAAATTAAAGCAATAATTTTAAAGAGAAATTATAACAATACTTAAACAACATTAAACCACAATATTGAAAGACAAATTACACATAAAGCAAATTACAACATAAAACACTAATATATAAAGACAAAATACAACATAAATAAGACAATAATTAGTATTCCGGGAGATCGTCTCCGGATCCTCCAAGATTGTCGAAATATTTGCCAAAAGATATAGGGGTATTTGTAGATCTTTCACCACGTTGTTGACTTCTTTTTTCCAAAATTATTACTTGTTCACTTCGAAAATATTCACGTAGGTTTCGATCGGTTATGGAACTCAAATATTTTATTAAAATTTTATTATCTTCTTAATATTCCGTTAGCGCCAATTTCTTTAACTCATTTTGAGTTCTTACCATTTGGAGTTCATAAATTTATTGTCTATTAGCATCATTCCCCTATTTGAAAAGTTCAGCAAATTGTCGATTGTCTTCTCTTATACTCTCAATACGTTTAAAACTTTCATGTTATTTTTTCTCTTTGATTTTGCTTTCTTCACCCCATTGGACCATTGAGTTGAAGTGTCGCCAATATCGCTCATTTAGATTAAGAGAAAATGAAGACAAACCAGGAGTTACTGAGGTGAGAGAATCAGAAGTGAGTGACTCTGATTGTAATAATGCAAAGTTTGCACTTTGCCTTTGATGGACTGGTACTTTGGTGTTAATATCATCCATATATTTTTTAATATCTTTAAGTATAGGCCAGACAAGATCAAATTTGAAGCACCAACTGCAACTGTTGAAATGGTGGGAGGTGAAAATACACAATTTTGAGAATTTCTTGGTAGACATAGACAAATCAAGGACAAAGAAGCTAACTTTGTACTTCGAAATACATTAATCGAGCATTTATGGGAAGAATATTGTAATTCAGATAATTAAATGACAATCGGTCTAGATTTTTCAAAATTATATTAACGTTTTTTGTGCTAATGTAATTTTTTTTTTCGATTGTGAGTGTGATATTAAATGTAACTTTTTTATTTTATTTGTGATGTTAAATGTATTTTTTTTAAGTTTTAATATTAAATATAATATTTTTTGTTAAATAAATTTCTATAACAAATGCAATTAATTTTAGTTATGTATGTTAAATTAATTATTGTAGTCTTAGTTTACCTACAAATGTAATTAAATAATTTATGGAATATATTAGTTGTTTACAAACTAAAAAAATGAGAAAAAGAAAGGGAATATTCATTTTCGTGTAAGATTTAAAGTTTTGGATTGGAGATAGGATTGGAGATAGCCTTAGGACTTGTTGTGGTATTTACCCAAATTGATATCAAACTTACTCATAAAAATCTAGAACATCTTCATGCTTCAGTAGTTTTTTCTAAGCTTGATGCACCTGAGAAAATGGAACCCTTGGGTCCTCGTCAAAGACAGAGAAAGAGAGAAAGCGATCAAGAAAGAACCGCAATAATCTCGTTAGGCTTGATATTTCGGAGACTGATTATTCGTTAGAAAATAGAAGGGGTTTTCGATATTTTAGGTTCTAAGTTTTTAAGCACGCAATGAACCGCAAAACTTTTCTGAAGTGCACCCAATGATTACACAGATATTGATCAAACGCTATTCTATTAGTCTCAGATTATGATACTTTCATCAATATATTATTCGGTCTTCAAACACTTGTTTAGCCATGTTGCGGTCCTCTTAACTAAATGACGTCCCCTCTGCGCAAAATATTCAGCTTAGACCATAAGAATTTATAACAGCAAAACATCATTGTCTGTGCAAACTCTCAGCCAATCATAAGGTCTAAATGAATAAGCCAAGCCAACATTCACATTTGTATCCCATAAACTATTCCAAACTGGAATTTTAGTTATTACCACTCTGTTCTTCAACTAGAGGATTGGTACGACGTATTGGACTGCTCACCATTCAATAAAATTACAACTGAAAACAAAGAGAACTAGAAACTCTTTTCCACAACAATAGTAAACCATTTTTTTTAGTACTGACAAAGATGCAGATTGTTGAAGCGTCTGAAACTGAACTCTGGGAAAGAAAAGGTGTAAGGAATTCCAACGATGACTTCATGCGGTGGATGTTGGTTGAGACTTTTGTCGGGGTGGAACACGAAGCCAAAACTTCATTGTGTCATATGCAGTGAAACCGATAGCCACGGAAGGAACAATCTGGAAGCATGGTTTAACAATAAATTAGCGAGAAGAATCGATCCTGAACACTAGTGGCAAGCAATCACATGACTTCGATGACCCTTTACTCCAAAAATAAAGCAATCACATGACTAAGATGACCCTTTACTCTCAAAATAAAGCAATCAAAAGACTGAGATGGACCTTAACTCTAAAAATAAACGTCTTGTCCCTTTCTCATGTGTGTCGTATCTATTGAATACCCAACTGGTCTTAATAAGCCTAACTGTAATCACAATTATGATAGAGACGGGGAAAAAAAATCACCTTGATATAGTTAATGCTTAGGCCTGCAAACAACTGCCTCCATCCTTGATTGCGAATGATCGTGCTAAAACCTTCCAATGTGTTCTTGTACCCAGCATTACCTTGAACTGAATGCAACTGTTTTCCAACCTGTGAAAACATCCCAACGCTAATAAATACTCAATTATACTTTCTGTATAAACTTTTAAGTTTTCATGGTTATCATGACCTCAGCGCCAATAGAGGAAACAACTTCAATATCAGTTATCATCTGCCTCTTGCTTTGGCCAATGCTCAAATTTGCTGGATAAAGATGAGCTGAGTTTGATTATTTAATTTTAATTACAGTGGAGAGATCATCTGTGAAAGAACAATATCTCATAGATTGAGAAGAAAAAAACAATTGCTCAAGCATGTCATCTGATCAATCATCTAGCCATAAATGTTATATATGATATCATCTTATTATACAGGATCTTCATTAGCCCCACAAACACATCTAATTGATATAAACAGACCGGAAAAGGGGAACAGCCTAGCAATGAGATAATACCTGCATTTGCCTCCTAACGACATCTAACGGGTACGTAAAGGTCTGCCCAAACAATCCAGCTAAAGCTCCACAAGAAAGACGCATCGCAATAGAATTATCATATTCCTCCGGCACATGCCTCTTAAGTTCCTCATAAATGTAAAACTTCAACCCCGCATAAGGGAGGATTCCGATGAGTGTTGGGCCTACACAACAAAATTTAGCTTCAGAATAATTTATAGATAATGTATGGTGTCATATAACGAAAGAACACACTTCCACTGACAAAAAGAAGCCCTGATAAAGCAATCACCACATTCATCAGAAAACCGACATTCTTGGAAATCTAAGAACCAAACAAAATGGGAAAAAGTTCTATGTTAAAGACACATATTCTGAATTAGATACATGCAAGCACATACGTACCAACACCTCGGTACAAACCACGGACTCCCCCTTCCTTGTAGACGCTGAAAAGCACATCTTTTATGCCCTTATAAGCAGTTTGAGATTGAAAACCCTTGGTAGCGTACTCAAAGCTTCGTCTAGTGTCCACAACCTAGAGAGCCACGAAGAATTTAATCAAGGAGAAAGAAAGTAGATAATAAAAATGGACTACTAAACTATCAGAAGGAAAAAGTAAAACAGAACGGCAAACCCAATAGGAATGTCCACCATTTAGTACCCATTGGTTAACATTGAACAAAATATTTTCCGAAAAGCCCTAGATAAGCAGTACATGTACCGCTTCCTAATTAAAAGTTATTGCTCACCAGACCAGACAGGTGACTTGTAAGAATTCACAAACCAAAAAGCACGATATCTTGATTCTGTATAGAACAATGCTCAAACATATTTCTTCACTCTAAAACCCATTTCCTTGCAACTTTAATCTTCTGAAAATACTGAGCTCTTAATAACAAACCCCCCACACCCCCAAAACAAAAAAGGAATATAAGAAAAAGAAGAAGACAATAATAACTAAATCTGACCTGGTAAGCAAGTCTAGTACGAGCCAGGTCCAAGGGGTACGTGCACAAAACTGCCGTTCCTCCAGATGCTGCGCCAGCTAAAAGATCAATATGAGCTCCCGATCCTAAAGTAGGATAATTATTCAATATCCAGGACCTATACTGCTCGTACGTCATGTAATGTAAGGCTGCATATGGAACTATACGAATAACACTAGCACCATTTCCCCTAGAAGACCAAAAAACACACGACAATTTCAAAGATGATAGATATGTTAAAAATCAGGTAATCATACAAATTAATATCACACTTACTTATAGAATCCCATAAAACCTTCATGCTTCAGTAATTTTTTCAAAGATTGATGCACCCCAAGAGAATGGAACCCTTCTGTCCTTGTCTATGAAATGAAAATACATACAAAACTTACATAAATGATTTATTCCAAACATATTATGAAAGAATGAAACAGGTATCAGCTACCAAGCAGGCAACATACCAAAATAGAGTAATTCAGAGGTCCAATAAAGCTGTATTAAAAACAATTGTAACCTACTAAAATCAATCACTCATAAAAAGAGAAATCAACCAGTTAAATCAACAGTCACCAAGGTCCCAGAGCAATCACTCCTAGTCTTAAAAAGTTCTAACACAAAACTTGATTTGAAGCAGAACCAGCAACCTTTTATATATGTCTTTCTCCATGAAAAGGGACAACCAAAAAGGTGCTACAAAAGCATCCCTCCTCCGCCTCAAAACAATCCTATTAAATTTCAGAATCAAGTCATGACTCCCTCTGTGATTGACCTTGATATTGTACTTGTAGATACTATGTTATGTTCAAGTGGTCAAATTTAGCTTTATCATAAAACTTAAACAACAGCATCACTATAATTAGACCGGTTCCAAGATCAATTTGCCCAATAGTTTACCTGCAATAGTATCTTGATACGCTCCAAGGGTGCAACCGCAGTCTTTGCAAATGCCCCAGCAGCGCCTCCAGCAATAAGCTCCTTAACATAAACTGGCAAATTATCAATGTAGGAAACCTGTTCACGCGTGGATGAACCATCAACTAACCCCGCCACGTTCGTGGACAGGGTAGACCTTTGCGTAGAACCCATATTCAGTCACTCCAAACAAATCGAAAACCAATGTTTACAACCCAAACCTTTGTAAATTCAACCAGTTTTTTTTTTTTTATCAGCCACCCTGCAGAGTGAACAACCCCTTATCCCATCTATCTCGAGAAACACAAAACGACAAAGCCTTGGGCTCAAACCACAGTTGAAGAGGCTTGAGAATACCCAGAAACGAGTTGGGCAAGTTCACAAGCCGAGATGCTTCTTCAACAATAAGAATATACATCCACGGATATACAGAGAAGTTGCCCAACCAAGCAGATCAAAACCCCAAAACCCCCCCACTTCAATTACAATAATGCTCCCATAGATCTAGACCAATCTCATCAATACCCAAATACAGAACTACAGAAAACTTTGACCCAAACTCAATAAAACATCAAATACGCAAACACTTCGGTCCAAAACGAAAACCCCATCAATTTAACAGAAAATAAAAAATACCCAGTTGAGATTTCTTTGCATAATCCAGTAGGAGACCACTCAAAAAGTCTTATAATCCAACCAAACTACGACACAAAATTTTGGACCCAGATATGAAAGATTACCCAAAATCAACGAAAACCCAGAAACGAAATATGGAGAAAGAGGGATGGAAATGTGTAAGGAAACCTACAAAGATCGAAACTGAACGGGTCAGAGGAGAACAGGCACGGAATATAACGTGAAAAAGAGTACCAGTTCTCCTTGGCCGCGGGAAGGAGGTTTCCTTGGGCTTTCTCAAGAAGTTGTCCCCTCTTTCACCCTGTTTTTGCCTAAATATTGAACTTTGGTTTGTTCCTAAAGCAGGCATGTGAAATTTAAACGTGGCTTATATATTTTGATTATTTGTGGTCCTATGAATATAGAAACGGCATATTCGCTTTCTCCGTTAAAATCAACGGCAACCCAGAATCTGAGAGGTCTATAATCTAGCCAATTATTTTCTATTTTGTTCATTTTAATTTTTACGTGGGGCGCAAATTAATAAATACATTAAATATATAATGACCGATAAAAGGGTCACCTAGAAGGGGAAACGAAAAAAAAGGGCAGGCGGTGGGGAGGAATTAGGACATAAAATTGAAACTTATGACATATTTAAATATTTCACGTCTCCTTAAAAGAAAAAAAAAAAAAAGATATGTAACATCTATCTGTGGCCTCCTTATGGTAACCTAACAGTTCTGACATGCCCCCTAATCGTAGAGCAGGTTACACGAATAAAACAAACTTTGGGAGTGTTTTTGTTTTTGTTTTGTTTTTTTTTTTTTTGATAATTAACTTTGGGAGTGTTGTCTGTATTGAGAATCACCACAACCGAATTCTGGCCTTTTTTTAGGGCCAATTTAGTAGAGCGGTAGATTTTAAAGAAAATATTTTTAGCTGTGCTGAAAGAGAAATTCATTGCAGTGTAAAGTAACTAAGTAGTTGATAAATTATAATTTTAAAATATTGTGACTTGAAAAATCTATATTAAAATGTTTAGTAAACTGTATAGCTGAATTATTGTGCAAATATAAAATGACTAAAATAAACTCATTATACAATTATGCATATTTATGGAAAGAACTTATTAATATTTCTTACAATTATGCATATTGTGTACATACTAAACATATTAATACTTTTTAAAAAAAAATGATATAAAAAAACTCAATTAAATTTATTTTATTTTATTTCAATTGACTTTATTTCTTCTGAATTTAACATTTCAATAAAGAATTAATTTGGCTACTTCAAAATAACTAATAAGAAGAGTATTTTAGTTAATTATGATTTAAATATATTAATACTTTTTTAAAAAAACATTGATATGAAAATAAACTCAATTAAATGCTTGCCATTTTTGCTTTTAACTGAAGGTATTTAGCTATTATGATTTATTCATTAAAAGATAGTGCAAATTTCCGCATAATCTAAAAGCCAAAGTTGTTTTAGGCCAACTTTGGCTTTTGGCTGTAGCTTGTCAAAAATTATTGAATAATATGATTTTTTAGGTTTTCAAACACCTTTTGACCCACAGATTATTAGAAAAATTCTATTAGCTTGTTAAAAAGCTAAACCAAACTAGGCCTAGATTATGTTTGATAAGAGAGAAAAGGGAGAAAAAAGAAATAGTAGAAGAGAGAAGTGCAAAAAATGGAAATGTAAGCTGTTTTGCAAGAAGAAAAAAGAAAATGGAAAAGGGAGACACGATAGGAGAGAAACAAAAGGAGGTGAAATCTAGAAAAAAAAATTTTCTCTCCAAAAGAGAGGAAAGAAAAAAATTATAGCTAATGAAATAATTTAAGTTATCAAACTATCTTTACATACCAACTATTAAAATCATAATATTGAGGATAAACTAGGCATATAAAAAAAAAGAAAAAAATAAATAAATTTCTTTCTAAGGAAAAATATTTTCATTTTCATTCTACACATTTGTTATCCCTTGTATTTTTTTTCATCCTTTTATTTTCTTTCCTCTGTACCAATAGCCTTAAAAGGATTTTAACAATTTGACATCCGTCCTTTAGGTTGATATTTCCATCGAACAATTAAGACAGGAGTGGAACCCTACATGACCTTGTACGAGACCGGCATTTCATTCAAAACTCACAGGAAAAGCTTTCCCACCTGGCCTACGATGACCTAAACTAGACTCAAAATCTTGTACAAAATGGAAAAGACGGCAGAGCAAATGGTACCATAAGGGTAGGCAGCAAAGCTCTAAGAAACCCAAGACTTCATGGAGTCGAGAAAGTCGGTCATCAGCATAAAGAAGTGTAGGCACCAAGCTTTGAGAAACCCAAGACTTCATAGAGTTGAGAAAGAAAATGAGGGAGCGTGACTGGGGAAACGATCGCCAATAATGGCAACGGTGGCCAAAGAGTCAACATATGACTCTATGGGGAGGTGGCATACAATCAAACAAGTGCCACTAGATTTAGGCTTTTAAGTTGTTAATGATCTGCTGCCATTAGTGCTGGAGGTATAGGTAAGTTTTTTTTTTTTTTCATTTAAGAAAAATTAAAGTGGAGTATTTTTAAATATATTTTAAATTTGTTTTGTACTCTTATAAATTCCCCTAAGAAACTATAAATAGATAAATATTTCCATACATTATGGGTTATATTAATCTAAACTGTTTAAATTTCTTTAGACCCATTAAATATGTTCCCTTCCCGTTTGAAATAGAAGGTTTGCATAAATAAAGAACTATTCATCAACTACAAAATAAGTAATATTCAAAACTATTTTACATTCTTTACATTTTCCTTTTTTAGAAAAAAAAAGTTATAATTTCATTGAAACAAGAAACATGGAAAAGGATAAACGTGATAGGGGAGAAAGTCAAGTACTTTTAATCAAGTTTAAAAAAAGACAGAATTGAAACCAAAAAAAGTCTGAGTTTTTGGTCAAATTATGTCAGATTTAGAATGACGTAGAAGTCGCAATCGTCAACCTTCAGAGAAAGATTTCATTCATTTCCAGTAAAGAAAACCAGTACTAATCAATATTCTCTCTAGAGCATTCCTTTCTGTCCATTACAGTATTTCTAGCAGGTGCCAGCCAATTGTTCCATAAACGACAAAATAACAAAACAGAAAATAAAACAATCCAAATAACAAAACTCAAGGTAAAAGGCAAAACGACAATAAGGAAATAAATGAAACGACAACACAGTAGAGTAGCACAGTGCAACAACGACATCCCCTGCATCAATTCTCCCCTGCTCCAGAAGAACTCGACTCGAGTTCAGCAAGCTGCACTGTACTTGCATCGGGTGGGTGATAGGAATATATGTCTGAGACATTAAATGTTGAAGAAATACACAGGTCAGGAGGAAGTGTGATCACATAAGCATTATCATTGATGCGTTTTTCGACTGGGAAAGGACCGAGCTTTCTGGGTTTCAACTTGGAGTAAGTACCAACCGGAAAGTGCCCTTTGCGAAGGTGTACCATGACTAGATCGCCAACATTGAAGACTTTGTGACGACAATGTTGGTCGGCAGCTTGCTTATAAGAAAGTGTCGAAGATTGTAGTTTTGCCTTGACATTCTGTAACATGGAGTCAAAATCTTGAGCCATAGTTGCAGCAGCCTTACTCTTAGACTTTGGAAGAATAGCTAAATCAACAGTGTGATCTGGCAGCTTAGTGTAAACCGCATTAAAGGGACACAATCCTGTAGACCGATTGAGCATAGAGTTGTATGCAAATTCTGCTTGAGCGAGAACTTCATCCCACTGTTTGGGATGATCTGAGGCTAAGCACCTGATCATGTTGCCCAATGTTCGGTTAACAACTTCAGTTTGCCCATCCATTTGCGAGTGGTAAGCAGAGCTTAAACGGAGATCCGTTCGAAGGTGCTTCCACAGCTTACGCCAAAAGCAGCTAACAAACTTAACATCGCGATCGGAGGTGAGACTTCGAGGGAGACCATGGAGTCGGATGATCTCACGGAAAAATAGTCGAGCCATATTGACAGCATCAAATGTCTTCTTGCAAGCAACAAAGTGAGCCATTTTAGAAAATCTATCGATGACCACCATGACGGAGTCAACGCTGCGCTTAGTATAGGGTAGTCCCAAAACAAAGTCAAGGCTAAGGTCTTCCTAGATCGAATCAGGAATAGGTAGCGGGGTGTACAATCCTGTGTTTTGGGATGTGCCTTTGCAAGCTTGGCAAACAGGGCAATGCTCCACAAAATGACATACATCACGTCGTAGGTTGGGCAAAAAAAAACGAGCTTGTAGAAGAGCCAATGTTTTGTCTCGACCAGTATGAGCTGATAATCCACCAGAATGTAAATCTTTAATGAGCTGCTCGCGAATAAAGGTCATGGGAATACAAAGTTGATTTTCTTTAAACAAGTAACCATGTTGGATTGTGAAATCACTACTTGGATCATTGTTAGCACACTTGGACCAGATTGTAGCAAAATCTTCGTCAGAGGAGTATAGATCCTTGAGGTATTCAAGGCCTGTGATATCTGTCTGAACTACCACCAACAGACTAGCACGGCTGCTAAGAGCATCTGCAACATGGTTAAGGGAGCCAGCCTTATGTTTGAACACAAAAGTGAACTTCTGCAAGAACTTCACCCAACGAACATGCATTCGACTTAGATTTTTCTGTGAATTAAGAAATTGAAGTGAGTGATGGTCACTGTACAAGATGAATTCTTGATGAAGAAGATAGTGCTCCCATTGTTTAAGAGCACGAACCACGACATATAGCTCTTAATCATATGTAGACCAGTGTTGGCGCGATTCACTCAATTTCTCGCCGAAAAACTCAATTAGTTTACCTTCTTGAGTAAGGACAGCACCAATACCAGTCATGGACGCATCTGTCTCAACTTGAAAAGGTTTGTCAAAATTAGGCAAAGCTAATACAGGTGCTGAGCATAATTTCTCCTTAATAGTGGCAAAGCTTCTTTGCTGGTCTTTGCCCCATAAAAAGTTTTTCAGCTTTAAGTAATCAGTGAGTGGAGACATAATGACACTAAACCCACGAATAAAATGACGATAAAAGTTGGCTAGCCCATGAAAACTACGAACATCAGTGACGGACTTTATGGTAGGCCAAGATTGGATAGCTTCAATCTTCTTTAGATCAACCTGTATTCCTGAAGCACTAATAATAAATCCAAGAAAGTTAACATTAGAAGAAGCAAACTCACATTTTGATAAGTTGAGATATAACTTATTATCTCAGAGGGTAGAAAAAATAGAGCGAAGGTGTTGAAGATGGTCCTCCATGGTTGAGCTGAAAATAAGAATATCATCGAAGTAGACAACACAAAAACAGCCCAAAAATGGTTTGAGTACCTCATTCAACAATCACATGAAGGTACTCGGAGTATTGCATAACCCAAAAGGCATCACTTGCCATTCGTACAACCCTTCGCGGGTCTTGAAAGCCATTTTCCATTCATCTCCTGGCCGTATGCGAATTTGATGGTAACCACTGCATAGGTCCAATTTGGAGAAGATAGCAGCCCCTCCTAATTTGTCTAGCATGTCCTCCAAACGAGGCATTGGAAACCGATATTTGACTGTTATTTTGTTGATAGTCCTGCTATCAATACATATTCGCCAAGTACCATCCTTCTTTGGAACTAATAAGACTGGAACTGCACAGGGGGCTCAAGCTATGCCGAATGAGTTGTCTCTGTAGCAAATTATCAACAATCTCTTGTAGAATACTATGTTCCTTAGGGCTCATTTTGTAATGAGGTAAGTTCGATAGAAATGCACTAGGAACTAGGTCAATTTGGTGCTGAATTGTTCTCATAGGAGGCAATTGTGCGAATAATTCAAAAGGAGCTATATCAGTGTATTGGTCCAAAAGAAGTTTTACAGAACTTAGAATAATAGGAACCGATGGGTTTTGTTCTGCCACCAAGAGGAGGAACATGCGAGAAGAATCTTTGTAATCAGAGAGCAATGAGGAATCCGAAACAGTAAACAGAGCAGCTTTATCCTTGGTGGGTAATTCAGATTTAGCAGAGATGGGAGAAGTCTCATTTTCTTGCCTTTCCAGTCAAAAAATAGGCATTAGCACGACAATCATACCAAGCTCCCATATCAAATTACCAAGGATGGCCTAAAATAAGGTGACAAACATCCATATCGAGAACGTCACAAAAAACCTCACAAATGAATGGAGAAGGTGACCTGACACATCTCAGAAACCAAAATATCGATCCCTTTCTTAACCCAACTAATCTTGTATGGGTTTGTATGTGGAGTGGTTTTCAGATTCAACGCCTTTACCACAGCACGAGAAATTATATTTTCAGTGCATCCACTATCAACCAAGAGTTCACAGACTTTATTGTTAATGGTACATCTAGTCTTAAAGATGGCACGGCGTTGCGAATAGAGTGGCTGTCGGGGGGGCAAGCAATATTTTCTCTAGTATGCACACGAGGAAATAACCCTCATCACCCTGTAGATCTTCAATATCATCACAGCCAATATTAATGTCATCCAAGCAGTCGTCCTCACATTTACCATCCATTAGTTGTAACTATTTTCGATTCGGGCAATCATTGGATTTGTGACTTGGTTGGAAACAACAGAAGCACTTTAAAGAACTTGGTTTAGCATAAGCGTTCTCTCGACCTAATTGGTTTGGTTTGACAGGGAGTTTTGAATCTTGGGAAGTGGAGGTAGCAGGCTTAAATTGGGATTGAAAGGGGCTCGATTTGGAGGTTTGATGAGAGGGAGAGCTCTTAGAGGGGTCAATGGCATGGTCAATGCTATATCGTCGGGTATAGGAATTGCGTGAGGTATGAGACAGTTGCAACTCAGCCTTATATTCAAAATTGACAGCTTGAGAAAGGGACCAAATAGAACTCATCTCCAACTTATTTCGAATGGCATCATTGAGGCTGCTAATATAATGAGCGACTTGCTACTGCATAGACTCATTAAGATTATTACGTGCACTCAAACGATAGAATTCTTCTGTGTAGTCACTAACAGAGTGGGAACCTTGAGAACAATGTTGGTATTGTAAATAAAGCAGTTGTTCATAATCAGATGGTAAAAAATGGCCCCTAAGCAACTGTTTCATCTAAAACCAGTTGCGTACGTTCCCTCGGCCCTCTCGGCGTCGAGTTTGCATAAGTTGTATCCACCAAGCACATGCTCCCCTTTTTAACTTATAGGCCATATATTTGACTTGCCTCTCTTGTGGGATTTCTATATATTCAAAAAAGGTCTCTATTGCTTGTTCCTAGTCTAGATAGTCTTCAATATGCAAGTGGCCATCAAAGAATGGAATATCGAGTTTTACCTTAAAATCAGAGAAGCCACTATCATGACCACGGTACCTTCGACGATAGTATGGGTCTGTAATGGGTTCCTCCTCAGAATCAAAATAGGGAAAATCAAACCGCTGATGAGGCACATCATTATCAGACTCAGAAAATTCCAGTTGAATCAGCGGGTCGTGCCGTTGGGGATGCCTTGGTGCACGAGTCCCTGCAGTGGTATTACGAGCTGCTGGTGTGGGTGCCAGAGTCGCCGATGTGGTTGCTGGAGCTTGTAAACCACCGTTTCTGAGATTTTGAAACTCTCGCCGAATCTCAACCGTGAAGCGGTGGAAATCTGAAGCCAAAATATCCACCTTTCGGTCGAGAGCCGATTGAGCTGCCCAAAGGGCGTCTAAGCTTCGATCACCGTCAAGAGCTTGTTGCGTGCTTCCGCCGTCTGCCATAAATGCCCAAGAAACCTGGCTCTTGATACCACTATGACGTAGAAGTCAGTAATAGAAACGAAAAGTTGCAATCGTCAACCTTCAGAGAGAGATTTAATTCATTTCCAGTAAAGAAAACTAGTACTAATCAATATTCTCTCTAGGGCATTCCTTTCTGTCCATTACAGTATTTCTAGTAGGTGTCAGCCAATTGTTCCATAAACGACAAAATAACAAAACAGAAAATAAAACAATCCAAATAACAAAACTCAAGGTAAAAAGCATAACGATAATAAGGAAATAAATGAAACGACAACACAGTAGAGTAGCACAGTGCAACAACGACATCCCCTGCATCATAGGACACTCGGCCTGTAGAGCTTTTGTAGTAAAATGATATGAGATAGTTTGAGTCTAAAATTATGTTTTTCTTTGGGATTATCTCTAAAGATGGGTTTTGGGCTTTATTTAAGGCTATAAAATAATCTTTTTTAAGTCTACTAATGACATTTGGAAAAATAAAAAAAAAAAAAACAAAAGAGTTAGGGTTTCCAAGTTGAATTTGGTGACATGGCATCGACTTCCATGTTGGATCGAGTCAAGGAGGTTGGGTTTCTAGGTTTGGTATCACCCCTGAAATGCAATATGAATAACAAGAAAGAAAAACAAAACTAATTCAAGCCAAAAACATATCTATAAACAGATTGAGAAATTTATATATCTTCTACACTTCTAAGAGAGATTGAAAGAAGTTGGCCACCTCTTTTATTCTGTCGTTGTAACTACTCATACAGTACTTTCATTTGAAAAGTTAATTTTATTTTAATATGGGAAACACTTATTATTTCTGTGGTCTTTTAGGTTAATTTTGTAAATTGCTATTCTAAAAGTAGTATATCTAAGAAAAAAAAATGCAACTGTTTCTTTTAGTTAGAGCAAACCTGAAAATGGTGTTCTTCTACATTTTTAAAAGATTAGTAAGAAGCAACCCATAGGAAGGCTTTATCTGCATTTATTTTAGGATTAGAGTGGGTGTTCTTTTTTCACCGTTCGTTTTAATAAATATTCATTTTTTTTTCTTTCTATAGCTAAATAACTGAGTATTTGTATTTTTACACATTATATATTTACTTATATTCTTTAGGTTATATATTAGATTTTATATTGGATACTTTATATTTAGTATATACACTAATATTCCAGTCATTTTGCTATAATATTTGAAAAATAGACATTTACCTAGAATGTGCCCAGAATTTGGTAATTTTGCAATGAGACACTTTACTTTTAGGACTTCATTGGATCTGGGCCATCTGGCCCAAGGGGAAAAGTTCTAGAGTTCTAGTTGGGTCGAACTTGAAATTGCACTATTATTGACGGGGGACTTGTTCTCTTTTGTAGTATTCATGAAGACAGAAGGCTCGGATGTAGTCTTAATTGAGCAGAAACGGGACTGATCTGCTCCACATAAAATTAGCAAAAATCAATTGTGTTTAAGTAAATTTGTACTGAATTTATGTCGCAAAATATGAATTGGCTATTGTAATTTCATAATGTTATTTTAATAAGGTATAAATTTATATGAATTTAAATTTACTACTTTTTTGGCCAATCAATTTAATTTTGTGCCTAGTTGATACTTTCTATACAAATCTATGTACACAGTTGATTTTAAGTAATTATAAGTGAACCTGGACAAAACCAAGTGAGACTCACTGCATCCTTNTATTTTCATTTTTTTTTGTTTTAAAAATGAAATAGATGGTGAAAATTTTCCAAACAACAATTTCAGGACTTCTTTGATGTTTCATTTTACCTTTAAATAAAAAATAAGAAAAAAAAGCAATAAACATAATTATTGTCAACCTAGTATATATATACATATGTATATATATTTTGTTGGGTCTAGGGGTAGCTGTGTGTGTAGTAGTATAGTAACATGGGAACACTATCCTTTTTCTTTTTTTCTTTAAGTAGTAACACTACACGGCAAGGACTTTTCCATTTTGATATTAAATAATGTCCTTACTCGAATATTTGCCTGCAAAAGCCTACCTTTGTACCCGAAAGAAGGCCTGTATGCATGTCGTTTTGTCGGGTGTGACAAAAGTTGACAGATTGTGCCTTGTGGATCCATGAATGAAGACACAAGAGCCAATTCAAAACCACATAAGTAAGCACTTCCTCAAGCCATGCATGATCATTTTTCTTTTCATAGAGAACCTTATTTAACTTGTAAGCTGTAATCACTCCTTATAATTGCATATATACACGCACATATACACACATAGGTAAATATAAACAACTAAGTTTAGTCATCATAATTCAGATTAGGAAACCGAAGACATAATAAGGAGACTTTAATTAGTCAATCAATTCTTCCCCGGTTCATGTACTCTTGATGGAATATATAGCCTCTTGATCAATGAAAGAGCATTGCCTAGAAATGGACAATGAACTGGCCGTCCTCGGATGATAAGCTGATATCTTTTTACCCTTTCCCTCATAAATCACAGCCTCTTCTTCTTCATCTGGTACTTTACACTTCTCTCCTAATATGATCGTTTTCATCCAAATCGAGTCTTGATGATCCATCTTCAACTTCCCTGCTTTCTTCCCTCCATGATTAACGTTGTTCTTACTCTCCTCTTTGTTATGCTCCCAACTACTCCTCGCCATCGAGAAGCTCCTCGTCACCTTCATGCTCAAACTCGCCGCTATGTTCCTATCCGACGTGGACTTCGTCATGCCCTTGAACGAGTAAGTTCTCGTAGCTCGCTTAATCATCTTTGATGGAGGAAGCGGCAGCTGATGAATGATATCATCCTTTTCTCTTACCTCGTTTTTGTGTGATTCTACCGTTTGCGAAGAAGAAGAAGAAGGCGGTGTCATTATTGTTGTCGTTGATGGCGGGGCAAAAGGCTCCTTTTTATTCGATTTCGACGTTGGAGGTGTCGATGATGATGATGATTTTCTTCGGCATCGGACGCCACATAGGCCGCTAATTATCGCGATTGCGGCCGCCATTCCTGCCGCGAGGAGTGAAAATGATATGACGGGATGAATCAAATGGATTTCGGAGGTGGGAATTCTTCTTCCCATTCCTAGAAAGGTTTTGGTATTGGTGGAAGGAGAGTTTCTTTCTATCTCATTCTCATGTTCTTACCCTTTTAATTTTGCTTTTTTCTTTCCCCCTTGTTCGCTTGTTATTACTTATTTTTGGTTTTGATCTTCAAAACAAGATGTAATGGAATTTTTTCTCTTTTGTTATGGGGGATTCCTTTTCCTTTTGTTTGTATAGGAAACCGAAACTGAATGCTTAAACTTAGGATTGAGTGAAAGGAAGCAGAGGTGAAGAGACCGAGTTTGAAAATGCGACAGCTTTTTAAGTCTTTCCTATACTTGGAAATACCCTCTTGACGGTTTAGTTTGTTACAACACTAAATACAGTTTTTATTTCTAATTCTAATTGAAAAATACCATTGCAATAAATTAAAAAGTGAAAAAAGGAAAAAAGCTTTCCATCGCAATTAGGATGAAAACAAAGTCATGTATCATTGATAAGGGTTGAAATTTAATGATAATATGCTCTACTAACTAAATTGGCAACTACGAGAATTCACACATGGATCGTGTACTTTTATCCTAATTGAAATGAATAACATTTCTAGTAAGGAATGTATTATGTTCAGATTTCGGAACCTATGGTACATTGGTGCTTAGAGCATTTCAATACATTGACAAATATAGGAGCTAATTGCAGTGTATTTTATTGTTTGCCATTTTTTGCCATTTTTTTTAAAATCATCTGACGATGAGTTGTCATTATTTAATTAGTGAATTGAAACTTATTACAAATAAGTTAAATGAAATTCACCAATTCTATAATAACAAATCACATACCACGTTAAGTATTATTAAAATGATAAGATATTAGGTGGGACACTTGACATCATCTTTTTATATTTGTTATTTCTATATCAAACTATGTCATGCACATAAAATTTTCTCCAATGTGGTGATATTTTTTGTGCTAAAAATTTTTAGCATTTAATTAACACTTTATTTTATTGTTATGATATTATCATATTCATAATGCTAAAATAGTAAAAATCTCACATTTTTTACTATCTAATCTATTACTTGCGAATAATAAATGCATTTCTTTAGTACTCAATTAATACACTTATGCTCAACCAATTTCAAAATTAATTTACTGATTATAAATGATAAAAAGTTTTTATTTCCAAAAAAAAAAAAAAAGAAAAAAAACATTCAAGATGCTGTTATATATGCACTGAAATTAAAAATAAAATAATATGCCAAATTTAGTGTTTTGTTATATATGCTAAGTGATGGTCTTAGTACCACACACTAATAAAAATATAAGATTTAGACGTAATATTTATGTTGAGTCCTTTATTAGAATGAGGTATTAAGCACCATATTTATTTATAGCAATGGTCACCAAAACATGGGAAGTATATCACCAATCCATTTTGTGTCTTATTGGTTTTCCATTCGATCATATTTTGCGAACTTTAGCAAAATATACCTTTTTTAATGATATATTTTAGGAAATAAACCTTTTTTTTAACACTATATATATCACATGATCCAAAATAGTTGAAAAACATAAATTGAGAAAAATTTGTAAGTGAGTTTCATGTTAATGTGACATGGGTAGGCAAAGTACAAGATATTGAAAAAAGAAGACGAAAAAGAAAAAATCTATAAAATAATCATGCTAAAAATTTTACGTTTTATCTCACTTGATATAACTGATAAAGAGGATATTTATCGACAAATCTAGTACCTTTTAAGCTTAAATAGTTGTGCCTTCTCAAGTGTTTTAGTTGGTTTGATGTGTTTTTATAATTTTTGTGAATAAATGAGAAATAAGGTAAATTTGTGACAAAAAAAGAGTGCTTCAAACTTTTGGATTCAAGCCGAGACCGATCGAGACAAGCCAGAGTAAAAATAAGGCGAAACGGAGCAAAAAAGGTGAAACGAAGCACCCGAGCAGCAACCAAGGGGGCCACTGGGAGGTGCCCATGTGCCTATCTTGCTGCCTGTGGCGTTGAAGTGGCGCAGCTGCACCCCTAACACCTCCTAGATGCGTTTTGAGCCCTTTTAATGACCTTGGATGACCCGGATCGCTCTTTTCACATGATGCAACTGTAGAGACTCATCCATCTTTAATTGTGCTTGAATTCGACCTAGAATGAAGATTAAAAAGGGGGATTAAGGCACAATTTCAGGTGTGGAGAATTGGAGAAAAAAAATAAGATAGACACAAAATTTTTATAGAGAAAAAGCTTGGAGTTGGAGATTCTTGAAGATGATTTAGGAGAATTTTTTGAACATTTGATGATTTGAAACTCATCTCTACAAGACTTTTTCTTTTCCTTTCTCTCACCCTAATCTCTTAGAAATTTGTATTGAGCTTATTGTATGAACATGCTTGGATTTATGAATTTTTTGTTGAGATTAGCTATAGATTTTACTATGTTTGTTTAGAATTTTTATGCTATGATTTGATTTATCTTTTTTACACTTTGTTTTTATTATTTTATTTATTGTTAGTCTTTTTTCCATTTCTAATTCATTTATGTCTTTCTTTGCTCAATGCTCTAATTTATTTGGCCAATGAATTAGTTGATTTTAAGTTGTGATTTTGATACTTAAGAGAGATTAATTTCATAGTCCGGAATTCAGATGTATAGTTTAGATAGTTGTGAGACCGGGAGAAGATCAACACTTAGATAATTACTTTGATAATTTGAGTAGTTTGGGTTATTGTGAGACTAGGAGGTGAGCAAAACCTTAATTTCCATTTGAGAGCTTAAACTTAATGAATACTTAATTAATTAATCGGGTTAGGCATGGATATCAACTTAGGTCAGTTAGGTGTATTACCTCATTTGACACTCGGAAGAGGTAATGAGGTAAGGTTAGATACCTCAATTAGTGAATTAAATAGAATTATGCCAATAATTACTCAATTTGACTAACTTAGGAGTAACTAGGGGGAATTAAGTCCTCAGTACATGAGTGCATAGTAATTTTTATATTTTATTTACGTATTTATTTTTATCATTATTTTTATTTATTTTATTTTTAAATTCATTTAGTTTATATGCCTAAATAAAGTTAGGTTGCGATAATTCTAATAATTAGCGATAGTTTAACACCCTATTTCTGTAAATCGACCTTTCTTGCTGCTATACTAGGTAGTTCTAGTTTTCATTAGGATAAGCTAGATTAGACAATAGGAGGAGAAATTATAGATTATTAATTTGATATTGGCGTTTATTTACGACGACTAAACAGTTAATTATCAATAGCATATGAATTGTAAGTATTCGATGATGAGTGTCATTAAAAATTTATTTGTAGTAAATTTTTATTCATTTCTTGATGCATGATAAATCGATATCATATCATGTGGAATAAAATAGAAAATCTACAATAATATCCTAAACAAAATTATCAACTTTTCAATAATTTATTGTTGGTAACTGTCAAAATTTAATGATAGTACATCATATTAAATTAGTTAAAAGTTGTAAGAAATAATTCACACAAAGAAGAATTTACAAATAACAATAAATAGTTTTATACTTTTACTCCAACTAGAATGAATAGAGCTAAATAATATTTTCCTTCACCTGGTTATCTTTCAATTCTTTCTTAAAGTTACAAGAAACAAATGATTTGGGCCGGCTTGGCATCGTTATTCATAAGATCTACAATGGCATAATCCACCACTTGATCTAATGTCACGTGTACTTCGTTGTAATTGTAATTGGAATAAATGATAAATAAAATACTTTGTTGTAATTATAATTAGAATAAATGATAAATGAAATAAATGAGAATAAAATAAAAGGGAACATCTTTCATTATTGGTATTATATTATTTATTTAAAACCTAAAAAAGGAATTAGAATCATTAAAACACAATTCATTTGTTTATTTAATTTAAAAAACAGAACAAGAATAATTGAAATTTACTAAAATACCTTTTTAAAGGTATGCATGTTTCAAATTAGTTATATTTTTAGGGGTTTATTATATTTTAAGATTTTATAATAAAAAAAGGAAGGAAATTTACATGGAATCGCATTCTTTAGAAAATTGAAGAGAAATATTCTCATTCTTTTATCTCTGAATTTGTGTGAGTCTCGTATAATTTTTTCATTCTCATATTTTAGTAAACAACTAAATAAGAATCATTATCCATATATGAATCTCATTTCTCTTAGGTAAATACACTATGTTACAACTTACAAGATAATAACAAATGAGAATTGGTTCACAATTTGTTTTATAGGTTTTATCATTTATGTTTCAACTTGTGTTAACATTTAAATTTTAGATTATTAATTTTTTTCTTAAAAATCTAATTTATGAAATTTTGGCGCGACATGATTTGCATTAGTTGTTGGACAAAGACTATGCGATAACTTATAAAAAACATGCGACATCCCAAATTGGGACGGGAACCATAGGTTTAGCCTTAGGCGTAGCATTTCAAGAAATTGTCATATTTCGCTTATTTTTCAAACGAGTATTAGTTTGTCATACAAAATTTTTGCTTAATTATTATTACTTTCAGAATGGTCGATTCTTTTCTTCAGGGTGAACAAAGTTTGGAAGTGCTTTAGTTAGAGTGTCACATCTAAAGTGAAAGTTTGGGTTTTACTTTATTTGTTCTTTGTTTTTTTCTCTTTTTTCTGATTTGTAGAACTAGTGTAGAACTAGCAGTATTAATTGTACTCTTATTTACACTCTATTGTCTCATTAATTGATACCTGAGTTTTACTAAACTGTCTTACAATAGTTAAATAGTGTATTAAAATATGTAATAGAGTCAGTCAATATGTCAAGTAATTAGGTTAAAAAAAAAGATAATATTACACATTCCAACTTTTGTACCAAATTTTTTGTATCAACACATGTGACATGTCAGTTATCACAAATTAATTGGTGTGTTAAAACTTAATACAAATAGATTAAATATTATCACTAATTAAATAATGACAAATCACATACCACATATGTTGGTATTAAAAATTTATTACAAAAGTGGTTATCTCAAGTATTATCCAAAAAAAACGAAATTATAGCTAGTAGTTCTTTTGTAGCATTATCTATAAGACTATAAAGCACGAACATATCTTTCTTTTATTAATCATTATTACATGTCGGTGCCCGGCAATAGAGTGTTATTATTCAACCCATAATCCGTATATCTGACTTTTTTTTAATGAAAAAAAGTACAAGTAAATTAAAAATTAGGTGGTAATATGTTAAGAAAAGGAAAATCGTTTTCTCATCGGGGACTTTTTTCAGATATTTCATTATGAGAGTTGAAGATCCATAAAAAGATCAAAAATCAAGGCACTGTAAGCATACTTTTGAGAGAAATTAAGCTCAATAGCAGATTATGAAGTTAAGTTTTTAACTTAAGCAATTTTTTTTTTGGTTTATAGTCGTTTTTTATATAAAGTTTCTAGCTAAATCAGTTAGTTAAAGACCAACCTAAACCAGTCACACTTACAATGGTGAGTTATAAAAAAAAAGGGGTTATTTTTAGAAGAAACTTATTTAAACTACTATGTTGGGGGGGGGGAATGAAAAAAAAATATTTGGAAACTACTATTTGTGAAAAAACCTGTTTTTTTTTTTTTGGTTGAAGAAAACTATCATTAAATTCTTGATTTGTTTATTGCAAAACTATGTTTAGTAGTAGGAGGGAGGGAGGGAGAGTATAAGTGATGAGGAACTTAGAAACAAGGGCAATGTGAAGAAGAGAGAGAAAGAGGAGAATGATAAATTTTTTTGGTAATACTCTGAAGGATAAAATCATTCCATCAGTGGAAGGATCCAAAAATGGTGGGATCAAAAGGGGTTTCTCATCAAACAAGGGATTTTGGTTCTCCTTTCACTCCTTTTTATCTTTCCACAAAATCCTCTATGGCAAACAAAGTATAAGCTAGAGATATTAATATAGTTTAAATTGTGAGGTTAAGTAGCCAAATATCATTTTTTCAAAAAAATAAAATAAAAATAAACCGAAGTTAACAATAATTTAAACTATCATCACTACCACTTTCAGAAACCAAATTTGAGGAAGTTAGATTGAGGGACGCTTTTAGTGGTTGGCATTTTCATTTTGGAATTGATATTTGGGTGCGACGACTTAAAAATTAAACAACTTCTTTGAAATAAGTAACATTATTCATTTTTTAAAAGAGAAACAAATTTGTAATATTAATAAAACAAAAATTTTAACCTAATTTTAGTTTTTAGTCTCTCTCACTCTTTGATTGAGTCACCCTTCAACTATGAACCGAAAAAATTGAATAATTCTACCAACCATCGTTAAACAAATAAACTGAACTAAATAAATTGAAAACCAAATTAAAAAAGAAATTTGGTCAGTTAAACGTAGATGATAAATATATTGAAAACTGACTAGTTGATTTGAAAGGTACTTGCAAATAACACTTTGAACAAACATGCTCTTTTAATTTGGAGGGAGTTACCCTTACACTTGTAACAAATTACTTATTGAATTGCTTTTCGGTAATTTCGAATTTATATATTATTGTATTTATAAAGATTAACATAATTATTCATTATTGTGACACATTTTTAGTGTCAATTTCAGGATAAACTTTTTACTATTTACAGATGTAATACTAGAAATTCATCATTCCCAGAAATACATTATCAAACAGAGAATAAACAAAAAATATATGGGATAAATCACAATTAACCTGTCATTTAATTATATAACAAACTTAAGTGGTAGCAAAGAGTGTAAAATCCAATGGCTTTTAATAATGACGCACTTAGGTACTTTTCATGGGCCAAATTGTGACTATAGGCAAGATTTAAAGGCCCCTTAGTGACTTTAACCCCTTTTTTTCTAATTAATAAAACCTATATGCGGCCACTCTATAAATTATACTTACTTCTTCTTCTTCCATTCCATGTCGATTTTGTTATATTCACAGATTGGTAAATAACGACGTGGCAACTAATTCTCATTGCTTGAGCTTGTTTTTTTTTTTTCTCCTAATTATCATTGATAAATATTCTCTCATAATGTGTATATTTTTATATAATTAATAAATAAAAGTCAAAGTCCAATAGTGGGAGCTACCATCTCAGCTCTATGCTGAGTTTATGCCAATCTGCCTTCTCCCATTTCTTTTGAATAGATAGAGAAGTGTATATGTTGTGCTCTATATTTGATCTGACTTGACAGACCAAAAGCTTTTATATTTTTCCCCAAAAAAATTTAAAAAAAATTCATTTTTATTTTAGTTTTTCTATTTTCATACAAATTTTTTCATGGCAAGTCTTAAAGCCGACAAAGAGACGTTGGATTAGAAAGAGAAGAGGAGGCATGTGGGCTTCCCGTGCTTCACTCTCCGTGTGTATGTATAATAAGAACCATCTATATATCTATTTCTCGCATTTAGATTGCTTAATACTCCAATTTAGGATCAACCCAGATTGTCTTTTTTAGATTCCCACTTGTATTTCTCTCTTTTTTCTCTCTCTACATATATATATATATATGGTATATACCCTTTTCTTGATTCTCTCCAAAAAGTTTTTAGCAATTTATAAAGTAGTAAGAAATAATCTCAAAAAGTTTTTTCAAAGGCTTTTTGTGTTTGTCCAATGCTTTTGGGATTGATTAGGTATTATTATTAGATTAAAGTATAACATCTGGGATTTAATGGAGGAAACCAAAGCAAGGAGGAGCAAGTTCAATAGGATTTGTGTGTTTTGTGGAAGCAACTCTGGTCACAGGAAAGTCTTCAGTGATGCTGCTCTTGATTTAGGAAACGAATTGGTTCGTGTAGTTTTATATGAACTTTCTTCATTGATTGATTATATTTGGTTGTGGTGGTGGTGGTTGTTGTTGTTGTTGTTGTTGTTGTTCAAGGTGTTGTATGAGGCTTTATCATATGTTTCTATCCCAAACAAGTACTTCTTGGTGATTTTGAACTTGATTAGTTTAATGGGTTCTTTTCCTTTTTTTTGGATAATGGGATTGTTTCTTGGCTTTTCCTTTTTGGGTTCATAGCACCGGCTTTTAGATGATTTTGTATTTATGTGGAGGACTTGTTAAATTGGTGTGTGGTGTCTTGAACTGTGTTATCTTTTTTTTTTTTTTCCGGGTAATGAGACTAATTCTTGAGTGGTTCCTTTTGGTCAAGAACATCTTCTTTTCTTTCTTCTTTGTTCTTTTTTGGACGATTGATTAATTCACAAGTATAACAGCTATAATGTAAGTCGAGTGTTTAATGTACTGAACATGTTTTATGTCCTTCAATTGTATTGGATATATGTAGGGTGTTTTGGTATGTTTGAAGGATTACCCTTTTACGTGTTTCACCTTGTGGTTGTGGATTGCAGGTGCAGAGGAAGATAGATTTGGTGTATGGTGGTGGAAGTGTTGGTTTGATGGGGTTGATATCGCAGACAGTTCATGCTGGAGGGTGCCATGTTCTTGGGTATATAACTAAAAGGATGGCTCGACTAGTATATTGATTGTGGTTTTTCATTGAGAATCATTGTGTCTAAACAAGCAAGGTGTTTATTTATATCACATTTTGTCACTTTACAAGGTTCGTATCTGCTTTTTCCGTGCAGGGTCATTCCTAAAGCTCTCATGCCTCTTGAGGTACTCTTTTGCTCTTTATTCTTATACTTGCTTCCCCCGCACTGGCTGGCCCTAAACTATCACATCTTTTATGATCTCTACTAAATCTCCTTGTGACAAGATTTTGCAAAATGTGATGCTTATAATTTTTCTGTATCAAGATTTTTACAGTTTTACGGTATTCTTTAAACAGATCCCAAAGTAAATATGTTTGATAGTTGGTTTTTGGCACATTTAAGTTGCATTAAGAACTAAGTCAGTGGAGGAGTTTACACACCAAATTGCATCCAATGACTTAATGTATTTTTAAGTTGTGAGTATGCTAATCTTTGGGAGAAATTTGGGATTAGTCTATCATATGAGTTCTAGTCCTATATTATGGAAAATACCAACAACATCTTTTGCAATTGGAAATTGATTCAATTTGTCTGTAGTAACTGCTATGGCTAAATTGACAGATATCTGGTGAAACTGTTGGAGAAGTAAGAACTGTTTCGGACATGCATGAACGAAAAGCTGCAATGGCTCGAGAAGCTGATGCATTCATTGCTCTACCTGGTTATCACCTGGAATATTCTTTCAATAATTTTTGAAACTAGAGAATAATTTTTTAGATATTTTGTCCTAATTTTTTAGATATTTTGTCATTCTATCTTTATCTTCAGAAATTTATTTACTTTGAGCCATATGAATGTTTTTTTTTAGACTCATCTGAAATAATTGTCCTTGTAGGAGGATATGGAACAATGGAGGAGCTGTTGGAGATGATAACATGGGCCCAGCTTGGGATTCACAAGAAACCAGTAACCTTTTCCTTCACATTGAAAAACTAAAATCAGCTAATGACTAACAAGACTTGTAACTTGATACCACTCTATGCAGGTTGGTTTGCTAAACGTAGATGGGTACTATAATTCGTTGCTAGCACTATTTGACAATGGTGTTGAAGAAGGATTCATCAAGCCTGGTGCTCGGGAAATAGTTGTCTCTGCTCCAACTGCCAAAGAACTTATGATGAAGATGGAGGTATAGTTTCATCTAAAACTTTCTTTTGTTTGTTTCAAATGCCAGAAATGTCTTCTTCTTTTTTCTTTTTTTTGTGTGTAAAAGTAACAGAACAGCAAGGCTGCTTCTATTGTCGTTTCTTGTAATGTTTGTGCTTTGCTGGCCTCTTAACAATAAAAACCAGTGCACCTGACTTTCCAAGAAAATTTCATTCAAATCCGTAACTTTCAAAATTCAATTGGAAAACAACGCTCCTTTTGCAATGAATTTAAAATGAAGTTAGGAACTAAATACTTGTATAAATGAGCTTGTGAGATATGAATCTTGTATCCTTTATTTGCTGTTATTGTAGTATGAATAATAGACAAGGTCACATGGCCTTATCTCCTCATCCTTTTCGGCAAATTTTTCTTATTTAAGTACTGTAACTATCACGTGAAGCTGACCAAATGGAAGGTAAAATTCCCACAAGCTGGTGATTGGGATTTTGGTTATAAACTTTTTGGATCGTGAGATGATGCTCAACATGTTAACCTAACCTAAGATTTAACGCATACCAAAATCTGATACTTCACTATGCTTTTGCAGCAATATGCTCCTTTCCATGAACATGTGGCACCTCATGAGAGCTGGCAGATGGAACAACTTGGTGAGTATCCAAGCCAAGACAATGCAAGGTGAAAGTGTTTTTTGCGGTAGATCATTCTCCGATATTTCTGTTGTGATTCATCAGTGCTTGAAATGTGTAAAAGAATACATTCTATGGGACCAAATACTGTTCATTATCATGTACTTCGTTGTTCTCTACAATTTGAATTCTAGTAAATCATCCCTGCTCTTTGACGACATACTTTGTTTGAGGTCAATTGAAACACTATTCCACGGTCATATTTGGTTGATACCACTTGCGGAAGGACTAAAATACTCTGAAAGAGATGATCAGCATTCTAGAACGTTATCTTCGAGTGCTTGATAAGATGGTTCCACAACGTAGTGGCTTTATTGGAGTAGATATATAAGTTGATAACAAGTTAGACTTTTGGTGAAGCTATTTAACTCCAGGATCTGACATCATTGAGAAATTTGCACATGGCACACTAAGAAGGATGAATTATTGATGAAAATTAAACGACGAACTATGATATTAAAGTTTCTCCTATGAAGCTTTTAAATCTTCTCTTATCAGTAACTTCAGTAATTGCAGGGTTATTTTCTAGGGCACTTAGCCCCTCATACATTGGTATCAGGGAGAAGTTAGGTCGTAGGGCATTGTCATGCATTTTTGCTTTCGAAAGTAGAGGTGTAGGGTGAAAATTTGATGTTGAGTTAAGGTACTTTAATTCCCTTGCCTTCCTATTGTTACCTTATTTCTTGGTTCTTTCAGTAGTAATGCACATTGTTACAAGGTACATTTTGCCCATGCAGTGTAAAAAATTAGAGATGAACAATTAGATCTTTTTAAACTGTGCCCAAGAATGATTCATATATATGGAAATTTGAAGTTTGAAAGATTTATTTATGGAGCTTTATACCACTTGCTCTTACTCCTCTTTTCAGGCTTCACATCTCTGTCCCTACCTTAGGAATAGGAAGACATCTTAGTTTATTAGAGTTCAAAAGTGACATAAGATGTTCACCTAAGCTTAGGATCTTGTTACTATAATTATTGTTTTGTTCTTTACCTACCATTAGAGAAAAGCTTGGGAATTTTTTTAATGTAGGAAAAAGAAGAATATTTCTATTAATGACTAGATGGATTAGTAACAAACTAGGGGTTTGTAAGTCTTTACAGGGCCCACAAAAGATGGAGATCACTGAAGACACACTTCATTTTCACAGCCTCAAATTTTTCTTTCCCATGTACAAGTTCATGATTTGAAGACACAAGTACAATTAGTCTGAGAGAAGGCTACCCCATTTTGGCGGCCTCTCTCTCTCTCTCTCTCTCTCTCTCTAAAGTCTCACCTTCCATAGTGTTTGGCAGCAGGAAATCATTCTGGTGTCTTGTTAATGTCATTATTAGACATCCTTAGTTTTTCCCCAATAGTAGGAAACAAGAACTGTTGCTATGTGGGTTATGGAAAAAAAAAACTTAGCCTTTTTAAGAGAGTAGAATGGTAGGTACCAAAAGACAACCAACATGTCTAAAATCTTAGGAACCATACTGATCTGTCAACCTTTTTGAAATCCCAGTTCATATTTATAGCTTGCTAGGCTGAAGCCTAAAACTTTAGCCTAACATGAAATTGCCAAACTGCATTTCACATGGATTTATCCAATGGTAAAGGCCATCTGACCCACCTGAAGGGGGTCCCTCTTGCCTTGGGCATCTTCTCTCTTATTAGACTCTATAAATGACTGTTTTGATGTCGTTTTCCCACCAAAAAGAAAAAATGGATAGGTGATTGCTGGTTGTTGGAATGACATTGATGCCCCTCTCAGACTCACACTATAATATGGGAAAATGGCTTTGGCATTTTATCCCTATACTGGGTCTTGTCAAGCATTATGGATCTTTCCTCCAGTAGTGGCTGGACTCCAAGTCATGGTGGACCTTCATTTCTAGTTGTGTCATCCAATAGGGGTGAAAGTGGAAATGGCTGTTGCTTGATTAGGGAGGTCCCTTCTAGGCTCTTAACTCTCCTCGAGTTTAAATGGGTCGATACAGCAACTGAAAAGCCACTCACTGTTTTCTGGACATACCACGAAATGATGAGTGATTGTACAGGTATCTAACTATTCAGGGACTCCATAACTTCTATGATCAAATCAATGGGTCTCATTTTTTCCCAAGACCTTCTCATTGGTTTCTGACTTTTTTAAGACTCTTGCAATAATTTGTCTATATACCTTTTGGCGCCCTTTTGTGCTAAGACGTATTACTAATGTACATTTTTTGACTTCAAGTTATTTAGAATCATATTAGACAATACAATTATAAGCATTTATCGTGTAGTAGAGTTTTAATTCTTGTTGTAGTCACATATTTAACTTAATTAGTAACTATACACGGCTCCAATCTTTGAGTTTTAAGATTCCAATGCACATAGATGTCTCAACTTTGGTTTCTTTATTTTATTAATTTAGTGAATGCTTATGGTCCGTAACAAATTTCCGCGTTTTGTCAAACTTCATTATCTTCGTCGAGACCCAAAAAAAAAAAAAAAAAAAGAAAAATTCCAATTAGTCATTAACAGGAAGAGTTTCTGCATGATTTTCTATAGTCTTTCTCAAGTAACATAGAACTGGCAAATAAACTTTTAACAATTTGTTCCACTTTATAGGCAAAAAGGACAGTGAAAGGATTTTGATCCTTTCCAACTTTCTTTTTTAACTTGCATTGTCATCTTCAACTTATTAAACACCTTTTGCCTTGTTTATTTTATGTCATCAACATTAGAAGAACATCTTCCATAAAATGGTGGGCCTACTCGTTATTTGTCTAATGGTATTCTCATTCCTATTGGGTTTGATTTTGGGTACACTCATTCTCCAAAGTGACATTCTTAGGATTTGAATCCCGCTATTTGTCCGATAGTACTCTCATTCCTATTGGGTTTGGCTTTGGGTACTCGTATTCCCCAAAGTGACGTCCCTAGGATTTGAATCCAAGATACCTTTTCAAGAGGTCATGGATTCAAATCCTAGGGACGTCACTTTGGGGAATGCGAGTACCTAAAGTTAAACTCAATAGAAATGAAAATATCATTAGAAATAATGGGCGAGTCTACCGCTTTGTGGAAGCTGTTCTTCCAACAATCAAAGCTCCTAGTTTTGGTCCATTATTAGGGGAGAATCAAAGTGAAAATAGAATGTCAAGGTTTGGAATAAGTCTCCCATGCGATTCTTTTTTTGACTATTTATATACTTTGGAGAGAAAAAAAAAAAAAAGGCCTGTAAAGTAGTCCAGGAACTGTCTTGTCGTAATTACATGATAAGATTCTAGCAAGAAATACGTCTAGAAATGAATAGAAGAAAGCAAGCAAAATGGTGTGCCTGAGCTGATTCTGATTGATGACATTCTTTTATTTAAATTATGATATCGTCAGATATGTTAGATAATCTGAACCATCTGATGAAATAGATACCATGGTAGAACACAGGAGAATCTCAGCCTAATAAAGTGTTGAGATGGGTTATACGCACGTTTCACCAATGCATTATTATTTCATTTTTTCTGAATGCTAAAAGCTTTTTGTTATTTAGGTGAGAATAATCTATCTAACATCGTTAGGTAGAAGTTCTTATCAAGTATGCTAGCAAACAAATGATACTAGCTATATGTATAAAGTTTCCACTCATTTAGTTCCAAAAAGTAAAATAATAGTAATAATAAAGGACATGTTCCAATGTGAAGGACAAGACACACAATACATTGTTGAAAACTTTAATATGTTATTGAGTTAATTATAGCCCCGAATACCACTTAATTTAGTTAATTTATAACTTGCATGGTAGACTATCCTGAATTATATAATTATTATAACAATGATCTTTTTATCACAAACTGTTAGTTTTTTAAGGAAAAATAGTCATATACAAAGCATATAATTAGACATATTGTTTAGTTTTGGAAGTCGGAGTCTCATTCTCAACTATAGTTAATAAACTGTGTGCTTTACAGATGAAACATTTCGATTAAAATTTAACAGTATGTGACAAAAAAGCTATTGCTGCAACAATTGCATAATTTTGGGTAGTCTACTGTATAGGTTGAAAATTCAGAATCTATTTCATGGTCATAGATACCAAATTTTGTGCCTTTTTATGACCCATTTTCGTTAAAAAATTTAGCAGTTTGTGGTTATTACTACAATAATTACATAATTAAAGATAATTTACTACGTAAATTGAAAATTCATAAGTCAGAGTGGTACAACATGTAAAATTTAAGAGTTATTAATATAATTAACACTTTGTCATATTCATCGTGCTAAATAATGAGACATAAAAATAGTCTTCCTCTTTCAGAAAGCTGGTTTTAAATTAAATGTGTAGGGCCACTATGAGCATTCATGCCATCTTGCACAATTTTAAATTTGAAGTTATGATGACTTTATCTAAAAAAGTTAGATGACATTCTCTTGCCGTAGAATGAAGAGAGTGTTGAAGTATTTTTCCGATCAGGGATGTTAGACTAAATCTGCAGTCGTTGGAGTCAAATACATTAACGATAATTTAAACTTTTAGTCTATAATTCAAAGTTTGATTAAATGCTATTTAATGCATTCAGCTTCTGTTTCTTGTTTTCTGATATCATGGTTAATCATGTATTGTAAAAGCCATTGAAATTTAAAGATACACATAATTTAGGTAGTCTTACTTTAAAAGCAATATCATCCCATTCAAATAATTTCTCTTCCCATTGACTATTATTATAAATTTTGTTACATTCGCATATTCATTTCTTTATTGAAGAAAGAAAAGGCACATAATCTTTTCAATAAGGGGTGACAAATCCGTTCATTCAAGGGTATGATACCATAATGGGTAGGATAATTATTCGATCTGTTCAGATATAGGATAAGGTAATGTCCAATATCCAAGATATTAAGTAAACTTTAATATCCAATATCCAAAGCAGATATAAGTAAATGAGTATAAGGTATAAGGATGCTTGCGCTATTAACGGGAACTACTCCACCCGTTTAACATACATACTGAAAAAATGAAAATACTTGATTATATGTATGGCATAAATAAACAAAAATATGTCAAACATAAAGGAAAAAAGAGATACATGTGTTGAATTTAAGTTTTTTTTTTTTTTAGAGATAATATCACTTTTATACTTCGTATTTTGACACTTTGTCCAGATTGTACCATGTATTTTAGTTATTATTAACATTAACTCTGGGATTTAATAATTGCCACAAAATTATACCTGACACTAATTTAGAGAAGTTACTTATTCTCGGATCAATTTCTATATGGTTTATTTTTAATTTTTTTAAACGGCATATTGGTAAATTAACTATTCTAAATTGATATCAGAGTATAAGTTTGTAACAAATTTCAAATCTAAAGATCAATGTTAATAATAACCAAAACACGGGGTACGATTTGAACAAAATATCAAAATACAAAATATAAAAGTGATATTATCCCCTTTTTGTATGTTATATATGTATATATGTTTAAAAAAAAAATGAACGGATACATGTAATTGAGAATAGAGAATATTATTTTCAATGGATAAATAAATTCTCGGCAAGTACCCTATACTCGTTATGGGTAATACAATAACGTACCCACTTGCCTATATAGAGTCTATGAGTAGAATAAAGGTACAATTATATATCGCAAGTCGACTAGTAGAATAAGCATACACGTTGTCTTCCCTATTTCCGACTTAAAACATTTATGGCATGTTTGGTTGGGCAGAATCAACTTTGGAATGAAATCCTCATTCTCATTCCATCGTTTGCTTTGACATTTAAATAAATGAATAGGATTCTTTTGGAATCATAATTCCATCATTTAGTGGAATACCAATTCCTTCCAAAAAACTATGTAATCATGATTCCAAAATTTTGTTTTTACTTTTAAAACATCACTTTTCTTTTTTACCCTACTAAAGCATTTAAAATTAAGGNCTAAGAGAAGCTTTCCCAAAAAAAAAAAAAAAAAAAAAGAGAAAAGAAACCGTAACGTACTCCAAAGCAAATGCAAAATTTTTTTAAGTCGGAGCAAACAAAAATAATGTCAGACATGTTATTAAGGTCGTACGACCGTCCAAGACATCCCCCATCCTACATCCTTGAGAGTTGTTTACATTACAGGTAATAGCGTTTTTAAGGAGGCTAAACGGTCACCATCTTAAAAAATACAAAGTTTTGAGACCCAAAGAATTCCAAAAGTAAAAAACAATTTCAAGGAACTTTTCTCTTCCAATCAAATTCAAACAGGAGCATTTAAGAGGGGAAAAAAAGAAAAAAATTGTCTCCTTGGTGGGTCTCAAAAACTCCTAGCCCTCCCAGGAACCACTAAACAGACTGTGTACTATACAATCCACACTCCAACTACAGTTAGGAGCCAAAGGAGCCAGATCCCTTGTTATGTGCAAGCCGCTCAATGAGAAAATGTCACACATACGGCAAATTCTAATGTCATTTTCAAGCCTTCTCTTTGGAAGAAGAAGATGCTATCAAATGATGCAATGTTGCTGCTTGGATAACGGTGCTAGGGTTTGGGTCCCTACCACGTGTGGACCCAGATTGTCTTGCACCAAAATTCCGATCTACACCACTCTGTACATAACGTCGTAATCGACGAGGAAGGAGCCGCACCAGCCGAGTTGAACTCACAAGTAAAATCACACCAAGGATTATCAGCAACCTGCAGTGAAAATGTTTTGGATTGCAACAACTAAATTAAAAATACTGAAAGACTGCTCAATCTCTCCACCACGTCGTCCAAATGGCCATGGTTTGCAAGTTAAGAACACAAAAACTTCTATAGATTCTAAGCTAGGCATCACATAAACATTTATGACCATATTACTTGGGACCGCAAGCCTGTGACATCATGACATCCAATATGCATGGACCACATTTTACATATTGGGGATTCCCAGAAAGGCATTAAATAAACCATAACCTAAGGAAGTATGTCCAAGGGCCTATTTCCCAGGGTGCAAGTGTCACCAGTACTTGGTCCAAAACTATATTTCTGAAATTCAGATTTTGGACAGGTTTTATTAGTTTTGAGTGGTCTAATTCAGCATCTCAAGTTAGCATCCACACAGAAATGATATACAAGCGGTTGGTGCTGATGGCAATCTTTCATCCAAAGCAAGTATTAAATAAGCAATAACCTAAGTATGCCTAAGGGCCTATTTCTTGAGGTGCAGGCATGTGTCACCAGCTCATTATATCTATATTCTGAAATTAAGATTTTGGACAAAGTAAATCAGTTTTTGAGTAGTATAATTCAGCATCTCAAGTTACCATCCAAGCAGAAGTGATAAACGGGCCGTTGGTGCTGATGGCAATCTTTCACCCAAAGCAAGCATTCCAGCTAGCACACCAGTCACAATTGATGCCACAGCAGCACATGTAGAAACCACAATTGCCCTCCCATGCTTTAAACCCCGAGTCTGGTAATAACACAATAACAACATTAGATGGCTGTTTGTGTCTAGAACATTTAAACTGAGTGACTAAACAATAGAGTACCGAACAGCAAAATAACATATATATTGCTATAATAGCAGAGCATTCCCAACTTACATGATCTTAACATATTGAGATAAACTCTGATCTAGTCAAGTTACCTGGTAATAAAATCCTGTGCCGCTACAACATATGCTGATTGAGATGCATATAGGAACCAGCATCCTAGGGAAACCCTGCTCCAAGAATACAAATCCCATTTTTGATATTACAGATGCCATCCTGTAATTAGATGTGTAGACATAATAATAAGCTTATAAACATACATTACTTAAAACAGCAGATGGGATATGCTAATGCTATATAAGACCGTATTCGTCATTTAAGTTAAATCTTATACAAAAAAATATTGCACAAGCATCATCAAATATATAATTGTTTCATCAGCCCTAAAATGTCCATCATAACTTCAACAGAACTAAAAACATGTCAGGGTTGAGAGGCAGCTGTATCCTGTAGCAACATAACCTTTGTTGTCTTTGTTTATATACTTTTTGATATTCAAAAATGAGAGTCAGGTGAAATCTGTCATAGGGAACAAAACAGCAAAATAGATACATAAATCAGTCAAGAAGAGACTGTACCCAAACAAAATGCCAGATTCCAGGCCATATATAATTTCTTCAACAACTTCATATTCCATCTGCACCACAAACAAGCATCAATAAAGAAGCTGAAAGATTTTACTCTCCAAATACTGTACACAAAGGAAAGAGCATAAATCAAGTTACCAATTCCTGTTCTCTTCGTTGACGTTTGCAGATACGAAGCCAAGCATTAAGAAGTACCTATTACAAGACGTCATTAAAGGCCTTAGATTCTCCAGAATGCATAAAATTGAGTATCAATCCGAACATGATGGATTAAGTATATGCCCTTCAATTATGATTGAGGGGATTAAATCTTGCAAGAATGGTACTCATACTCTTGCTCCTACAATCTCACTACAAAGACAATTATACCAAAATCAGATGATGCACCAGATAAGGTACCTACAAACAAGATGGCGACGATAATTGCAAGCCATGGTAACTGGAATATAGATATGTCAGAAGCCTTTTGCTCCTCACCTCCAGCACCAACTCCTGTAGATAGAAAAGTAAAACACAAAATCAGGAACTGATAATTGAACAGATGTGGGGAATTTACTTTACACTATCATCCATAAACTTCAATTTGCCAAGGATTTGGCTATCTTGCTTCGAAACCTGACAAATCATACATGGCTGATAACAAATCAGAACCAGAGACATCATACTTGTGTCATATTAAATAAAACAAAGAAAGTGATCATTCTTGGTTTTCTTTAGGACAATTTTATTATCATTCTTGGTTTTCTTTAGGACAATTTTATTACTTTGACAACTAAGAATTTGTGGAAGATCAATAATAATCAACAAAAGAAACTATGAAGAACTTACATTACCTATGGTGCCAATGCCTGCTAAAGTAATACCCATCCAGTCAATAGCATTCATGGTTTCCTTCAGATAAAAGTGGGAAAAGATAGAAAGAATAGCAAGTCCACAGCCAGAAACTGGTTGGATAACAGATACCTGAAAGAACACCAGTCAAATTATATACACACAGCTTCGTACAAACCACAGAAGACAAAATCCAGAATTTTCAAAAAGAAGCACTTCAGCCCTGACTCTCTAGATATAGAAAGTAGTGTTTTATATTATAGTCGTCTCATAGAATCAATGAGATTAGTTTTTGCGCATTTCCACACATAAATAACGCGAACCCTTTTAGTCTTCTAAATAAACTACACAATAAATGACTTAATGCAATGCTAATGAAAATGCAAACAACAAAGATAAGGAAGCTTGCAAGTATAGCACTTACAGGAGCTAGAGATAATGCTCTCAACATCAACAGAGCTCCAAATATGTCCATCAAAAAACCTATCAACCAAGCTTTATTAAAGGCATATGCCCTTATTACCTACAAACACAAAGTCACATATAGCTCATCTAAAGAACAAAATCACATAATTTTACCATGACGGAGAACAATCGTATTACAATTTGGATACCCATAAAAGCAGTACCAAATCATAATTCCGGAAACCCCAATTCTAGATGAATAATACCACGAGCACCAACTCTAATCCCAACTTTTCTTTTTACCAACTGATGTGGCATTTGACTTTTTACTTTGTCTAGGGCAAAGCATTATATTGTAAATTATATTAATGCCATTTTTCTATGCGGATGATATCATCTAATTATAAAAAAAAAAAAAAAAAAATTGGAGTTAAAGTTAGTGCTCGTTGTAATACTCATTCCAGATTCTCTTACAGTCTGTATTGAATTCATAATCAACTACATGAATAGAACTGTTAAAATCCAAATAAATAATTAATTTTCCGGTCCCCTATGCGAAACTTCGAGATTTTCGCATTTGAAATAATGATTTTCAAAATTTTTTTGTTAAAAAGAAAAAGAAAAAGAAAACATTTTATGCTTAGCAATTACAATTCAGAGAACCCATATGAATCACAAATAAATCGAAATCAGATTAAATTCATTACAATCTGACAAGAATCAGATAAAAATACAGATTTTGATTTTTCTTCGCAATCATCGAAAATTCAAAAATGGAAGAACCCTCCCACAAATGCAAAAAGAGGAAGGAACGAGGGGCAAAAAAGTCAAAAAAAAAATTATTAACCTTGAGCTTGAAAGAAAGAGGAGGGAGAATGACGGTGCCCTTCTTCTGAAGAACTTTTCCGATATTGTTACCGGCGGTCGCCGCCAACGTCAGACAGATCGACTCCCACATCCCTTCTTCTTCTTCTTCTTCAGCTCTCTCTCTCTCTCTCTCTCTCTCTAAAACGATTGTATCACCTTCCGGTGATTTTAGCAACTATAAGATTTGATGCTGCGCTCTTACGTTACGTTTCCTTCTCTCTACCATCTCTTTTCTTTTATTATTGTTATTTTTCAAGAAACAAAAAAAACAAAAAACAAAAAACAAAAAAAAAACAGATGGCGATCTGGCAGTGGTGGGACTATTTTAATCCTTTTATTCTCGAGTACGTGGCACTCATTCATTTGAAAATAGATCGTGTTTTCTACGCTAACTCACTGGGGATGGCTCCGTGTGACGGTGTGACCAATTTTTTTTATGCGACAGCATGTTCGAATCTTTCGTTACCGTCGTTTAATGTTTTTGTATGTCAAACATCATCAGTCCTTTTTGTCACCACCACTTGCTTCTTTTTTATTTTTATGTGTTTTTTTTTTTTTTTTTTTTTGGTATTGAAAATCTGATTCCTGCTTTATGTTTTTCGTTTCTTGTTTTAAAAATGAAAAGAAAAAAATGTTGTGAAGCAATGCTGATTAGGCTAGTCTTCTAGTCCTTTTATTAAATAAAAGAGAGAAGAAAAATTGCCACGCAAAATCAACTACTTGGGACTTGTTATTTATTTATTTTTCCTATGTTTTGAAGAAATGTTGTTGTAGTTCATGAATTTTAACGTTATAATAATTTTAAATCCCTTTGTCAAGAGCTCACTGCAAATTACTTAATTGTGACATTTTGACAAATTAATAGTAGTATCAAACTTCAAGAAACACGTGCACTTAATCATTGCTTTTTTTTGTGTGTGGATAATTTACACTTAATCATTGTTCTTCTTCGCTGAAATAGTCCTTAGCAGAAAGTTAAGTACATTATTTATTACACTCTTTCTTAAATGCTTGAGAGATTCCTACATGATTTAAAATTCGCGTCTAAACAATAAGAGAGATGAGAATGTAAAAGAAAATATATTTAATACTTTTCTAGTCTTTGAAATTTAATTATTTTTTTCTCAAGAATACTAAAATCAAACTATAACTAGTTTGGTATATTCAAGCAAATGTGAGAAAAATGGCTAGTTACTGGTCAGCTTGTTGCTTCATCAATTTGAGAAGGCATTGATGAGCTTCTTCCTTTTTCTGATTTATATCACGCCATTGCTTATTCCTCAAGCAATGTTTTTCATTTTCTATGGCCTTCAATTCCCTTTTAAGACTACCGATTTCCTCCCCTACTCTCAGATGCTTTTTCCGTAATTCCTCTAATTCATCACATAAAGCCTGTCCAACACATGATTCAAGTCACATATATATTGCTATAAAATGTTATGATTTAAAAAAAAAAATTGTTTACGGTAATTATCTGTATACTTTTATATTGGATTAGTTCATTATGTCCTTAAAAGAAAATGAAAACAAATTAAGTCAAATATCAATCAATTTGAGACTTGGGAGTCAATAATTACATATTAGACGGTAAAAAATTGGTGCTTATTAGGTGTCACATTTGTTTCCTAAACTTATTTTATTTACTAAATAAAACAAATAAAAAATCATTCTTAAGCTACATTTTGATTTTTGGGAAGATCCACATCCTTCATTAGTATAACAAATATGTTATCGAGAAAACGCACTTTATAATGGCGCTAGCGGTACATAATAATAGAGATGTAGGACTCATATAAATTTCACTTATGTGACCGAAAATATTTTTGATAGCTTTTAACAGTGAACCTCACCTTCATTTGGTCCCGTATGGCCTTCCTATTCGAACTCAAGGAGTTCCGAATTTTCCCCTGCGCAATGGTTTCAGCAATAGTTTCCTCCCTATACCATACTATTCGCTTGATTTCTCTTATACGATCTTTAGCGGCCTTTCTATGAGTTTTCTCGCAACGTATTTATCGATACACCCAACTCTGTTTCAATAAATATACATTCGAAAAATTGTAAAAAAAAAAAAAGGAATATATTTTTCTAAAATCTCCATCGTCCATTTTACTTTTGAAAAAACCAACAATATAGAGATTTTATAAATGTTAAAACTTACCGAATCGTTAATTTCTTGTTCCCTTGATGAGTAAACTACATCTATTTGTTGACCTGCTTTTATAAGTTTAAATAGCTTGTTTTCATTGGCCAAACTATTGCTTGTACCATGTCGAATCCGAAAATGAAATTTCTGATCAAGACATTTCAAATATTAGATCATAATACATATGTATAATATTGTATTTTTTTTTCAAAAATGCGTTAATGTTATAATTAATACTAATTCTTACATGTTTATCAAGCCCTTCTCTGGACAAGCGTGACTTTGTCATATCTTCCCCTTCTTTTTTGTTGGCCAAGTTAAGCTTGTCTAGAAATAATTCAAAAATATCCAACTTCTTCCAATTTTGGGTGAAATGGGCCTTCACAGCTCAAATTGATGCACTGGGTCAACTTTTGGGCAAAGGACATTTGCCTCCCCCTTCGTGGACCCCTCTTCCTCCAAGGTGGGTTAAAGTAAATTGTGATGTAGCTGTGAGGGAAGCATTTTCAGTGTGTACTATGGGACGAGACAGCAATAGTGCTATTCTCTTTGCCTCGGTGATCAAGGTTAACACAATTGAGCCCTGCATTGTAGAAGCTTTGGCCTTGAAGGAGGGTCTATTATAGGTGCATTTGAAAAGTTTCCAACCAGTCATCTTGGAGTCTAATTGCCTGGAGCTTATTAATTCTCTTCAAAGTCTATCTCGCTCGGCCTGGAGCATACAATTGATTGTTGAGGTTGGGCAGGGAGCTGAGTTAGTGGAATACTCTTTTATCCCGCGTTCTACAAATTATTTGGCTCATAATATTGCTAAGTGGGCTAATAGGTCCAATACTTTTGGTGGTCTGGGTATTTCCTCATACCTCACTTTATCTGTAATGATGTTATGAGTTATGACTCTGTTGTAGGGGATTGATTTCGTCCCTCTCCTGTTTTGGTGGCTTTGCCCTTTGTCTTCGAGCATTCTATGAACAGTATCCAGTAATCTTAACTAGCTAAACCAAAATCACTAACATATATTTTTCAGAACAAGTTTGTTTCAGATCAGTACAACTTCAGAAAACAATCAAATCAATGGTATGCAATTTAACAAAAAACAAATAATAAGTTTCCAAATTTGTTTTTTCGAATCACATTAAATCAATGATAATTTTTAATCATACTTCCTTATTTTATTGCTTGGTCTTTCATTGTTTTGGTACTAGAATCTCTCTATTCATATTGTTAGGATTAATGGCTTTAAATGTGTTTCAACATCTCTTAATATATTGCTTTGATTCCTTTTATTTTTGGCACAACTAGAGGATTTTGAAATTTAATTGGCCCTAGTTGGAGAAAGCTTGATATCACGGTCTGTCGTTCGAATCATGCTAATTGAGAATGTTTATGTTTATGTTGATGCTTGTAGGATAGGCATGTCAATGCCCTGTACCAATCCCATCAATATACATATATGCAAAATTAAACATGCAACAGATGAGTCCTGGCCATTAAAGATGGATGACTACATTTCGTAAGTCTAAATTATCGAAGTCAAGATTTCTTTTCGAAGATCCTTTGCTCCTCTGTCTGTTGACCCCTATCAACTATATATGCAGACCATACTAGTAGACCAACCCTCAAAGGCTGTCTCAGAATGACTAGTAGCGACTACTGGCTAGCTTCTATTTCGTAGAATTCTGATTTATCTGTTTAGTGGTTTCCAATAATCCTAGGACATAATTGGAAATATTCCGAAGATGTGATGCTCATTGTTATCTTATAATCCATGAATAGCAATACACATGCTCTCTGTATAAATAGTAAAATAATATGAAGCGAAACTATTAATAAAAAAAAAAAAAAAAAGACAACAACAAAGAAATTAAGAAAGCTGGAAGTTATACTTTTAAATAAAAGGATGAGTATGACATCAAAAGACTAAAGCACATCCCAACTAGGTTGGCACCCACTATAGCCTATTATCATATGCCAGATTCATCTCCAATTTACTTCAATCCTAAAAAATAATTACAAATTAAGTAATATCACAGTAGAAATTTAGCTACAATTACAATCTAAAAGGGAACTTAAAAGTCTAAATTCTTTTTTGAAAAAGAAAAAAAAAAAAAAAAGAGAAACTCCAGAGGGGTATCCATAAGGTCGTGTTTAATTTATAAACTTTTCCTTTGGATATCACCCTCCCAGAATATGTCTCATTAAAAACCTTACTAGAAAAAACCCGGTGGGAAAAATTCTAGTGAGGGAAAAAGAGTGCATATTCTGTGAGTCTTGCAACGTTAGTTGTTGTAAATGTTACATGCGTAATTGCTAGCTCCTGTTGTATGTGTTCCTTCAGCAACTCTGATGTTACACTGACTTTCTTCGATCTTGCTAAAATAATTTTGCTTCTCTCATTGGTGCAGGTTGGTCGACCTCCGTACATATATAACAACCATCGGACACTAATAACTCTTCAATCATTGCTTCATTGTCTTCAGGATTATCTTCTTGTGACACATCAATGGTGGATGGCTGATGAGTACTTAGGAGCTGATCCTCATTCATTATGGCATTATTGCTATCTATAAAATCATTGTCATCAAAAGTGCTCAACAAACTGTTAAACTCCTCCAATGTGAAATTCTTTACTGTAACCTCCTCTTCAAGACTGCTCGTAAAACCTCCTTCTTCAAGCTCATACACTTCAACTCCATCAAGCTCATCTATTTTGGCACTGTTATCTTTAAGAACAGTCTCAAGAATGCTAGCAAACTCATCAAGCTCATTCATTAAGCCATCAAGCTCAATCTTTTCAACTCCTTTAAGCTCATCGAGTGTGCCACTGTTGTCTATAAGATTATTACTTTGAAGAGTATTGCTCTGAAAACCCACTGCATGGTCTTCAACTGGTATTGGCGTTCGTTTCCTTTTCTTAATATTCTTGTCCTTAATGCGGCAAACAACCCATTCCTGAAACTGAAAAGATTGCATGCTAATTAATTAATAAGAAAATTTATGCTTAAAAATAAACCAAAAATATTACACAATTTTTTTTTTTAATTAATTTCATATATTACCCAAAAATATATGTATGATGCCGGTTGATCATTTCACATTGTTTTATTTTTGTTAAATCTAATTTTTAAAGGTAATTTTCATATAGTTGACTAAAAGTCTGTAAACGGTAATAAGCAATGATAATTTCATTTACCCTAAACTCTAGATTTCGACTACACTACTATGGATCTTTCAAAGAGCTCCAAAATACAGAAATAAATATAATTTGATGAAATGGTTACCAGGAAACCAATAACTTGGATATCCCCACATTTAATTAAAAGTCAAATTCCTCATCACCAAACCCTAGGAAGACGCTGTTCCTTACACCAGACATACATAAGTACCAGTGTCTTTTTTTTTTATATAAATAAATTAAGCTTTGTTATTAATATATATATATATAGATATATAGTATAAAAATATAGCTTAAATAAATAGTTGTTTTACGGAAACATCGCATGATTTCAAAAGCCCACAAGCGAAAAGAAATACTAATGTGGAAATTTGATTTTTTATACTAATTTTCAAAAGAAAAATTGAAAAATCCCGAAATTTAAAATTATTCTGAAAAATCTGAATTTAATTATAACAATACTACTTTTAAAAGGATTTAGAAAACTATCATTTTTTATTAATTGATGAGAGAGTCAAGTAACTGGATTGATTACCTCGAGTACTATTAAAAAATACTAATTTTGAAGAAAAATAGTATTTTTTTAAATATTTTTAAAAGTGTTAGTTTCTAATAATATTTCCAAAAAGTGATATTTTTCTAAATCAATCTGGAATTTTTCGAAAAAAAAAAATCAATCTATCAAGGATTTTTCAATTTTTGGTACTTGGGGTATGATTTTTGTAAGAAGCCCAATACTAACTCTACGTAGTTGTATATACCAATTAAGCTTATTTATTATTAATATCTACGTATCGAAGTTTTCAAAATTGATCAGTTTTAAAAATCGTTGACATATGAATGATATATATATAGTCAACTATAAGGGTTTGCGAATAGTTAGAATAACTTACAGTATCACTGGCGAGCCTGTATTCATGCATTATCCACTCGGTGGGCTGTGCTTGCTTACGATTATGAGCTTTATTATTGTTCTGGTAGGTATGGAACTTGAGCAATTTTCTGTAACCTATTGTTTGATTTTGTGAATTAAAGATTTTTTGGTCACCCGTACTTGCCCTCCAATATCCTCCTTCTGTCTCTTCTGATGACTCGAGTTTTCTTTTTACTCTTTTCCCGTTACCTCTTGTAGACACTCCAACTCTTTTCGAAAAATAATACCTTTCGTGATTTGGTAAATAAGATACGGGTGTCCCTATACAAAGAGAAGAAACATCAAAAGATTGATTTCGTTAATAAGAAAGGAAATTAGATTTTTTATGGTAAAAGTTTAAAAAAAAATTAAAAATTTCAGATTTAATTAGAAAAATATCACTTTTAAAAATATTTAGAAAAGTAACATTTTTTATAACCGTTGAGATACTTAAGGTGAAGTGTTAAATTACCTGAGGTAACTTGAATGGTTACTTCAAGTAACTAGATTGGTACTTTTAGTAACCCAACTGGTTACCTCTAGTATCACCGAAGTATATCAATTTTGAAGAAAACGTTGTATGTTTCTAAATATTTATCAAAAGTGATAATTTATAAAAAGTTAAAAAATGATATTTTTCTAAATAAATCTAGAATTTTTCTCAAAAATCAGCCCACACGGAATTTTTCAATTTTTAACACTATAGCTCTATAAAAAACCCCCTTACCAAGAAAAAAAAAGTTCAAAAACTATATTTACAGTCAAGAAAGAAAACAAGTAAATGCGGCAATATATAAACTATAATCAAGAAAAAGCATTATTATTCAAGAACATCAAGTGTAAAACATTATATTTCATCCGTCAGAAGTTCTCCATTGGTGTGTATATATGTACGCAAGTTTTTCGACTCAACTGTACATGTGACGTTTCTAATGATAAGCCTAACTATGAATTTTATATAATATCTATAAAAATAGGTTCAATGAAAGTTACAAAAAAAAAAAAAATACTTACAATCAAGGTAGCGTGGGGCATGTCCGTACACACCGCCTTCAATGGTGTTGATAGTATAAGGTGGAATATAATAGCCATGTATTTTGTTCCAAAGATAGGAACACAACTCTTCATCGGTAGGCATAAACCTATAAGTATGACCAATTGGAATGGCCATGATCGTACGTAGAGTAGAGAGACCGAATAGCCAGTGAGAAATAGTGCAGTAAATAATGATAATGACTTTATCAGGGGCTCCTTATATATTGAGAATAGATGGCGTCAATACTAAGCATCCGGTTATAATTCTCTCCCTACAGTTAGTCAGTCGGTTAATTAATTCCATCTATTTCCCTTTTTCAAACTCTCTCAGCGCGGTGTTTTCAAGCAAAAAGAAAACCTCTCTTGGTTTCCCGTTATACACATTATTCTCAAACCAAATCAAATCACATCCTAACAATTTCAGCGGAATTTAGCGTGAATAATAAGGTGGTATTTCAAGTGCACTATAACCAGATGGGTTTTACGTATATTGTAATTCTATTTTTAGGCCTAATTTATGGATGATTAAATTATACTTCAGAAATAATACATCTTAAATATATTATATTTAATTCAAAATTTATATGTTAGGTTCATATAAATAAAAAGTCAAAAGTAATACTCTTAAAGATGTAGCAATATTTTCATTTAAATAAACAGTTGATTTGGTTTTAATGAAAATCCCATAAAATTAGCAACATTTCTATTTACATTCTTATCAATAAGCGAAAAATAACATTATACATTGTTATTTCAATAATTAGTTACATTACCAGAAAAAAAAAATCATAGAAATAAAAATACTAGATCATATTATTCAATATTCACGTTTCTACTTTCCTTAAGTACTTACTAAAATTCACTCTTAACTAATGATATATTTGATCTCTTAAGTTCTGCTAAAGAATGTTACATCTATATCCTTACTAATTTCATATTCTAGTGTACCTGATCTTCTTTATTTTTTGAAATTTCAGTAATTTTTTTTAATTTTATTATTATTCTAAGATTACACATCCTAATTTTAGGGTATTTCTTTGTAATATGTTTAATTATACTAATAAGATACGAAAAATTAAGCTAAACAAAAAAAACTGATTGAATCTTTTAAAACTATAAGTTTATAGTTTATTTTTGAAAAAAAAATTATAGTTTAATAGCCAATTTTAAATGCATTATGAGATGATGAAGTAAACATATCATTGATGAAATATAATATATTAGCCAATTTTAAGTATAAATATTTAACAAAATATTTGTTTTTTTAGTCTAAACAAAATAATTTTGCATCTAAAAAAAAATAGAAAAATTTTGAATTATAAGATTAATACTATTTTTTATTTTTCACTATTTTTTGAAAGAATAATTAAAAAGGGGAAATTAGACATTGTACAGTATTTTAAGGGAAAAAAAATTGAAAAATACAGTGATTTGCGTGTTTTATAGTGTGGTACGGTTTTTGTTAGAAAAATATCATCGTTTAAAAATAGTAACTAGTAACTGTTACCCAGTTTCCATAAACTGTAACTAGTAATTAAAGGTATTTATAATTAGTATATAACTAGTAACCAGTAACCGGTAACTAGTTTTCATAAATTGGTAAATAGTAACCATTTTAAAAATTATATTTTTCTAAAAAGTGATATTTTTCTATAAAAATAGTACGAAAATTTGAAAAAATCCTGACTTCCGTATTTTTGTAATTTTTTTTGAGTTTTATTAGTAAAAGTGTTAGAAACCCTAATTAAAACTAGTTTTTGAAAGGCCCCTTTACAAGTTTCGCCCAAAGCCTCATTTCGCCTAATGCCTCCATTTATGTTTAGACACCCTGACAATAATACTTTGATCAACGGACAATTGACGCGCTCGAGTTTTTGAGAACATATCCCAAAATCAAATACATCCGTTCACTCTACGTTTTCTTTCAAAGCATGAACATTTATTGAGAGTCTAATCTATGTCATAAAGTTTGTTTTAATTTTGATTTTACTTAGATTAAAAAAATAAATAAAAATCTCGAAAAGTAGAAGCTCAGTCACATGTCAAGAGAAGGCGAGTTTCTAGCTGTTGATCAAGCTTCAAAGCCCATCAGGCAAGCGCGTGCTTCACGCATTCAGAAGGGTAGTGAAGCAGACAAAGTCAACAGTCGTGAGGCCCACAGTCTGCAGCTGGCATAGGAGATCTTTATAGTCAGTGTGTTCCTATGCTTCTCAGTTCTCACACATTCAGTTTTACCTCTAATTATAAGTCGCCACATCATTCACTCTACTTTTACTCTAACGAGTCAGATTAAAGATCAGTGCTGAGCTTAATACATTTGGTCATATAGGATTACACGCACTGGAACAAGAAATTGAAAAAAAATAAAGAGAGAAAGAGAAGATTCTTGAATTAGTCCGATCATTAAGCTAAATTATAATTTCAAAAAGGTTTGACCCCTTGAAAATTACACGATTAAAGCTATCCTGAAGATTCCAATTCCAAATTCTCTATAAGGAAGTGCTGCTAGATGGTTTTTCGTTTTTTTTTTTTTTTTTTTGGTATTCTCGTCTGTTAGTAGTTAGTAAGGAAGGGGGTGGGAGTAGGTGTGGAGATTGAACCCCGTACCTATTTCTTCTACAGGAGAAGTCTTGACCACACGTACTAAGCAGCTCATGGTCAGGTCTTTTTTTGGTTAAAAATGCTTACAACAGACTTATCAAAGCGAGATACTCCTTTGGTAACACTTTTCAACTAGACCTTTGGAAAAGTCTTTGGAAGTCTAAGTTACACCCTAGGCATCATTTGTTGTGGTGGAGCATTTTAAATGATGTTATGCCTACAAGACAAAGATTGGCTGATATCCTCCACATAGAAGATGTGAGCTACCGGCTTTGTGGTTTAGTTGAGGGACCAATATTCACTTATTTTGGGATTGTCATATTGCCAAATCCTTATTGTTTACTTCATGTTGGGGCATAAGATATAACAATTTTAGATTCCAGGGACGTTGAGGACTGGTTTACCAAAATCTATAAGAAGACGATAGTGTCGAAGGAGCAAGAGGACTTCCAGCCATTTTTAATTTTTGCTTCAGTTTGTGTTGGTACTATCTAGTAGGAAAGGAACCAAATCACACATGGGGTGTTCCACAATCCCTTTTTGATCTTATCAAGTGTGTGAAATGGGCCTTCACAGGTCAAATTGATGCACTGAGTCAACTTTTGGGTAGAGGACATTTGCCTCCCCCTTTGTGGACCCCTCTTCCTCCAAGGTGGGTTAAAGTAAGTTGTGATGCAGCTGTGAGGGAAGCATTTTCAGTGTGTGCTTATGTGAGACGAGACAGCAATAGTGTTATTCTCTTTGCCTCAGTGATCAAGGTTAACACAATTGAGCCTTGCATTGTAGAAGCTCTGGCCTTGAAGGAGGGTCTATTGTAGGTGCATTTGAAAAGTCTCCAACCAGTCATCTTGGAGTCTGATTGCCAGAAGCTTATTAATTCTCTTCAAGGTCTATCTCACCCGGCCTGGAGCATACAATTGATTGTTGAGGAGATTTTAAACTTGGGCATGGAGCTGGGGTAAGTGGAATACTCTTTTATCCTGCGTTCAACAAATTATTTGGCTCATAATATTGCTAAGTGGGCTAGTAGATCCAATACTTTTGGTGCTTTGGATACTTCCTCTATTTCTCACTTTGTCTGTAATTTTGTTGTAAGGGACTGATTTTGTCCCTCTCATATTTTGGTGACTTTGCCTTTTGTCTTTGAGCGTTTTATGAATTTCATATTAACAAAAAAAAAAAAAAAAATCTCCCCTCAAAAAAAAAAATCAAAAAGGATTTTCTTTTGACCAGATAATTTTGTGAGGGAAGAAATCTGATAATCCTATGTCCAAATACTCGTCCCATTTTGTGTCTATCCTATAAGAAAATGCCACACCATTAAGTGAGTTTTAGTCTTTTTAATAGAGTTAAGTGGGACTAGTATCGTCCTCTTCCTTTTTTTCTTTTGTTTTTAAGAACACAACATACTAGAGGAGAGAGAAAAGTACATAAAATTACTAAATCAATTCATATATATTATGTATGTGTTGTCATTAAAATATTTGTATATATAAATTGCCTTTGTCTCCGATTACCATCATCTACAGCATAGATCACCTCCACCGCCACAAGATCTATACCCATCAACGTCTTCCTCTCCAAGACCACCATATGGCACCATCTACCGCTTATGTAACTTAAAGAAATTGATGTTGATTGATAAATGCCTCCTTTGAATTCGCTCTCCTGCCATCGAATCAAGGACATCTCTTGCAGTGTTCTTCTTCTATTAATAAGAGGTTCGACATGATTTAAAGAAATTAATTATGATTGCTAAATGAGAAGAAACTGCTAAGAATATATGCGTTGAAAAAAATCATTAGATGATTAATGACTGATGATTTGTACCTGGTGGGTTGATGGATTAGACCAACTCAAGAAGAGAAGAGGCAATCTGATTCTGGGTATCAACTTATTTTGACCATATTAGAAAATCAAAATAAATAAAGAGACGTCTTTAACCCCCACTAACTCTGTTAGAAACACTAGGGACCATGACGTGGCGTTTTCTTATAGGATGAACGGCAGATCCAAGTCCCAGAATCCTGTCACATTCTCTATGCACTCTATAAGAGAATGCTACATCATTTAAATCAACTCCATCGTTTTCAACAGAGTTAATGAGGTTAATGTCGTCGTCTTCTTCCTACCTCATCCAAAAGAAAAAAGAAGAAAGAATGTTGTCTTCTTAGTTTAAATTTTTTTCTTCTGCTTTCTAAACACAACAACCCGATGGAGAGAGAAAGCTACAAGATTTTCTAATGCTTTACTTTTTTTGTTGAGTAAATATAAAGTGAATGAATTCAACAAATGAATTCAGATATACGTATATACATTATCTTATATAACAATATGAACATGGATCTAGAAAGAAAATCGTACAGGACACTTGTCTAAGATCTAGAAAGACAGTGAATGCAGCATCAGATTTGCTAAGGGAACATATACAACCAGACAAATACGCATGTAACATCTACATCAAAACAATCATAGTTGCAACAATAACTAGTATTCGCAAAATATGTACTCTTTTTCCCATATTAGAATTTTTTTCCATTGGATTTTTTCTAATTAGGTTTTTAATGAGATATATTATGGGAGGTAATATCTAAAGGGAAGGTTTATTAATCAAACATGAATACCCTTTTAGAGTTCTTACATTATTTTTTAAACAATACAAAAAATTAAAAAAAAGAAAAAAAGAAAGACCATGACTTGGATCATAATTGGGAATCATATTATAAAACTAGGAAAAGAAGTTTGTTTCAAATTGAAGAAATAAATAAAATAGTAATCAAATTAATTAAATAGTAATTTAAAAATTTTATGTAATTGTCAAATCAATGCTTCAAGCTCGTGACACTTGACAAGATCTCAATCTGTATATCTCATATGTTTTTATTTATAATTTAAAAAGAAAAAAAAAAAGAAAGGAAAAAAAGCGAACATGAAACAAGGGATTAAAATGTTACCTCAGGTGACAGTGACACACAGGACTTCTAGGGCTGGATCAAGTTGACTGCGAACTTTAAGATATAAGCCTCTCAAACAAAAAAAGACCTTGCTCCCCACGGAAAGAGAGTCAACTGTTTATGGGGAAAAAAAAAGAAAAATCTTGCTCCCCACGGAAAGAAAGTCAACTGTTTATTGGAAATATAGCCAACGTGCTACTCTTCCACCGTTGATCATGATCAAACGCTTTATTTATTCTTCAACTCACTGTATATATATCATTGTTGGTTTTCCTTCTATCCTTATTATTTTTATCATTGTAGGTTATCCTTCTATCCTTATTATTTTTTCTTGTTATTTAATATTTATAAATTTTAGGTAGATAATATGTAATTTATGACCAATAAATTAAATTCATGTTAAATACTACGTTGACATACTTTTATGCAACTATTTTCAAATCGAACGAATTATACACGTGTGTGGTCATAAGCTTAGCTTGTTTTAATGTTTAAATCCCCATCCTCAATTCAAATAATAATAATAATTGCATTGTAGTATTTTTTGTAATAATTTATTCAAAATAAAAATTTATATTACCAATCACCACGACTCCAATATTGAGGTTTAAGATTCAATTCTCCAACCTTCAATTCATAAAAGAGAAACTTATATTACCCATCACCTCACCTTCAATATTGAGTTTTAAGGTTCAAATTCTCCATCCTCAATTCAAAAAAGAAGTAATAGTATAATAGTATTTTTTTTTCTATTGTAATTTATTCAAAAAAGAAATTTGTATTATGCAATAGTATTTTCCACAATAGATAACAAATCACATACTGCATGTGTTGGTATTAAAAATTTGGTATGTTAGGACCTCATTTAAAACTTCTAAAAAAGTAAAATAGAATGAAAACAAATCCATAGTTTTTATCAAAAGAGTTAACTACTAAAAAATACCCTCATGTTTAGTCTTTCTGCAATTTAAATCATGAGTTTTGGTTTCTGCAAAAAAATCATCCACACTTTAAATTTCCAAAAATTTGAACCTTCTGTCCCTATTTTACGCACTTTATGTTAGTCCAAACGATGTATTCTGTTAATATTTTAACTTTCAGAAAACCAAAATAACATAATTTAGATCTAGATTCAACTTTTGGAAGGAATAAATTTGTCAAAATATGGGCAAAAGGTACAAATTTTTTGAATTTCAAAATTTGGAGGTTTTTTTTTTTTTTTTTTTTTTTGCTGAAACCAAAACTTAGAATTTAAACTGTAGAAAGGCCAAATTTCAAGAATTCTTTTTTGCAGTTAACTCTTCTCAAGAACTTAATCTTGCTCCTCTGTACAATTTCTATGGATTTCCTGAGGAAAATTATTTTTATAGATTTTCTTTTTATTTTATTTTCTTTTTTTTACTAGTACTTAGGTATTTGTTTCTCACAGATACCAGCTGCATGCATGAGATCTACGTGTTGTGCATAGTTTTTTCTTCTCTAGATATCAATCGAATATAATAGTTTTATCGATTTTTCTATAATTTGATCTCTGTTTTGGAATTGTTATTTTAATGAATTAATGTACTTTTTAATTAAGAAAACAAACTACAGAAAAAAGATATTTTTATTCTTTTTGCAAAACTCAAGAAATGCATTTTAATGAAAGGAAAAAAATCTATAGAGACCAATAGATCATACAAATTATAGAACCAAATTAAAAGTGACATCGAAATTGAAGAAATTTAACATAGATGCACATTTTTTTCCCTTTTTGCTGGAATAGTTTTTAGAATTGGATTGTTCTTTTTCGCAGTACAACAAACTAGAACTAGATCAAGATATACAAACAAAAATTGGCCAAGATTATCATTCCGTAAACTTTGTTGTTGAACAAATATAAAAGGGCGCGTCTACAGTAGGGGCGCCCCTACGTAGGGCCCTGTCTATTCACCGTTGGATGTGAATCTGTATATAAATAGATTCTCTACAGATTCCCGTTATTCCCCACAGATTCCTATCCAACGATAATTAAGGCATGACCCTACGTAGGGACGCCCCTACCGTAGCCATCCCCAATATAAAATAGTGGAAATTAACTTATAATTATCGGTACGAGACTACAAGCAATGTAAGTTCTTTGAAATTTTACAATGTTGTGTCTTGTTGTTTTATCAGTTTTAGAAGGTATTCATAGGCTTCTTTCCTCTTCTTCTGATATTTATTTATATCAAGCCCTTGCTTCTTACTTATGGAACTTATTTCCTTCTCTACATTCTTCAATTTCCTTTTATGACAACCGATTTCCTCCCCCAGTCCCATCTTCCGTTTCCTTAATTCCTCTAATTCATCACATAAAACCTGTACAACAAATCAAGTAAAAGACATCATTAATCACTTTACGAGTACATCATTTTTCAAAAGATAAATAAAAAGTGAAGATGTTCTCAAGAAATAGTTAATTAATTTGAAAACCTCCCAATCATTTTATAGTACGACAAATAAAGTATTATCACATAAGTCTCAAACATAAATATAAGCAAAATGTTCATCTTATTCAAAATCCTTACTTTCATTTCGTCCCGTATGGCTTTCTTGTTAGAATTCAAGTTGTTTTGAGTCTTTCCTTGTACAATAGCTTCAGCTATGGTATCCTTTAAACGCCATTCACGTTGTTCAATAATTTCTTTGAGACGATCTTTAGCTCCCTCTCTATAAATTTTCTCGCATCGCATTTGGCGATACAACAAACTCTGTTTCAACAAAATTTACAATTGAATTGATAAGCAACAAAAGTTATAAAGAAAAGATTAATTAGTATAATGTAATTATCTAAAATAATTTGATATTTTTAATCAATATGTTCTTTTATAACGACTCAATAGTTTATTTGAAACTGTACAAAGCATTCATTTCACTTTTAAATATAAAAAGCCAAAAAAATAAAAATAAAAATGTTACGAAACAAACCCTAATACTTAAACTTACTGAATTGTTAATCTCTTCTTCCCTTGACGAGTAATAGTCAACAACCACCTTTCGTTGACCTGCTTTCTTTTTGCATAGCTGTTTTTCCCTGCCCAAACTACTTGTACTTCCGTCTCGAATATGAAAATGCAACTCCTGATCAAGGCAAATCAATGATATTCAGAGCATAATACTTTTTCTTACCCAAAAAAGGTAGTAGTAATAATAATAATAATAATCATAATAATAATAATAATAATAATAATAATAATAATAATAATAAACAACATTGAGAAGAAACGATCAATTAGCGAATCAAAATCAAGTAAAATGAATTCACATTTCTTAATATGGTTATTTGAAAAAATTATCATCGTTCATTTTCACCTTTAAATACATAAGACAAAATTAAAAACGTTACAAAACAAGCTCAGATGTACTTAAAAACTTACTAGATTATTAACCTCGTTTTCCCGTGACGAATAGTCAACAACATCCATTTGTTGACCTGCATTGATACGTTTAAATAGTTGTTTTTCCTTGACCAAAGAACTTCTAGTTCCATGTCGAATCCGAAAATGTAATTTCTGATCATAACATTTCAATAATTAAAGACAAAAGATCAATTAAGAAAAAAAAAAGAAAAGAAAGGACATTAATGCTAATTCTTACATGTTTATCAACCTCTTCTCGGGACAAGTATGACTGAGTAAATTCCCCTTCGTAATTGTTGGCCAAATTAAGCTTGTCTAGAAATGATTTGAAAATATCCAACTTCTTCCAATTTTGGGTCATCTTGTGTACTATTTGCGCTTCACGATGGTATAATGCTTGCAATTCATAACTAATACAGTTTCGATAACCCTATTGAAGTAATAAGTTGATGAGTAAAGTAAATTTACTAGCATGTGATGTATCTCAGTTTGATATGAAGACGGAATATAAAAATAGGAAGAGGAAGACCAAATATAAAAATCAATATTTAGATTAAGTACTTGTTTATTAAAATTTTTATATTTTATTTTTTAAAAATAATTAAAAATAAAAGAATGGTGAAGATCTTCTCAAACGACATTGTGGAAATTAGATATTTATCATTGGTTTCACTTTTAAAAATAAAAATGTTACCGAACAAGGCCTTAAGTACCTCCATCTCTTGTGTTTGGATGATGTCAAGTTTTTCTTGATACAACTTATTGATCAGCTTCACAATTTCCGTAGTAATTAAATTTGGGTAGTCTTCATGTTTTGGACCTTTAGGCTCAGGAATATCTGGCTTCTTGCTCTCGTTTGTACACGCATTATGTTTGTCTCCCAAAAGATTGAATTTGTATATTTGATTTTCAATTTTGAGGAAATAATTAGCTTCCACTTCTTCCATTTTGCCTGATCACAATACAAGATAAGGTAAGAAAAACTTGAATCTTTGGGCAGTTCATGACTGAGAATCATATGATAAAGCTCGGACAAGAGAAGTTGTTTCAAATTAAATAAATAAACAAAGAAAAATATTATTAACCAAATTAAACGGTCATTGACACAGATATAATTGGCGGATAAGTAGGTGTAAAATTATATACATGAAATTTCTTAGAAAAATTTAGAACGGTAAAAGAAATGTTACCTCAAGTGACTTACAGAACTAATTGTAGGAAAGGAACGAGCTGTCTGCTAACTTAAATGGTCCTAATCATGTCCTACATAATTTATATATATGAACTATGAACTGATGCGATTGTGGATTAGCAGAACAAGTCTGTCATCAAGGCAAGTTGTTTTTTTTTCAGAAAAAATAAATAAAGGAAAACACTTGCTTCCCACGGAAATAAAGTCAAGAAAACACTTGCTCCCCACGGAAATAAAGTCAACTACATTTATTTTGTTTATTTATCAATCTTGCGAAATAATTTTGCTTTTCAGTAATTTCTTGAGTTAATCAACACGCTCCGCTCCTACGATTGATCTTCTTAGATATCTTATAGACTAAATACATAACATGAAAATAAATAAACAAATAAATACATTAAAACAATAAAAAATAAGAGACTCCTGGATTTTCCAATTTTTTTGGACAAAGAAGCCTTTTGACGGCCCTAACTAAGGTAAGACAAGGGTTTTTATGAGTTTTCTCTTTAAAAATTGAAAACAATTAGAGAAATACGATACTAAAATAGAATAAAATTTTATACGGTGTATGGATGGTATTTTTTAAAATATTGTGTCAAAATTCGGTGGCAAACTTGTAATCAAACCGAACTTTTTCTAAATTCATAAAAAGTGGCAAAATCGTAATAAAAGTCATCTGTGACTAAAATCCAACACTAACGTATACCTGTTTTTTCTTTCTAACAACTCATGGGTTCGAAACTCAATACTTTCCCAAATTCATTTTGTTTTTTTTGTTTTCTTTTTTTTTTTCCTTTTATATTTTATTTCTCATGAAACCCCTTCTCACTCGTTATTTTTTTTTTTCATCTTTTTAATTTTTTTTATTTCTTTTTCCTCTTTTTTAATAATTCCTCCGTTTATTTTTTTCTAAAATAATTTCTTTTCCTCTTTTTTTTTTTATTTTTTCTTTTCCTCTTTTTTAATACTTCCTCCATTTATTTTTTTTTACTAGATTACCATTTTTTTAAATTAGTTACCAATTTCGTACTAATTACTAGTTCCTCTCTTTTTTGTTTTTTTCATTTTTATTTTTACTTTTTTCCTTTTTTTTTATGGAACCATGTCTATCCCTCTCCTTTTTTGGTCTTTTTTTTTTAAAAAAAAAATCATTCTTTTAGTTTTCCCTTTTCTCTTTTTCTAATTTCTTTTTTTCCTTTCCTTTTTTAATAAAATAAAATAAAGCACTAATTCTTGGTAAACTATGGTAACCATTTACGTTACTAGCTTCTAGACCGGTAGTCACTTCAACTGGTAACAAGTTACTAGTAACCACTACTAGTTACTAGTAACCAATTTAGCTACTAGTTTCTAGACTGGTAGCCACTTAGATTGGTGACTTTTAACCAATTTCCCAATATGTTTAGAATAAATATTTTTTTAGTTATCTCAATAAATAATAAGTACTTGGTAAACTATAGTAACCATTTAGGTTATTGGTTTCCAGATTAGTAGCCACTTAAATTGGTGACAAGTTACCAGTTACTAGTACTGGTTACTAGTAAGTAACTAAATAACTAATCTAGCTGCTAGTTTCTAAACTAGTAGTCACTTAGACTGGTGACTTTTTACCAGTTACTAGTGATCATAATAAATTTTTTTAGTTATCTCAATATATAATAAGTACTTGGTAAACTATGGTAACCAATTAGGTTATTGGTTTCCAGATCGGTGGTCACTTAAACTGGTGACAAGTTACTGGTTACTAATACTGGTTACTAGTAACTAATCTAGCTACTAATTTTTAGACTGGTAGTCACTTAGACTAGTGACTTTTTACCGGTTATTCGTGACCAGAATAAATATTTTTTAGGTATTTCAATAAATAATAAGTACTTAAAAAACTATGGTGACCATTTAGGTTACTAGTTTCCAGACTGGTGGCCACTTAAACTGGTGACAAGTTACCAGTTACTAGTATTGGTTACTTGTAACCAATCTAGCTACTAGTTTCTAGAATGATAGCCACTTAGACTGGTGACTATTTACCAGTTACTAGTGACCAGAATAGTTACGAATTCTAAACAGTATCTGTCGATAACTATGTTAGTTACTAGTTACTGGTTTCAGATTTCCATACAATACCAATCTAGTTATTAGTTTCCATACTAATGGCTAGTTACAAAGACTGAAATTAGTTACTAGTTACTGTTTTTTTTTTTCCACTTAGTGGCAAAATTGATGGCTACTTACAAAGACTGGTGACTAGTTACTAGTGACTGGTTACCAATTACAACAGTAGCCAATAGTTATCGTAAACTAATCTAGTTATCAGTTATCAATTTAGTTATTTAGTATCAATTACCAATTTTGGTTAGTGATTATTAGTTACTAATTTGACTATTGAGTACTGGTTCATCTCTTCTTATTTTTCAATTTTTTCCCTTTTCAATTTTTTTTTCATTAAGCCATGCTCTTCTCTTTTTCTTATTATTATTTTTGTTTCTTTTTCATTCTTTTAATTGCTTTTTCTTTTTTTGCTTTTTTGCCTTTTTTTTCCTTGTACTTTTTTTATAATTCACATTAACTGCTTTATAGGATAATAAGCTATTATTTTCTACTTTTTCTTTTTTCAGAAACTAATTTAGTTATCAGTTACTAATTTAATTACTGGTAACTAATTACCAATTTGGTCACTCTTTCATGTATTTTATTTTTTATTTTTTTCTTTTTTCAATTTTTTTTCATTGAGTCATACTCCTCATTACTGATTTCCAAACTAGTTACCACATACTGGGTACTTATTATAACAATTGCTAATTAATAACCAATCTAGCTTCCAGTTATCTATTTGGTTATTGGTTCCAAGACTCCTGGCTAATTTCTGAGCTAGTTATTAGTTACTAGTTACTAATTATTAGTTATAATACTATTTACTCTATTTAGTAACTATTAACTAATCTAACTTCTAAATACCAATCTGGTTACTGTTACCAATCTAGTTACTGTTACCATTCTAGTTACCAGTAACAAATCTAGCTTTTAGTTACTAGATTGGTAACTAGTTTTAGAATAGGCAACCAATTTTCAATTTAGTAATCAGTAACAAATCTAGCTTCTAGTTACCAAACTAATTACTAGTTTAAGATTAATGGCCAATTTTCAAATTGGTTACCTATTAAACTATCCCATGCCCAATAAACGATATAGGT